>JAULJL010000034.1:20205305-20805305 GCA_030761205.1 Fremontodendron californicum
TTTCTGAGTCCTATCTTGTGAGAGAGACCGACATCTTTTCTGGTTCACCGTGTTGCTTCGAGTGTGCTCTCGTCTGCAACGTTTTCGAGGCGGCCTGGGAGACGAATTGCAATAGACTGTAAGCACCGTAAAGACAGGCAATAATCGTCTTAAGGTCAGAGGTCCAATCTTGACTCAATATTCTAATTTTGGTTCTACTGAAACTGTAAGTCTTCGTATTTGAATATTCTGTTTATATTCCGTTTATATATGTGATGCAATAATGAAATAATTGCTAAAAGGCTATAAGATTAATCCAACAATATATTTATATAAATTTTAACACGTTAATAATTTATGTCATATAGATTTTACACATTAATATATTCATATCACGTTTGTATTATTTTTCATATCGTATTATATTTTAATTAATTTTTCGTATCATGTTTAAAATTATCAAATCTAACATAATAATAATAATAATAATAATAATAATAATAATAACCCAAAAAAAATAGATTGTGAACCATTCATTTTTTTCTTCGGTCGAAATTAAGAAGAGAAATTCAAATCTTTAACTCTTTAAGCATGACACTCATGCACCTATCATCCAACTAAATCAATGTAATTGGCTTGGGTTCATCATTCTCTGATTAAAAAAGCTTTTGTTTAGGATTTTTTTTAATAGATTACAAATTAAACTATAATTATCACATTTAATGAAAGCATTTTACTATAAATAAAAATATTAAATAAATTTAAAAAATCTTTTAAAGGCATTCATTAATAAAATCCTATTAAAAATAGAAGGAAATTTTCACCAGTAATGTCTAGTAATACCAGTTAAGATGGTATTTAAAATATATATATAATTAATGAATTATTTTTTAAAAAAAATTAAAAAATTAAATATAATAATTTTTTTTTAAAACAATAATTAAATAATTTTTAATTAGTACTGGTTCTTACTTCTAACTATCATATCATAGAAAGTAGACAGTGTTACCAGATAAGTCCACTTACAAGGTTTTTGATTTGTAAGTGGAAACTGGATAAGGCTTTGGCTGGGTTAAAACTCAAGGCTGAGCAGCACCCAAAACTTGATCTCAATCGAAGGCCCTAATAAAGAGAAGGTTCTACTAATTTTTTAGTAATCAGAAATGGACCGCACCAGGGCCGAGTGGGTGACCCTCAAACTCAACGTGCTCAAAAATTGGGTACCTCAACAAATAAAATAAAAAAGTTAGAATCTAATTTTGACGGGGAGTTATAGGGATTTAAAATAAGTTTTATTATATATAAATATGATAAAATTGTATAAATATGATAAATTACATAAAATTGTTATATTCATATGTAATTTTTTTTTTACATATAAATATAACAAATTACATATAAATATGACAAATTACATATAACATGACAATTACATATAAACATGATGAATTACATATAAACATAACATATTTATCATGTTTATATGTAATTTTTTAAATAATATAATTTTTTTTGAATATATAATTTTATTTTTATATATAAATATAATAAAAATTATATATAAATATAATAAATTACATATATAATAAAACTTACTAAAAGCATAGAAACTTTTTTTATTTAAGTTATCAAATTATAATTTTAACTGTAAAAATTTAAAAAAAAAATATCCATTTAATATTACATTTATAATAAAATACAACTTTTAACGTAAAAAAATTATGTCCTATTCCAATAAGCTTAACGTCATTAACAGCAAATGAGCAATTACCAAAGTGCCCATTTGACTGGTATATACTCTTTCCGTCTCAAAAAAATTATCACAATTTGACTTTTGTTGATCAAATTTTTTCAATTTTAATATCTTATTATTTTATATTAACTATTGATATAAATTTTAAAAAGTATATATTAGAAACTTTAAATGAAGTAATTTATAAATATATGTTTTATAGAATTTAATTAATTAAAATATTTAAAATAATAGAGATTAAAGTAAAAAAATTGATAACAAAAGTCAACGGTAACAATTTAACTCCGACAAAAAAAGTAAAAGTTTTTGTCTCCAAAACAGAGGTATTAAGTCAGCCTCTGGTTTTTCTCAACAAAAAAAAAAAAAAGAAAAAAAGTCAGCCTCTTGTATTTCAGTCCTACGCTTCTCATTTTTCATCACGAATCACAAAACCTTGAATCCATGATTTCATCATAAAAATAATTGAAGATAAGAAACTGAAAATCATTTGGGTTGCCTGCAACAAAACAAGTTGGTTTTTTGGACGTTCTTCATTTGAAGTGAAAATTAAACCGCTAGAAAAGTGGACAGCCTGCCAAGAAGAAGTTTTGTTCCATAAAAATCAAGCAAAATATTAATCAATTCCATCTTGACTAGTAAGTGAAACCCTAACCTCTACGGGTTTGGGATTTAAAACACCAGTTTCAAGATTTCCTCAATTATTTCTACAAGCACTGTTAGATTGTCAAAATTGGGTAAATATGAAAAACATGTCCCCATAAGGAAGTATTTGTTAAATGATATAATGAATAAAAGTTATTTGAAAAAGAGAAACAAATAATTAAAAATTATTATAAAAGATTTTGTAAAGACAAAATTATCTTTGATAAAAAAATCTCCTCCTCCCTTTTTTATTATTTTTTAATTTAATTTTTAATTAAAAAATAAATATTCTGAAAATAAAAATTTTTTAATTTTAAAAAATAAATTTTAAAATGTTTTATTTACTTTTTTTAATTAAAAAATTTAAAAAATAAAAATAATATGCCTAAAATTAATTTTTCTTTAATTTTTTAAATTTTTTAAAAATTTAAAAAAATATATATTTAAATATTTTATTTTTTAAATTTATTTTCAATTAAAATTTTTAAAAAAAATATTTCCTTAATGAAAGAAAAAGGAAAAGTATGTTTTTTCATTAAGGGTAATTTTGTCTTTACAATATCCTTTATAATAATTTCTAATTATTCATTTCTCTTTTTCAAATAATTTTCATTCATTAGACCATTTTACAATAATATTTTATTGAGGGCATGTTTTTCATATTAACCCGTCAAAATATGGTATTTACAATTTTACATGTTCTAAAACAAAGAAACTTTGTTGTAACAAGCGTTGATGGCTGGTTGGAATTTGCATGAATTGGTTGTTCATTTCAACTCAACTTGGCAAGTAATCCAAATTGTTGATTCTGATAGGTACGAGTAGATTTGTCCATGGACCGGACGGGCTGTGACTTGAAAAATATATTTTTTTTACTCAAGCTCGTTTCGAATTGGATCCGGACGGCTCGAAAGTCTATTTCACTATTCAAAAAATATTAAAATAATTATTTTATAATTAAATTTAAATAAAAATATTTTTACTTAATAAATAATAGTTCGGGTCGGGCCGGTCGGACTTGATCGAATTAACAAGAAACTAATATTGGGATTCAGCTGATGCTCAAATAGAGATAATGTATAATTTAATCTACAAGTTAAACATACAACGCAGCGGAATAAAATAAAACAAAGAGAAACCGAATCCTTCCATGGATCTGCCTATGAATTCAAAATGACCATCCTGTCAAGAACAGATAACAATCAAAATCTCATACCTCTGTAATGGAGATTGCCGAAACCTCAAGACAGATTCTTGATGTTCTTGTTCTTGTACACAAAGCTCGCTTGTTGCAAACCAAAGTCGTCCAATTGTCCGACCTCTAACAGTAATCCACACAGGTGATTCGAAAACCTTCACAAGGTTGAGATTATGTTTTGCCAAGACGATGCTAGTAGTCTAGGTTGTGACCTCTTCTACCTTAGTTAGCCAAAAATAACAAGAAGAATCATATTTTTCTTTTCCTATTCTGTTCGGCCAATACACTATTCGGGAGAGTGAGGCGCCGACTTGCAGGGTTTCTTAGCTAGCTTAGAGTTGCGGCAAAAACATACATAAGGCATATATATATATATATATATATAACTACGTTTAGTGTATGCCAACTATTGGACTAACTGCACTAAAGCCCTTATACATATTATTAAATATTCACATCAAGCCCACAACACTTAATGAATATTTAATTTGGCCCAATCTCATTTTAATTTCATTAATCACCTTTTGTGTGTGACCCATTAGGCCCTTAACATGTTGGCAATAAATATAATTAATTCAATTAAGATTTTTTTTTTTTTTATATTTATAGATCATGAGCGGTATCTAGCAATGCATCATGACCACCCAAATGCCAAGAGAGTCATCAAGCTTCAACAAGCCTTTCGTGTACAATATGTCTGTGTAATTCGACCCCTTCATCAAATATCCCGGGATAGGAAAGAGTATGGTTCAGTGTCTACTCTTAATCCTATTCCATATTAGATCTGCAACTTTAATATTAACTCTTTAAGTATTGCCTTGGCCAAGGACTTCCATAAGTTAATATAAGCCAGATACATGTGAGATATGTCCCCTCATATCATTTGGGATGATGAATCCTCTCTAGACCACTCATCCATCTTCGTATGCTTCATGTCATACCCAATAACACCTTACCATAAGCATCCTCATGTTTGGGACCCGTTCGTGATGAAATCTAAGTATGACAGTTCACATACAAGATGACCTGGTGTCACAAGTCAAAGGATTACTTACACTATTGACACATGTTTCCATAAACACTTGAGTGAAATACCAAATGGAACTCTCATAGCAGGTCATGTTCAGTGAGCTTGTTCAACTAACAAGCACCCATATGTTATCCCCAAGTATTTCTATAATTTCAACCTATGAGACCGGTTGCATGCATCAAGTGCATGAAGGCTTAACATATGCCAATTTTTGAGCATATTGTCAATGCCCTGTCTTGACAATACGATGACCAGGAACAATTTTAGAAACACGGCATTGATGCATAAGGATCCTCATAATTGTAACTCCTTACAATTCCTTTGCAATGCCATTATGTTTCATGGGCTTTATCTTCACAAGTTATTTATAACAATTATAACAATACTTATGGTTAAAGAAATACCTCAATTATAATTAATAAACTATAATGTGCAATACATGAATATATAAACAGTTCTTACAAGCCAAACTAGATTGGCTTGCAAGGCTTACACGAACAATCTCCCACTAGCACTAAAGCCAACCGCTCATGTACTTAAGCCTATGTCCTTCCATGTGACGGTTCTGTTTCTGCTGGGACAGAAATCCTCATTGGGTACCCTTTTTCATATTAATATCACATCTTTCAATGATTACACTAATCAGGTGAAACTGCCATTATATATGTATGGATCTATGATGAGACCTTGGTTCCTTAGCTTGCGCTATAGCTCCATCGTTATTACAATAAAGTGGTACTGGATCAACAATGCTCGAAACCAACCAAGTTCTTTAATGAACTTCTTGATCCAAACAACCTCCTTCATTGCCTCAAACGAGGAGATATACTCGGCTTTGGTTGTTGAATCTACAGTCATCTCTAGTTTGGAACCTTTCCAACTGACTGTACCAAGATTCAAGGTAAATATATAATTACACTACGATTTACTGTCATCCTAATCAGATTAGAAGTCAGCATCTGTATAACCCCTAACTTGGAGTTCAACCCCTCTATAGACCAAGAAAATATCCTTAATGCTTCTCAAGTACTTAAGGATATTCTTCACGGTAGTCCAGTGACTATCACCAGGATTGCCCTTTTGTATCTACTCATGACAGTCAGAGCGTATGATACATCTGGTCTAATGCACAACATAGCATACATGATAGATCCAATTGTCGAAGCATATGGAATCCTATCGACCCGTGTCCTTTCATCTGATGTTTTAGGACACATCTCTTTCGAGAGAGGTATGCCATGTAACATAGGCAAGTTTCCTCTTTTGGAGGTATCCATGCTAAACCTATTAGCACCTTGTCTATGTAAGTGGATTGGGAGAATCCAAGCAGCCTTTTCGATCTATCTCTATAGATCTTAATTCCCAGAATATATGCTGCTTCTCCCAAATCCTTCATGGAGAATTATTTGGATAGCCAGACCTTAGTAGTAAAGGTACAACATTTCCTATAAGCAATATGTCGTCGACATGTAGCATTAGGAAAACAACCGCCAGTCTATTTACCTTCTTATAAACACATGGATTATCAAGATTCTAGATAAAACCATATCCTTGGATTGTTTCATCAATTCTAATGTTCCAACTCCCAGATGCTTGCGTTAATCAATATGCAATGCATCACATTTCAGTAGAAAACCATATTTCACTGAATCATGTGTATCCTCACTAGACATTCGGAGCACTTGTGTTTCTTAAGCATCAGTCCGAGCATCTAATGCTTCGACTGATGGTTCAGGTTTCGAGGGAATGTTAGGTTGTGGTTCTTGAACTTCTTCAAGTTCTACTTTACTCCCACCGAATCTTTCTAGTATAAACTCTTTCTCTAGAAAAACAACGTTTTTTGACACAAACACCTTTTGATCAGTAGGATTGTAAAAGTAATATTCAACAGTCTCTTTAGGATATCCCACAAACTTACCTTTTTCTGATCTAGCTCCTAGCTTAACAGAAGGTACTTGCTTCACATAAGCAGTACATCCCCAAATCTTTAGAAAAGATAAACATGGCTTTTTGCTATTCCGTATCTCATATGGTACCTTATCTACAGATTTGCTTGGAACCATATTTAGAAGGTAAGCTGCAGTCTCTAAGGCATATCCCCAAAAGGATATCAAAAGGTCAGCCTTAGACATCATGGATCGAACCATGTCTAACAAGATTCGATCTCTCCTCTCAGACACTCTGTTATGCTGAGGAGTTCCAGGTGGAGTCCATTACGACATATTTTCATTTTCTGTCAAATGATCCAAGAAATCATGGGTTAAATATTCTCCCCCTCGATCCGATCTAAGAGCTAGAATATTTTTCCCAGTTTGTTTCTCTACTTCAACTCTGAACTCTTTGAACTTTTCAAAATCTTTAGAGTTGTATCTCATCAAATACACATAATCATATCTTCAATGATCATCAATAAAGGTTATGAAGTATGAGTAATCACCTCTAGCAGCTGTGTTTAGTGGTCCACATACATCTGAATGTATTAAGCCCAACAAAACACCAGTTTTTTCACCCTTTCCAGTAAAGAGAGTCTTGGCCATCTTACCAAGGAGACAACATTCACAAGTCCCATATGATTCATAATCAAAGGGTTCCAAATAACCATGTTTATGTAATTTGGAAATCCTTGTCTCATTGATATGACCAAGTCTACAGTGCCAGATATAGGTCTTACTTGGATCATCCTTTCTTGCTTTCTTGACATTTATATTGAACACAGGCATCTCTGGATCCAAAACATATAATCCATTATGTAATGTTGTCGATCCATAGTGAATGTCTTTAAGAATGATTGAGCAATTATTGCCCTTCATTCTTATCTCGAAACCATCATTAACAGTGAGGTATGAAATCGAAAGTGATTTTCTAGACAATACTGGAACAAAGTAACAATCTTTCAGTTCCAATTTCATGCCAAAAGGCAAAGATAAAGTACATGTTCCAACAGTCAATGCTGCAACTTTTGCACTATTGCCTACTCTTAGAACTACTTTATCTTTGCTTAACTTTCTACTTCCTTTCAACATCTTTATGTCATTACATAGATGTGAACCACATCCTGAATCAATTATCCAGGAATTAGATTTAACAGTAGAAAGATTCAGTTCAATCACAAATACAGTCAACCCAGAAGCTTCTATAAGTTATTCTTGACTTGTCAAGTGAGCAACCTTCCTTTTATTGAGAACGTTTCTCAATATTTTGTACCAATCCAAACATTTTGGACTGATGGCATTCATAATGCCGCGCAGTGCAGTTAAAGTATTAACCATTTTCAACAGCCTAATATGGAAAAAGTATATATCAGTTATATTCTTGTATTTATACCAATTCAAGATGAGGTATTAAATCTCTTATTGGTTCTCCTACTAATTTTTCGAGATAATAGCCCTCACTATTATTCGAAAATTTCATCAAGGTATTTCTAGTGGGCTAGGATCCCTTTCAACATGTTGCAACATTGAGTGACTCAACAAATTACAACAAGCCTAGTTGGGTAGATAACATAGCTTATCAATTGCATCTCTATGCAACTCCCAGATCAGTTAGGTGACAACTCCTTGTCTAAGCACATCATATGAACTTCGCCTAACTATGCCTCTAACACCATGTGGTCAAGTTTGATGCATTTGGACAACATGGCATTAGTTGAGTAAGACCCAGCTTCATAACTCAAACATATTCGTACAGTAGTTTGACCTTGAGTGACTCAGCAAGCCTCCTACTGGAAGAACTCTGGTTATCTTGTTATGATGATGGAAGGCAACTTTATCATGCGAAGCATGTGACTCAATATTGTAAAGAGGGATTTCCTTGTTCTTTATAAGTCTCATCATATCAGGCATTCATAGCATTTATAATATCGCATAAAATAAATCTATAACATGCTTTCTACTTAGATGATTATGGACTTTTCTAATCTAATTTCCTTGAGCCATTAAAGGAAATTAGTTGGTCAAATTCCTAGGTGATTACATACATAGTCTTAAAAGCTTGCATGTAATCTCCTTATCTTCATGGCGCCTTTGATCTCCATCTTCAAGTTACAAAAATTATTCCTAGCTAATCCTAATTTTACACTTTGATGTAACTAATTACATTTGTAATAAAGAAACCTCAAGTTACATTTGAGGGGAGTTAGATGAGGAAAGAATTTTTATAACTCCAGAAAATAAGAGTTAAGGTAGGGCACGCAGTCCCTATTTAATAATAAAAATACCATGAAAAATAAATTTAACCATCCACAATCATATTGGGTCTAAGTCCATAATCGTCCAATACATTCACAAACAATTTATGAACATATAAATCATGCTTTAATCTCTAGTTACCATTCAATGATTATATTTGATCCATAATTTAATTTAAAGAAACTAATAAACATTTATTCTAATCTCATTAGAATAAATCCTAATCCAATTAGGATTATTCCTTAAATTATCATCCAATTAAACAATTTAATTGAATATTTATGTAAATTCTTATTTTGGTGATTCAATTAATTTAACAATATTACCAGGTTACTAATTTTTAGTGTTGTAGTTCAACTAGGACACTACAATATTAGTAATTCAATATTGCTAAAATCGATAAGCTGTGAGAATCTGATAGAAGCGAAAACCCTAGCAAGGGAAGGCGCAGGCTGCGGCTACAAGGGTATAGTTGCCGCCTTCCTTTCTCCCTACTACCTCTCTATCCGCTTTTCACAGCTTTCAACTTTTCAATGCCAAATCAGTTTTATGATTTTTCAGGCTTGCCAAGAAAAATTCTAGACAATTTTAAAAATCATTAAACCATGCATTAAAAACAGCAAAGAAAAATCAACAAGTTTTCCTGACTCAAATCACCAAATTTGCGCAAAGCAGGTAAAAACAATTCGCAATTGCTGCCAAACTTTTGCCAGTTGCATTAATCAGTTTAAAACAATTTTAAACCAATTAATCAACAAGAGTTCACCATGACAACTTGCTGTCTTCACCGAAACACTACAAGTGCAAATTCTCACAATTTCGGTTAGTGACATTAATATCAAAACAACTCAAAGAACAAAACAATTTTGTTAAAAGTAACAATCAAAGCATAGATCGTATAGGAATAACATAAGCGAGGCTCTGATACCACTGTTGGGATTCAGCTGATGCTCAAGCAGAGATAATGTATAATTTAATCTACAAGTTAAACATACAACGCAACGGAATAAAATAAAACAAAGAGAAACTAAATCCCTCAATGGATCTGCCTATGAATTCAAAATGATCATCCTGTCAAGAACAGATAACAATCAAAATCTCATACCTCTGTAATAGAGTTGCCGAAACCTCAAGACAGATTCTTGATGTTCTTATTCCTCGCTTGTTACAAACCAAAGCCGTCCAATTGTTCGACCTCTAACAGGTGATTCGAAAACCTTCACAAGGTTGAGATTATGTTTTGCCAAGACGATGCTAGTAGTCTAGGTTGTAAGAAACCTTCCTCCTCTACCTTAGTTAGCAAAAAATAATAACAAGAATCGTATTCTTCTTTCTTATGTTGTTCGGCCGATTCACTCTTAGGGAGAGTGAGGTGCCGACTTGCAGGGTTTCTTAGCTAGCTTAGAGTTACGGCAAAAACATACATAAGGCATATATATATATAACTACGTTTAGTGTATGCCAACTATTGGACTAACTGCACTAAAGCCCTTATACATATTATTAAATATTCACACCAAGCCCACAACACTTAATGAATATTTAATCTGGCCCAATTTCATTTTAATTTCATTAATCACCTTTTGTGTGTGACGCATTAGACCCTTAACATGTTGGCAATACATATAATTAATTCAATTAAGAATTTTTTATTTATATTTATAGATCATGAGCGTTATCTAGCAATGCATCATGACCACCCAAATGCCAAAAGAGTCATCAAGCTTCAACAAGCCTTTCGTGTATAATATGTCTGTGTAATTCGATCCCTTCATTTAATATCCCGGGATAAGAAAGAGCATGGTTCAATGTCTACTCTTAATCCCATTCCGTATTAGATCTGCAGTTTTAATATTAACTCCTTAAGTATTGTCTTGGCCAAGGACTTCCATAAGTTAATATAAGCCAGATACATGTGAGATATGTCCCCTCATATCACTTGGGGTGATGAATCCTTTCTAGACCACTCATTCATCTTCGTATGCTTCATGTCATACCCATTAACACCTTACCATAAGTATCCTCATGTTTGGGACCCGTTCGTGATGAAATCTAAGTATGACAGTTCACATACAAGATGATCTAGTGTCACAAGTCAAAGGATTACTTACACTATTGACACATGAGAGTATTTTTCATAGACACTTGAGTGAAATACCAAATGGAACTCTTATAGTGGGTCATGTTTAGGGGTGTAAACGAGACACCTGTGCTCGCAAGCTACTCGAATTCGATTCGATCATTATCGAGCCGAGCTCGAGCTCGAGCTATCGAGCGAGCCGAGTTCGAGTATCTTAATACTCGATTCGAGCAGCTCGCGAGCCTAATCGAGCTTTTTTTTTATAATATTTTTTTATTAATTTACTATTTTACCCTTAATATATATATACATACTTAAAAACCCTTAATTCGAGCTCGAGCTCGAGTATATAAACGAGCCTAATCGAGTCGAGCTCGAATAGTTCGATTTTATCTCGAGCCGAGCTCGAGCTTAAAAAATGATACTCGGTCGAGCTCGAACCGAGGTTCGAGCCTCGAGTTTCGAATCGAGCTCGAGCTTCTCAGTATTCGAGCTCGGCTCGGCTCGATTACAGCCCTAGTCATGTTCAGTGAACTTGTTCAACTAACAAGCACCTATATGTTATCCCTAGTATCTCTATACTTTCAACCTATGAGACCGTTGCATGCATCAAGTGCATGAATGCTTAACATATGCAGTCTTTGAGCAATATCAATGCCCTGTCTTGACAATACGATGACCAGGAACAATTTTAGAAACACGACATTGATGCATAAGGATCCTCATAATTGTAACTCCTTACAATTCCTTTGCAATGCCATTGTGTTTCATGGGCTTTATCTTCACAAGTTATTTCTAACAATTATAACAATACTTATGGATAAAGAAATACCTCAATTATAATTAATCTATAATATGCAATACATGAATATATAAACAGTGTCTTACAAGCCAAACTAGATTGGCCTGCAGGGCTTACACCAACAACTAATACACCAATTTTACTCTTTACAATGTGTTGATTCTCAATATCAGTAAGATTCTAATTAGCACTACAGTCCAGTTCAACTCATAAGTGTTCATGGCAATTTTCTCTGTCTTTGTCAATAATATTCCTCCTATAGTAGATTGGAAGTTGTTGCAGAAAATATTCTTGCATCATGGGAGAGTAGTTGACGTTTTCATTCCTCGAAAAAGAAGTGCGAGGGGTCGTACGTTTGGATTTGTTCGATTTGCTAATCTATCGAATGCAGAGAGAGCAATATCAAATCTGAATGGTGCTTAGATCTTTGATTACAGGTTAGGTGTGAATTTGTCAATATTTAAGGCTAGAGAATCTTACTGGAGAAAAGTGAATCCAGAGTTAGAGGTTGTTGATAAACACAAACCAAAATGGCAAAATATGTCAATTCTGACATGGGCTCTATGTAAGGGGGGAAGAATGGAAATAACCAACATGAAAACAATGGTGGGATGATAGATTTTGAGAAAAAGGACCAGGCTATCATGGATATGGGGAAGAGTGGAATTCTACTAGGAGAAAGTCAGACTGGGTGGTCTGTACCGAAAAGTATCCAAATTACTAAGTGTTCTTGCAAAGAAATAGGAATGAAATCCTATAGACAAGCATTGATGAATGAGGAAAGAAGATTGGATGAAGTTGCTTTGGTTAATGATTTGGAAGGTCTAAAGTCCGGTGAGGCTAGATGGAGGAAATCGTGTCCAATGGCTGTAAATGATGAAACGATGCACTCTTTGGAAAGGAGCGTGGTGGGAAAAGCTAGAGGTATGTTTGATAGTCGATGGCTACATGAGAACTTTCATAGGCTTGGATTCTTTGATATTTTTGCCAAGAAGTTGGCAGATGGGTTTTTCTTGATTGAGTTTGATAGTAGAGAGAAAATGGAGTCATTTAGGAAAGAAAATTGGGCTTGTCTTAATGAGTGGTTAATAGAGATTGCTCCTTGGTCTGAGGAGTTCACTGCAAAGAATAGGTTCACTTGGATCATCTACCATGGGGTTTTGGTTAACGCTTGGAACTTTGATACATTACATAATATTGCTAGTTTGTGGGGGACGCTTGTCCAAGTCGATGGAAAAACACTTAGTTCTTATGATTTTATTAGAGGTGTTTTGCTTATTAAAACGAATCAAATATCCAAGATTGAGGAACTCCTTACTATTAGGTGTGGTAGAAAAGACTTTACTGTTAGAGTCTCAGAAGTAGACTTTCTTGCTAACATGGGAGAAACTTATGGTCTTGATTGGGTTGATCAAGTGTGGATTCCTAAGGATGGGTACAGCCACAGTTATTTTGGTTTTAATGGTGGTAATTTCATGAGAAAGAAGATAGTAAGGAAGTGGAGCAGGCGAGTATACAGGAAGTGAAAGATAATGGAACAGATAGGAGTAAAGAGAAATGATTACATAGGGGTTGAACCCGAGGTGGATAGTAGATGTGTAGAAAATGGTTTCGAAAGAGGACAAGAAAATAAAGACGCTGACGAGATGGCCATCCTCGTGCCTGATAAAGATGGTGGTCTGGATAGAGGCGGGTCCTCCAATATTCACTTGGATCAATGTGATGGGCCTTCACATGATATGCCTAGTGATAGTAATGAAATGATCAAGGAGCCTCAACTTGAGGATGTCAGTGGGCATATAGTTGGTTCAAAGGGTGGGCCTCCATTCCCTGTTGAAAGTCCACGGGTTGCTTATGATCCATTGGTCTCTAGTGGTGAAAAAATGCACCTTGATCAATTGGATTCTTTTAGACGAAGCTCGAGAAAACAGAAAGTAAAATATTTAGAAGACTTGGAGGATGTTTGGTTCTCCAAAATAGATCAAAGAAACCAGAGGAAAAGTAAAAAGAGAAACAAGAGGAAGGGTAGTGTTGAAAGGAAACAAAATAGAAAGATTGCTAATGAGTCTTTGTCTGGAGGAGATTTCAGGGATCTAAGAAGAATTATTGAGGAAGATGCAGTACCTACATGGGAGTTGGCTAAAAGATTAGGATGTCGTGCTGATTGTGAAGATGAGTAAGTGATTAAGAGAATAAAGGAGTTGGATGAACGTAGAAATGGTTAAGGACAACAAGGTGTGTTTTAAGATGCCTACGAAGTGTTCGATGTTTTGTCTAAGGGTTGTCATGAGAGCTTTGGCTTCTAGGTAGGGTGATTATTGCAGGTTTGCTAGGGTGGTCGTTGTTATAGGCTGTCTGGGTGCTAGTTATAGTTTATGTAGTATATTTTGAAGTCGCTTTCTGGTTATGTTAGTGTGGATTATTACAGTGAGTGTATTAGTTGAAATATGTGTGGACTGGGTGGGGCTTTCAAATGTGCTAGTCTTAGGAAGCTACTATTTGAGTATAAAGTGGAGATGTTGATTAAAGAAACAATGCTAGATAATATTGTGGAGTAGTTAAGTGTTATTTGTTGTTGGATGTGTATTCTTGGAATTGAATGGATATTGATGTGTGACAGGGGACATGAGTTTAAAAATTTTAAAGTCCTATTGCTATCTGTTTATGGGATTTTATATTGGTTTTTTTCTTTCTTCTTGGATGATTATTGCTACATTCTTGTCAATTTTAAGTGGTTTTATTGGATGAATCCGATGTTGCATAGAAGAAGTGATTCTAGTAAATTGAGGTAGTTGGCATTTTGTGATAATGGGTTTTATTAAAATTTTGATAAAGGAGATTGTGAAGAGTAGGAGATGATGTCTTAAAAAGCAGAGAAGGGCACTTGGTAAGGGTGATAGTGGGTTGAATTAATCTTCTCTTAAAACATGGATTCTTTATGCATTGGTTAAAGAGGGGTTGATTGAGTGTTGGTGTTGATGGCCTGGTAGTTGCATATTTGTGTTCAATTGTTGACTTGGAGTGGATGTGTGAGTTGACTGTTATCTAGTGTTGAATAAAAGGGGACTTTGAGTGTGAGTTGGTTGTTATTATGTTGTGTTGATGGGTTGGGGAAGGTAGGTGGAGAGTGATGTTTGCACCAGACTCTGACTCATGTCAAATATTGAAGCTCTACAAAGAAACTTGAGGCACTGCAGGGGAAAATGCTTGTTTACTTGTGTCCGAGGGACCTGCTACTATTGGATCTTCTAATTAATTGATACTGTATAGGCACATGTGAGCTGCAAAAACTTGCACAATCCTCACCTCCTCAAGCAACACTCAAGTTTCCTTCTTTGACTATTGGAGGGACTTTCCAGGCTATAGAAGTTAAAAGCAAGGTGGCTGTGTGACTGTGTTTCAATCCCAGCTTAGTACTACTAGTGTGATTCCTCTCTGGATGCTTCGCCTTGTTAACTGATTGAAAGCTGAGAATGTTGTCTGTGGAAATAGTCATGAGTTTGCAGAGAAAGTTCATAAAGGCATTGCTGCTCGTTGCTATGGCAGCACCATGGCGATTGATACTTGTCTTTTGCTGAAAATTCTACTGGTCTAGATCTTGGAGTTTTTTTTTGTTTTGGATGTCCGGTTTGGCACAGTAAGTCTAGCTTTGTTCAGATATATCTAAAGTCGAAAATATTGGTGATTTAGTATTTTCTTTATTTTGGCAATTTGTTGAATAGTGTTCCTGTACTTGTTGCAGAGGGTGTGTTCTCTACTGATGCTAGCTGATTTGTTTGCTAGCTGTTATCTTTGTATTTCATTTGGAACATTTATAAAACTTTGGCTTAGCAAAAAAAATATATATATATATTGATGATTCCACTATGGGCATTCCATTGAGTATAACTATTCGAGCGTTCTGCAGTTGTTTCAGATATACAAAGGAACTCATGAAATCCACTTGCACTTGGATATTGCACTAATCATGCCTATTGAAACAATTTTCAAGTCAACAGTGAAAGGTAACATTGCTTCTGTATCTACTAATAATGTTGAGATTGTTGATACTATTAGAGTAGGTTTTATTGATGTTTAAATTGGTCGTGGTCTTTTGACGAGAAAACCTGCAACATAAAAATGGTCAGGGGACATCGAAGTTGGTACTCCGACGCGCGCTCAGACGCTCAAGTCAGTTATTGTTCAATAAGTTGAGAGAGACAATGTAAAATAAATATTGAAGAGTGTAAAGATTAGAGAGAATAGCCTTCCTCGTTTCTATGGAGTCTCTCACCTTATATATAAGGCATATAAGTAGTGTAGTTATTAAAATACCCTTAGGATCTTTATGGGTATAACAGGTTGTGTTCAAGAAGGTATGAATGATAGTGGTCAAGGTAAATGTAGGAGATAGTTTAGCTATTGATTACACCAACATGGAAGTTGATACAGAATTTGAAAAATAAAATAGACTATTTTGACTATGAACATTATGACCTGTGTAATGAGGACCTAGATTGGTTGGGTGATAGTGGTGATCAACGTAGTGAGTATGATGGTAGTGATAATTTGGAGGTTGATGAATATCTATGTTATTCGGATTCAGGTATGAATGTCGGATACGGGTATGTTTGATTTATTCTAAATTTTTTCATGTATTTGGAGAGTCCTTGGAGGATCATATTTCCATACCCCTGTCTGAATATGTGTCAGACACAGATACTTTAGAAAAAATAAAGAGTCGGAGCAACATAATTGAGGATATGGTAGTGCTTGATAGTGACGATGGATTATCTGAAATTCTTGATAATGATATTGACGAAGGGATTTATGGAAGCTTTGATTCTGATAAGAAATGTATTGCAGTTAATAGGGCTATGAATGGAATTCTTTATATATGCAGTTGATGAGAATGGCAAAGTAAGGCTTGCCAATTAGAACATGTTGTTTAATAGTGTTGATCACATTAAGGAGGTCTTTAACTGATTACCTAATTCAAGAAGGAGTTGACATAGTTAGGTTAAGAAAGGTTTAGATTTACAACATATTGTAAAGGTCCAAATTATGGTTGGAGGATTCGTGCTTCATTGACTGTTGATGGGAAAACATTAAGATTAAAGTATATGAGGGTAACTAGCATACTTTGCATAAGGGTAAGCAATAACCATGCAAGTGCATCTAGTGCTTGGATAGCATAAAAGCTAAGCTCTAAGTTGTATGTTGAACCCATAGTTCTAAATCGCAGTCATAGATTTCATAGCGAATGTGGTTGTGGGTATTGTGGACGTTATGTAACGCGTCGCGGTTATTGCGGACGTGAATTTAGTAATGTTTCAAAGAATTTGATAATGTCGCGGACGTTATGTAACGCGTCGCGGCTATCGCGGACGTGAATTTAGTAATGTTTCAAAGAATTTGATAATATCGCGGACGTTATGTAACGGGTAAAATACGGCACGAAAATTTCAAATTCTGTTATATCGTGGCCTTACGTCGCGTAATTACTGAATTTTAAAATTATGCGTAAACCTAACATGTCCTATAACTTAATGCAACAAGAACCGAATGAAAAGCATGGGGGATCTATAAAGAACAGGAGAAGGGAGCTGAGAGAAGCTATTGGTGGAGAAAATAATGCTATATATCCACAATGCATGCTACTGGTGCAAGTGCTTCAAGGCCAGATTAAGGATGGCAATGGAGCGGAGCGGGGACGGATTTTGCAGTATCCGTCCCCGCCCCGTCATAGCACTGCTCGGCTCTGCCTCGTCCCCCGTCCCGCTCCGTCGTGGATGTTGAAATTTCAATACCACTACCACCTCTATAGATGTCGGTCACATCCATAACCGCCCCGCCCCACTCCACCCCATTTGATATTTTATTAATTATTTTTAATTTTTTCAAATAATAAAGATTTAAAAAAAAATTTAAATATAAACATATTTCTAATATAGAAAGAGAAAAAAATAAAGTATTAGGTTTAAGTTTTTAAAAGGAAAAAGAAAAATAATAAGTTTAATTATATTATTTTATTATTCTTTTAAAAGCTAAATATTTAAGGGTAAAATTATAATTTTAGTATTCAAGGGGGATAGTGCGAAGCAGGCAATTACCACGACTGCTCCATCTCCGCCTTTCAAACAAAAAAAAGAAAACGCACCGCCCCGCTCCTCTCTATTGTTCAAAAAAAAAAATCTCTCTATTCGAATCAAATCGATTCAAAATCCATCAATCGGATCGAATTTTTTCATCTCTAAGTCAGATCATGTTGCTCTTGTAAAAAGATCAAGAGTGCATGACACTGAGTCATCAATGCTTGTTGATGTTGTAGGGCCACAAAGGCATGCTACTGCTGCTGTTGTCGCAGGGCCATTAAGGTCTACTGCTGCTACTGTTGCATGATCTTTGCTTACCCACTCTATTCATGCTCCTTCTCAATATAAAATTGGTACACAAAATAGTGTTTCTACTAGTTCTCCTAGGTTTGGTGGTAGTGAAGATGTATAGTGAATAAATATGCAGCTTGCTGATATATTTATAAGGATTTAGTGGGTTGCAAATAAATGTTATAATTTTTTGTATGGTGAAAACTTTTTGATATTGGGCTATAGTGACAATTATAACCTTAAGTTTGCTTTTTGTAAGAATATCTAACCCTATGATTGAGTGAATCTCACTTTAAGATGCTGCTACTTATCTCATGGATGTTAATCTATTAATATAATTATGAATTATGGATGTATTTTCCTTGTATTAGGTATATTGTCTTTTTACAAACTTCATATGCTGTGCTGGCTTGATGGTTGTGACCTTTTTTGCTATGTTTTTTTTCTACTCTAAAATGCTACCAAAATACGAGTTTAGTTTAAGGTTAAAAAAATCGGATCAGAAGTTAAATCGATTATATTTTTTTATTTTTGGTTTAATCAGTTGGATCAGTTGATTTGATCAAAATTTTTTTGTTTAATATTTTAAAATAGTTTTAATTTTAAATAAATATTAAATATAGTTTGTAATTAATAAAAATATGTATTTGATTTAATGGTATGATTTTTAATATAAATTAATAGGTTTAAGGTTCAAATCTTACCAATTAAAAATAAAATTCTGAAAAAATAAATAAAAAGAATACAAAATCATTTTTACCGGTTTTTTATTGGGTTTTACTGGTTAAACCGATTCTATACTGATTCAAAGTTTCATCGGGTAATACAATATATCGGATCGATCAAGTCTACCAATTTTTGATTTAACCAATTCGATCGATCGATCCGATTCGATTTTTTAATCGTTTCGTTGATAAAAACTTATTCCATTTTTTTTTATTTTGTGATACTGATTGGTATAAATAAGTTAGAAGTTGATGCACCCAAAAAAGTATATCTTTATTTAACCTTGCACTAAAAAGATCAATTGTAAGTATAGTAGTTAGCAAGGGTCGAGTCCTCAGGGATTGGGTTTTAGTTTATAAGTTAATAGTTTATCACTTAAAAACAAGTAAACAAAAGTAAAAGGGATTTTGAAATCAGATTTAAACTAAAGTTAACAATAAGAATGAGAAAACAAGTAATTAAGAAGAATCAAATATGAGAAATATGGTTAAGGTTTCATTCTCCACCACTAGACATCATTAAGAATCAATTTCATATCTATCAACATCAATTAACTATCAAAGTTAACAATCGTAGATAACAACAAGCTCTGTTACCTCAATCTTTTCTTAGTTCGTCGTTAAATAGAACAAGATCTCTATTTAATCTCTAACTATCAAACAACCTAGAATAAGCTCTCTAAGTTCAATTTAATAGCAGCTTTATGATGAGAAAGACAGGTTGATCTAAGCAACAAACACATAAGCTCGGATTGTTCAACTTAGGTTATGTTCCACTTTGCAATTATTGAAAACTTGACCATAATCATTAATCACAAATTGCCACTTATGAATAGGAAATCAAGACAATTACACGGATCAAGACTCCTAAACTAGTAATAGATAATTATCAAGATCTATCTAGTTCGCGACCTAAACAAATCAAGACAATATCAAGAACAATTTTTATGGAAGAACATAATCGACTTTGATAGAAAACTAATGATAGATAGATTCTGAAAATTAATTACATAACATGTCTAGGGCTTTGAAATCACCCTTAACCAAATAAAATTTTAGCCTAGCATAGGCATAGATAATATATACATAAAACTAAAAAGAAAATAAAAGAATGGAGAAGAAGAAGAATGATGATCCTTGAGTCTCCTCAAAATATTTCTAGTTTGTGACTCAAAAGATGGTATTTATAGAGCTTTAAAATCCTGAGAATAAGTCCTTGCCGCACAAGTAAGCCTGGAGGCAGAAAAATCACGTTTTTGCCTCTCTCTTTTTCAGATTTGCGATTAGGGTTTTTCTGGCCGCAGGGTTCTTTAGGGAGATCTTCTAGCGCCATTTTGAATGCCCATTTCTTATCCGATTTGGGCCCATAATATATCCTTGGAAAGATAATCAAGTCAAATTCAAAAGTCAAGAAGGAAGTTTCTTCAAATAAAGAATCTAACATCATGTTTTCCTTACAACAAGCTCCAGAGGTCAAATCTGCCTGATTGCTTATCAACCAGAAATTGATATTTTTGACTCCCAAGTCTTCTTCCATCTTGTGATTATGATTTTGTAAGATCTTTACCATCATTATTGACATCTTTTGATTTCATTCTCCGTATTGAACCTAAAATTCAAAAACATAATATAAGTAAACAAGATAAATATCGAAAATATAACAAAAACTAAAGGTAGAAAGGCATAAAATGTATATTTTATGAGCTTATCAGAAGTCCTAGTGATTTGTTGCATTTTCTATTCTTGTTGCGATACAAATTGATAAAAGTAAATTGGGACTTTAGAGTCATTATTATAGTTCCTTTTTTTTCTTATTTTAAATTGATGCAGCACGCGATAAAAATAAAAATAAAAAGCATTTCTAGTATCACGTGATGGTATATCATCTTTTGAATAGATATGTTAACGGTGAATTAACGGCGGGAGTTATTTTACCACAAGAAGCAATCTTTTATTATATAAATGATGAGAAGAAAAGAAAGAAAAAAAAAAGTCATAAATCGGGTTTTTTATTTGAATAGTAATAAAAAAAAGTATTGATCAAAATGTCAAACATTTCAAATTATTTATCAAAATACGTTAGTTTTTGATCGTTCGGAAGTCGCCATATCCATATGATATAGCGACTTCCCAATTGTAAAATGCAATTTTTTTTTTTTTGCAAATGAAGTACAGAAGTCGCCATATCATATGACGACTTCTATGCTTCATTTGCAAAAAAAAAAAAAAAAAAAATAGCATTTTGAACAAGGTTGCGACTTCCCTTGTTCTTTTTTTTATTTGTAATTTTTATTATAATTATAATTATATATAAAAATAAAAATTTTATTAATTTTATTAATTTTATTAATTTTATTTTTTATAAGCCTAAATAAATATTTTTTATAATATTTTTTATTTTTATATATAAAAAATAAAAATATATATATAAATTTAAAATTAATCTTTTGGTACAAATGATGGGATTTATCGGCAGATTGAACAGTTTCAAAGGATTGGATTTATCAGCAGAAAAATGAGAATCAGATTCAACATTTCAAGGATGGGATATATCAGTAGATTTATGCTGAGTCATTAATCAGTTTTTCAGTCAATGAAGAGTTTGCAGAAAAATGAGAATCAGATTCAAAGTTTCAAATGATGGGATTTGTTAGCAGAAAAATGGGAATCAGATTCAACAGTTTCAAAGGATGGGGCTTGTCAGCAAAAAATGGGAATCAGATTCAACAGTTTCAAAGGATGGGATTTATCACTGAAAAATGGGATTCAGAATCAACAGTTTTTAATCAAGATGGGATTTATAAGCAAAAAAATAGGAATCAAAATCAATAGTTTTTCACCATGATTGGATTTATCAGCAGAAAAATGAGAATCATATTCAACAGTTTCAAAGGATAGGATTTATCAGCTGAAAAATGGGAATCAGATTCAACAGTTTCAAAAGATGAGATTTATCAGCTGAAAAATGAGAATCAGATTCAACAGTTTCAAAGGATGGGACTTATCAGCTGAAAAATGGAAATCAGATTCAACAATTTTTCACCATATTTTACTCAATAAACCATTATAAATATGATACTTCCTTCCTCATTCTCTCCTCATTCTCAATCTTAGTTGTTATTTTCTGGTGTTAGTGATAATACCTTGTCATTCTCATCCTTCTCTATTTCTTATTTCTTTTGCTGAGTGATAATACCTTCGTTCTCACCCTTCTCGCTTTCATTACCACACAACATGAGAAACAAAGTGGTCGCATTGGTCTACTATAATGGCCAAATTCATAATACTGATGAAGGTGCTATCTTTGACTGTGAACGTCCTAAAAAGTTTCGTGTTGGTGAAGACGTCACATTAGAGGAACTGAAGGTGATAATTCATACAAAAATCAAAGTTGGAAATACAAAAAGAGTTTCAGAGATTAAGTATATGCTTCTTCTTTCTATTGGTGAAAGATATGTCCGATATAGGACTTTTCCACTAGAATATGATAATGATGTGAGAGGAATGTTTCATGCTCATGAGACATTTCAAAATGTTGGTGTACTTGAGTTATATGCTGACATTGAGGATTGTGGGCTTCCAGAAGATGATGATTCTCAGCCATTGTATGATGTTCCCACTTCATACAACGTTCCCACAGAAGAAGTGCCATCTCAAGCTACAACGTTTCATAATTCATTTGTCTCACCAACAATTCCTACTTCCTTGGATGATGTGCCAGCTGGTGATGATCCTGTTCAGTCATGTGGAGCCCATGGTAAATATATTGGTGACTTTAGTGAGCAAGAAGAAGAGTATGCTGAATTCGCAAATGACAGTGATGAGAGCAATGATTCTGACCGAGACGTTGGCCCTGATATCAACACTTATGGAGTTCTTCCCCCTTATGAGCTTGCATCCCATATGCGCACCCTGGATTTGGATGCAATATAAGTGCCAGAATTTCCTGAATATAGTCATACATTTGCTGCACCTCTGAGTTGGAATCCATCTACATTGATCTCTATGTTGGGTTACAATTTCGAATGAAAGAGGCTGTGCTTTCAGCTATTAAGCACTACAACATCAAAAACTCTGTAGATTACAGAGTTATTGAATCCGAGCCAACCAAATATCATGGCAAGTGTCCAATGTATGCGAAATGGTGCAATTGGAGAATAAGGGCAACATTCATGAAGAAGAAACAAGTATGGGAGATTAGAAAATATAATGGGCCTCATACTTGCACATCGGGAAGAATTTCACAGGATCATTGCAAATTAGATTCTAACATGATCTGTTCATGCATTCTGTCATTGGTCCAAGCAAATCCGGAGATTTTCGTTGCAGTTTTGATCGCTAAGATGCGAATCCAGTATGGATACATCACTTCTTATAGGAAAGCATGGAAAGCAAAGCAAAAGGCAATTATTCGAGTCTTTGGCCATTGGGATAGATCGTACAATGATTTACCTAAATGGTTGGGTGTAATGCAACATTTCATTCCTGGTACAATTGTGGAATTGAAAACGGAACCTGCATATACGGTGATCGACTGGTCCAGGGTAAGAGAATATTCCATCAACTCTTTTGGACATTTAAGTCGTGCATTGAAGGGTTTCCGTATTGTAAACCTATTGTGCAAATAGACGGTACATTCTTATATGGAAAATACAAAGGAACATTGTTGTTAGCTATTGCACAAGATGGCAACCAAAATATACTACCAATTGCCTTTGCCATTGTGGAGGGTGAGATAGTAGAGGCTTGGTCCTTCTTTCTCACTAATTTGCGTACACATGTGACAACACAACATGGTATATGCTTGATGTATGATCGACATGAATCCATCAAAGCTGTAATCATACGTCATGATAGTGGATGAAATCCTCCAAATGCATACTCTGTGTACTGCATTCGACACATTGCAACTAACTTCATTAGGAGGTTTAACAATAAGGAATTGCGTCGACAAATTGTCAACATGGGTATGGAATCGGATCATAGTTATTTTATCTCTTATATTTCCTTTAATATATAAAATAATACTGAAATTAACAAGTTTTTTATTTTTACTTTATCAGGATACGAGTTGAGGCGATCCTATTTTCATTGGATGTATGAGATTCTTCGTCGAGAAAATACAGAGACGGCTAATTGGCTTGATAGGATCCCCAAGGAGAAGTGGGCCCAATCATATGACAAAGGAAGACGCTATGGCATATGACAACCAACCTAGCTGAATCTATCAATTCAGTGTTGAAGGGAACGCGCAATCTTCCCATTACTGCTTTGGTGCAGGCAACATATTATAGGTTGGCTGAACTTTTTGTTAAGATGGGCAACAAGCAACAAACAATGATCGAAGGAGGGCATACATACTGTGAAACAGTCACAATGGCAATGCAAGAAAATCGTAGGAAAGCTAACTCCCACTCAGTTCGTAATTTTACGCGCGCAAATCAATCTTTTTTGATTGAGGAGTTACTTGACCCACAAAAGGGAGTTGCTGCAATGAAATACAAAGTAAATCTTAGTGAGATATGGTGTGACTGTGGGAAGTTTCAAGCACAAAGGTTTCCTTGTTCACATGTTGTTACTGCCTGTGCATATGTCAATGTAGATTGCATGCAATATGTGGACAATGTCTATAAACTTGACACTATATTCAATGTTTATAGGCATGAGTTTAAAGCAATTGCAAATGAAGGTTACTGGCCTCAATATAATGGACCAGAAGTGTGTCCCAATCCAGAAAAGCGAAGAGATCCACATGGTCGGCCAAAATCAAGTCGTATTCGTAATGAAATGGACCTCAGGGAGAAAGACCAACCAAAACGTTGTGGATTATGTAGAAATGAAGGTCATAGCCGTCGAAAATGTCCTTATCCATCTAGAACATCGGAGGAGAGTTCGCATCAACAATGAACCAATTACATGTTCTGCACCTGTAATATTTACATATTTCACATTTCACATTCCATGTTATATGCTGATTTATTCGGTTTTATCATTACATTCTTATTTATCATTATATATAAAATTAATTAATTATATATAAAAATAATAATATTATAACAAAATATATTATTTAGGCTTTTAAAATAATTTAAAAATATAATTTTTTAAATTAAATAATTAAAAAAAAAAGATGTTGGGAAGTCGCCATATCATATGGCGACTTTCCAACAATGTAACAAAAAAAAATCAAAAAATTACACTGGAAAGTTGCCATATCATGTGACTTCCCAATGCTTTTTTTTTAACGACTTTCGAGCCTAATTTTTTTATAAAAAAAAAAAAAAATTAAGTTAAGAAGTCACCATAACATATGACAACTTCCCAACGAATAAAAAAATCAGCATATTTTGATTATATAATTGCAAAATATAGGCAGTTTGATAATTAAAAAGAAAACAATATCTTGATAAATTTCCCCATAAATCGAGATTCGATAATTTTAAATATGATACGATTATATGATATAAATATAATATAAAAAATTAAAATATGATATAATATAAAAAAAATACAATACGATATAACAGTAATTATTAATATATCAAAATTTAAATAAATATATAATATTTTAAATATAATTATAAAAAAAAAATAGGTTTTTTTGGGCGGGGGATTTGAGTTGATGGGGTACTTTTGTGGGGTCAGCATTCCTCCCCCCACACCCCACGTGACCCCGTCACGAGAAAGATGAAAGGACGCACACCACTTGCTCTCACGTACCCCTCTCTTTTTTAAAAAATTATTACATAAATCCTTCCTATTACAATAACGAAGAATTTAATCAATAAAATTAAATCGCATCAGTTTTTTTTTTTTATGCTATATTTATTGTTTTATAATTTTATTATATTTTTTTTCAAAAATAAACGAAGAACATTTTTTTTTTTAATAAAAAGTTGTATCTTATATTCGAATGTAAGTATAACATAAAATAAAATTTTGATATATTTTAATTTTATTAATTAGGTCCATCGCTAATGTGATAGGGAGCATCTATTTAATAATTTTTTTTTTTTTTTTTTATCTTTTTGGGTCCCTATAGAATCGGCATTCTTTCAATGCCCATGCTCCTCCTTTATCTTTCCTTTTTTTTTTTTTTTTTTTTGTAGATACCATAATTTATGTATTTGTATTCTTTTTTATTATAATTATATTTTAAATATTATATATTTATATAAATTTTGATACGTTAATAATTTATTTTATATAAATTTTGACATGTTCATGTATTCATATTATTTTTATATTATATTTTAATTATTTTTCTCATGCCATATTCATGTTATTTTAAATTACCGAAACTACCTATTTGCCTCCTATTCCTTTCAAATTGCTACTAGTATTTTCCAAAATTCCACTAATATTATTATTTAAAAAAAAAAAAAACCAAAATTGAACTCGACATGTAAGTTGGTTTAATTTCTTTTTTTATTGCCAAAGAGACCTTTGTCTCAATATCAAGAAGGATTTTTGAAAATTTTAAGTTTAATAAGTTTAAGATTCAAGTCATACTAAACCTGAGCTTCGTTTATATAGTTGTTTGATTTATTTATTGATTTTTTATATATATTTAAATTTGTTAATTTGTGGAATTTAAAGTGTATACATATTAAGATAATAATGATTCTATCAAATACTATAATTATATTTTCAAATATTAAATAATACATATTTTAAAATAATACAATGCAAACATACATGTCTTCAACCAATATATAAAAGAGTCAATTTTTTATATACTGTCGTTAAAATTTTTAAACTCCATAAAGAAGTTAAAAGATTGATAAGTATATTTTTATTTGTCATGTTAATTTGTTTTAATGTATTTTAATATTTTATTTGGTGTGTGTTACTCTATTAAGCAATTGATGGAATTTAAAAACTACATTGATTATTTTCATAATTATTGATTTTTCTATATAAAATTAATACGAACAAGTAACAACCAACTTAAAGAATTGTTTTCCTAATTATTGATTATTTTCATTATTAGACTACGTAGAATAATTTTCTTTACAAGCATCCAATCCATGTATGTATAAATATCTACTAGCTAGAATGACATAAATAAAATTTTAGCATCAAATTTATGAAACACATAAAGGAAAAGGGGAAAAAAAACTATATATATAAAGTGTAGTAGAAGCAAATAGATATGAAAATGTGTTTATGTTTGAATACCCTTCCATCAAAGTTCCAATTGCACTTGGCAACAAATTTATGTTGATCCGACCTAATTCGTCGAGTTCGAAAAAACTAATTTCATTATTTAAAATATATTAAAATATAATTTTATAAATATTTATATATCTTTATTATTAAATTTAAATAAAAATATTTTTTATTAATTAAATAATAATCCAGATCAAATTTAAAATATCATATCAAATATCCGACTTGAATCAGGTCAAATTCATCAAATTAAATTGGTAACTCAACTCTTAAACATGTTTACTTATATAACAAATTATATATCTTAATTATTGTCATCAAATATTTTGACATCATTAGTTTGTTTATTATAATTTTTCATACAACTTTTCAAATGAACGATTGCAATATTTTTTTTCATTCTTGAATCTTTTTCCAACAAATTATAGCTTATTGCGTACTAATTTAGGAAACTTTTATTGATTAATTAGAGCTTAAAAATAGTTTAGATCAATAGAAAAGTTAATATAAATGTAAAAAAAAAAAAAAATTGTATATCAAGTTTTTTAAATTTATGCTTACAAATAAATTTTCACCTACAGTTACTAACAGACCACGACGTCTCCTAACCGTACAATCGCCAATCCAAAAATCTAACGGCGACTTGACGGCGTGAATATATATATATATATATATATATATATATATAAACAGGAAAAGCACTAAGGGAGAGGGAGAGAAAGAGAGGGGGGACTCCACGCACGCGAGGCGGGCAGATGAACGGCAGGGGATGGGCGCACGTGAGTAGTTGCCCCTTATCATCCCCGCCTCACGTGCTACACGTACTATGCTTATAATATAATTAATTTGCCAATTTTACAAAACATAAAAATAAATAAATTTAATAATATTGGATACGACACGATAAGAAAAAAATAATTAAAAATACAATATAAATATGATATGACGTAAAAAAAACACGAATATAATATGAATGCACGAATATATCAAAATATATTTAATATGAATTATTAACATATCAAAATTAATATAAATATAAAATATTTAAATATAATTATAATATAATAAAATATATAAATATGATGTAAATACACACATTATGAAAAATAATAAGAGACCCCTTCCCAAACGAAAAAAACCCCAAATGTATATCCGTCTCTTTAGTGCCGTCATCGAAGTATTTTTTTTTTAGTGATGTGTCACGTCATTGTATGTAATCATACGTGTGAATATCATTAGATTATGACACATTTATTTTGTAATGAAAAAATAAAAATATGAAAAATAAATAAATAAAAGAAAGAAGAGGTAACCTAACTATGCATATTGATTTTTTTTTTAAAAAAAAAATCAAAAGTGGCTTCACCACTTCTTTTAAAAAATAAAATTATTAATATGATCTTATTAATATTAGTAATTTAATTTTTTATATTTTTTAAAATTAAATTTGTGTCATTTGATTTATTTGATTTATGACATTAATTCAATAAGAGATTTTATGTATAATTAGAATTTGACATTATGTGATGAAAAATATGTACTTTAAAAAAAATTGTTTTATAAAAATAATAAATGGATAAAAGGTGGACAGCTTTTTTTAAAGAAAAAGAGTGTGTAGTTTTTTTAAGTAAAAAGGTGGATAGTTTTTTTTTTTTAAATAAAAAAATGAGTAATTTTTTTTAAATGAATAATTACTTTTATGGAAGTAAAAAGAAATAAATATATTCAATTTATATTCATTAAATAATTTAATTTAATTTTTATTTATTTTTTAATTGAATTGATATCATTTGACTCGTAACACTAACTTAATCTGGGGTTTTAAGAATAGTATAGATATAGATAGATGTCTTAACTCCACCATTGCACCATTACATCCTTTGCCCAACTCCCTCTCATGTAAAAGTGTTCATGAGTCAGACTAAGCTTGAATAGTAAAAAAAAGTTACTTATCAAAATTTGACCTTGACCCAAAAATTTATTTTACTGTTTAAAATATATATTTTTATAATTAAATTTAAATAGATTTTTTATTAATTAAATAATAATTCATGTCATCCCAAGTAGATTTGAATTACAAAAATCATATCTCAAATTCGATCAAATTTAAATTAAGCTTTTCGGATATGTGAACAGATCTACCTCCCACGCATGATTTTTTTTTTCCCACTATGCTTCTTTTTCCTCTAACTTTTAGGTGAAACATATATACCTACTTTTTTATCTTAATTATTTTTTATTTAGATGATTTTTGTAAAAAAAAAAAAAAATACAATTCATATACTCTAAATTCATACACAAAGCGTTATGTATCATGAAACATGATGATAAATTGAGCTATAAGCTACTGTTGAAGACAGAGTTTTAGCCTATCAACGCAAAATAATTAATGAATAATAATTTTATTTCTTTTTTATAATATTTTTTTTTGTTCCTCTATAAAACTTCTTATGATTAAAAAATTTGCAATAGTTGTCAACAATTGTGTCGCCTGTCAATAAAATATTAAATTTTTAGCTTTAGTTTTAGTGATTATATTTCAATTTTTTTATAATTTTAAAAAATTTGTAATAATTGAAAATTTAATAAAAAGAATTATGCTCCAATTTTTTTTAGAAATTAGTGATAAAATTTGTTTGACTTAAATTTACATAGCTTTAGATCCAAAAACCATGTACTATAAATAATGGTAGAAGCAACTGTCAATTGGGAAGAAATTTCTTGCAATACCAAGAAAAAAAAAGGCTAAACCTTGTTTTTTAAATAAAAATTTAATTTATCCTTAATCTTTTAATTTTAATCTATTTAATTTAATTAAAAAATATTAGGCATTTATAATTTTTAAAATTCACAATCTTCAAATTTCTATTTGATAGAATATGAATTAATAATTGAAGCGCTTTCGTTTTCTTTTCGATTTTTTTAATTACAAAACAAAACATTTTTTTAAATTGAGCAGATAATGCTTGGCCAGAAAAAAAATTGAGTTATGAGAAAACGGGATCGCGTAAATATCGTGGGTTGGGCCCCACAATTATAGCAGCGTGAGTTGGCCACGTGATTTGGGAGGCTGAGGCGAGGAGGGTGTGGTAGGCACACATTTTTAATCACGTGATTCCACGGAGAAACTGACATCTGTCCTTTCGCCCAACACTTAAAAAAATTAAGACCCAATTATTAAGTTGATTAAAATAAATAAAAATAAAACGTGTTACTATTTATTATTAATAATAAGTATTATCCTAAGAGTTTTTTTTTTTTTTTTTTTAAAAAAAAGAGAAAAAACATTGTTAACTGATCCCTAAACGGATTCCTTAGCAAGGAATGTTCATGTTACTGGGAAAACTCTGTTACTAAAATCTAAAAACAAAGCTTTTCGTTAAAATATGTAATTGAAGACAACTAAGTACTTTTTTTTTTTTTGAATAATTAACTAAGTACTGTCGGGTTGCGATGTTTGCGCTCTTACTTTTGCTTCTTCCTTAACTCTCTTTTTTTTTTTTTTTTTTTTATAATATATAGAGTTTTGTTAAGAGTTTAAGGTATTTTTTAAGATTAGTTAAATAATATTTATAATAATAATATTATATTAAATATAAAAGTTGATAATTTTATTTCTCATTTTAAATATATTGGGTAAAGATATTATTATATCTAGTAATATTAAAGAATGTGTTAGCAAAATCCTAACATATATATTATTATGACTTCGTATTTGATATATTGACGTTAAATTTTTTTAATTTCATAAGTAAATTAAAAATTTATCACATATTTTATTTTTTAATAAAAAATTATTTCATTCACAATCATTAGAGTGTTTAGATTCCATAAACTAGATTAGTAGAATGACTCAATGACACATACCTTTTAAAGATATATTTAAAAAAAAAAATTTGACATGTGACAGTTTCTTAACTTCGGTTGTGGAGTTAAAAAGTTCTAATGTCAATGTATAAAAAACAAATTCTTTTTAATTATCTTAAGAGATATGTATTATTCTATAATCCCACTTGTAGAATATAAAATTTTACTTACAGTGAATTTAATAATTTTTTATTATTATTTTCTTTATAATTCTTCTTCTTCTCTGTTTCTTTTTTGTAATGTATTCTCTTCATATAAAAACTTAATTTTCTACTTTGGTAAGGGAAAAGAAAAAAACATGAATTTCTCAAGCCAAAGTAATTATTTTTTAGTTTTTTTCTCTTTGCGTTGCTTGTAACATCTATCTATCTTTGAATTTTTGCTTTTCTTTTTCTTATATAATATTACCCTTTGTCAATTGTTTTACAACTTGGACTTTTTCTTCCTTTCACTTAAAGATTGAATACTTTTCTAGATATGATGATATCCTTACAATCATAAAATTTAAATTGAAATTGATTAGAAATAATTAAAATAAAATTTATGTATGTATTATGCGTTAAGAGTTTATGATTATAGTTAAGTCACATCAAATTCCGTGATAACACCTACGAAATTGAGTTCGTGAAATCAAAATGAAAGTTTTAAGTAATGGAATCTCAATATTATCCTAATTTTTAAGCCAATCCACCTATTTATAAATAATATAGAAGTAATAAATAACAAATCTACTGACATTTACGTTTTATTAGTAATCCTACACATAGACTAGACCTGCTCATGGGCCGGACCGCGGCTCAGAATTTTTTTTTGTTTGTCCATGTTCATATTTGGGCGGATCCGGATTGGCCCGTGAGTTTGAATTTACTGTTTATCCTTAATAAAAAAAATATTTTTTTATTTTTTATATAATTTTATAATTAAATTTAAATATATATTTTTTATTTTATGAACAGTGATTCGGGTCGGCCTAGATTAGAAAAACACATATCCAGGCTCAGCCCAGTACAAGTCGGACTGTCCGGTTTATGAGTAGGTCTAACATAGACATTTCTCTTAGTATTTAATTCCATCAACCTTAAAGTACTTTACATTGATATCAAGAACCATGTTCCACCCTAGTTATTTTTATGTCAATGAAGGATCATCAATCAAACAAAGAAGAAATAAATAACAAAGAAAGAAAAGCAAAAGTATTTGAGTACATGAACCTTGTGTGCTGGCTCTTGTATTAGGGATCTTTAATTACTTTATTTCCAAGTTGTTTAATTAATGTGAGGCATGGCCTTAATTTAGTAGTAGTAGTCCCTATTCTCCTACAAGTAATAATGTGAGGCATGACCTTTATTTTATGTTTTAATTTCCTTCAACAATATTATGTTAAGATTCCAATGGTGGGATAATGGATAAGCTATAGTATAAAAAAGTTGTAATTATTAGCCTTGTAGTCAATAATAAGTTAAATCTAATAATTTTTATCTTTCTTTTATGAGTATGCAAAAAAAAAAAAATCTCTCTCTTTTTGTCGATGTATGTATAGACATGACTATATGTATATTCGTGTTATATTTATGATATTTTTTGTATAATAATTGTGTTTAAAATATTATATATTATATAAATTTTGACACGTTAATAATTCATATTATATAAATTTGATCATATTCGTGTATTTATGTCATGTTCATATTATTTTTTATGTCACATCAATTTTTTTATATCGTATTTTAATTTTTTTCGTATCATATAATTATATTGTATAAACTGATAAATCTAAATGTATGACACAAGGCTGATGGTCATGGGTTAATTGTTGGAGAGGAATTGAGGGAGGCAGTGTCAGGGTGTGAGAGAGGGAGGAGTACTTTCTATTTATAGTCTAGTACTACTACTAGTAATAGTAGTAGTTGTACGACACAAGAAATACTACAAATAAATAGAATAGAATAAAATAAAATATGTTAATGTAATATTCTTGTAATTATGTAATCAATATAAAATTAAGAATTATGATATTGTAATTTAAGATTACGATGTGATTACAATATATTATATCGACGTAATTATATTGTTTGTGTATATAAAATACTCTTATATAATTTTTTTTCAAACTAATAAATAAAATAAATTCTTTTTTTTTTTTTGAGTTTTTTTATTTACTTTTAACCTTTTCAATCTCTATTTAATTATATTCATATGAAAAAAATATTATACATTTAAATTTTTTCGAATCAACAACCTTTAAAAATCTATTCAATATGTGTCTAATTTAAGTTAATATTCCGTTGACAAGAATTCATTTTTATCTCACAGATGAAATGTGATTTAGGGAAAATGCACGTGATTAAGGGGGTCAACTCACGTGGCCCACCCTATTTCATATGTGACGACAACCATGAAAATGACCGCACACCACTTTTTTACGTTAACAACAATCCCTACTCACGTGCTTTGCTTTTTTTTTTTTTGATAAAGCTCACGTGCTTTGCTTTGCTCCCCATTATTAACATTGACAAGTGATATCATTTTATTAAAAAATTTAAAAAATAAATACAGTTAATTTTTTTAATGAGATGACATCATTTGATTTATTGATAATATATAAATTTATACACTGTTAATGTATGAAATATATATATATTTTTTTATAATGTCCCCTCTTTTGCGCTTTCACTTTTTAACTTTACACACACATATATATATATATATATATATATATGAAGAATCAATTTATACTAATTTAAAATAATTAATGATTAGATCTTTGTTAATGTATTAATTTGGGTCGGTTTGACTCGGCCAGATTGTTATTTAAATAATAAAATATTTTTATTTAAATTTAATTATAAAAATATATAAATATAATGTAAATATTTTAAATAATAAAATAGACTTTAAGATTGAATCAGGTCTAGACAAGCAAATTTTTTTATTCGAGTCTGGTCCGATACAAACCGATTCATGAACACTTTTATACTCTTATGCATGGAAGCATTAAATTCCTCTTCTACCTATCATAGTTTTTTTTTTTTTTTTTTTTTTTTTTTTGCATTTTCGGAACATTCACCTTATTTTTTTTTCTTAATTTTTATAATTAGTCCTTCGTGGTACTAAAAGGAGCTATGGTGTTAATTTCTTACAGGTGTTTAGAATGTTGTAGTACAAAATATCGACTAATTAGTTGAACATTCTTTATTAAAAAAAATTAAAAAGAAAATAACCAAAAATAAAAGAATAAGGTAAAGAATAAAGATGCAAAAGAAAAGGAATGAAAAAAAGAAAGGAAAAAACACAAGAAAAAAAGAAGTGGCTATTAATTGTAAGGGCATTATTTTCATCCTTCTATTAAAACTTTAGTATCATAACCTTTAATTAAAGGGTTGATTTTGAAATTATAAGATTCTATTTGAAAGAAATCGAATGTCACGAGTAAAGGTAGCTATGGATTAGACTAGATTTAGTAATATTGGATACGACACTGAAAAAATAATTAAAATACAATATGAAACATAACACGACATGACATAAAAAATAAACACGGACATGACACAAAAAATAAACACGGACACGATACAAATACATGAATATTTTAAAATTTATATAATAAAAATTATTAGCACGTCAAATTTTATATTAATATAAAACATCTTAAATACAATTATGACACACAAAAAAATACAAACATGATACGCGTACACGAATTGCTAGACTTATTGAGTTTCCTTTTTAAAAGCTCATTTTAACTATTATTGTATTATTAAATAATAAAACGTTACATTATACTATTATTTTAAAATAAAATTAAAATTAAAATTAAATAAAAAATATACTATATACTAATAAAACAATTTAATTGCTTGAACGCCTTTAGGCAACAAGTTCTATCAATTTAATGGTTTTAAATTTTGATTTTTATTGAGAAGTTTACAAAACTTCAAACTCCACCTTCTTGGGAATATTATCTCAAGTCTTAAAATATTTGATAAAATATTTTGTTGAGATATTTTTTAATTAATTGAAAATACTGTTAGATGATCACGTTTATTTTGTTGAATAAGTTAGTGAGCTTATAAATAGTGGGAGTTTCCTTAAGGTGAAGTATGAGATAAAGATGTTAAGGCTAGATGTAGAGTTTTACGGTATTGAGTGTGTAGACATCTCATGGGGTTAAGAAGAAAGTAAGGCGAGAGTGCCCACGAATGTGATTGTTTGATATTTGGTCAGAGATTGTTAGAGACCAAACGAGAATACTCATAAAGATCGAACGAGAGAGAGTAAGATTGCTCATAAACGACTAAGCGAGAGTGCTCATAGATTTGTTTGAGATTGATTGTTTGTTAGATTGAGATTGGTTGATTTATTTAAGGTAACGGTTGATATCACTTGCAAGATCATCGTGGTGATCTAATTACCATGGTGATAAGACTACCAAAATGATTTGATCACGAGTGATTTTATATTACTATGTTTGGTATAACATTATAAATCAGTAGTGATATTAAACTATAATGTTTGGTATTACAAGAAAAAAAAATCACCGAGTACAAGATATCCAAAATAACCTTTCCAAAAAAGAAAAAAAATATTCTTTTTTGTTTTTCTTATATGGACATTTTTTCACTTATCTTTTTTTTAATGTTCAAAAATTTGCTTTTCAAAAAAAAACCTTCAATAAAAATACACAAAACTTATACCATAATAAGGATATAATACAAAAAATATTAGGCAATAAAGCTACTGCTATCTTCACCTTAAAACACAAAAGTCACAAATTTTTTGGCCAAGTTTTGAGGTCTACGCTAAATATTAGCTAACAGTTTTTCACACGTGTTTTTTCCGCCATTATCAGGGCAAATTAGTAATTATATAACATAAAAAATTACTTTCCCATGGTGATAAAACTTTCCCATCCTTTTGGATGAGAATTAGATCACTCCTTAAGAAAGTGATATTATCACCCCAATGGTTTAAGATTACTGTCACGTAGGATTTTTAAATTACTAACAAAGAGGGTGATATAATTATTGAATGCAGATCACCCTTGTTTTTGGGATGATCACCCCATATCAAACACCCCCTAAATATTGATATGATTATAATTCTCTACAACTAATGAATCTTTTATCTTATCCGTGGATGTAAGCAAGTTGAGTATCGAATCACATTAAATTCTTATATCTTGTGTATATGATTTATTATTTGATTTTTTTTCCGCTAGTTTAATTATTGATTTTTACTGGGGCTTAACCTAACAATATCTTGTTCAAAATAATAATGAAAAAAGGAATACATTAATAAAAATTCATGGTTACATGAAATTGAAATTTTATCTAAATTAATAATGGGTGATAATTCTTCTACAATTTTTTTTTTTTTTTTTTTTTTTTTATAAAAAAAGTGCTTAATTTGTTCATTCAATTACTTTTTCTTTGTTTGTGGTCTACTTTTTCTTTCTGACTATTGCATGGTAATCCATCAAAATCAGTCATATGATGAATTGAAATTCAATAGAAAGTGAAGGAGGGGAAAGAAAAATGTAGCAAAGAAAATGAGATGTCGACAATGATATTGAAAGTGAAAAGAATAAGAACCAATGGAATGGTGCAAAAGATAAGACAGCATTAGACGTACTAACGACTCTCAGAAAGCAAGTGCATTGCTTGTGGGGTTTCGTTTCTCTATGAAAGTTTTATATCTTAAATCTTAATCATCTGATAAGGAGCATTTTACTTTAACCCCATGATCTAATAGTTTGTATTATCTTTAACCTTTTTTGATCATTTCTTTGATAAAATTGTACTATTTTTTTTCTTTTAAAAGGTAAATTTATTTTTAATAAAGGAGATCATAGTTTATGAATAACGGAAGGGGTTCAAATGCTGAGATTTAAATTTCAAAGTTATTGGATATCACTTCTTAAGGGTTAATTTAGTATTGCTGTTGAAAAAAAGTTTGGGTTAGAAAAAGATTGTGCTAGAAAAAGTATGTTTAAAAAGTATGGTGAAAATTGTGGTTTAAGAATTTTTAAGTGTTTAGCATTATTACGAAAAAGTATCGTGATGAATTGAAATATATAAAAAAAATGTTTAAAATAATAAAAGTTTAAAAATGTGAGAATAGTAAAGTCATTTCATCCAAAAATTAGCTTCCAAATTGCAAAATCTCCGTTTTCTTGACTTTTCTGTTTGGATTGTCAATTTATGATTTTAACCGTAAAAGCCAAAAAGATTTATCCGCTTAACATAACTTTTGATCTCAAAAGTAGTGCCAATAACAATATTAAACGAGACTTAAAAGTAATTGCATAAACCAACTGAACTACACATCAAATTCAAGAAATTTTCATGGCAAACTACAACAGAGTAACAGGGATAAGGTCGAACCCGATCGAGAAAGACCTCCAGTTACAACCAATTCAATAAAAAAAAAAAAAACGAATCAAATCCCCAAGATGATAAAAACTCAAGCCAAGAATAGGCCAACAAACCATCTGCCCAACGATGGGATCAAAATGAACCCAGCTCAAGCCAACAAAAAAGAACAAAGCATACATCAGACAATAACAGGTTAAATCATCAAAAATCTCCACACAATCCACACCTGACACCACCCTAACCCAACAAACCCAATTGCCCAGCTTAGTGATCGAACAATAACAAGCAGCCAGTTCAATCATCATTGGGGCATATTGTCAAGTACCTTACACTACAAGAGAACACGTCAATATGGACGGAAAATTTTTTACGATAAAAGTAAACTATTACCGATAGATTTCTGATGAAACCCATGAACAATGGGTTTGGTCATTTCTGATGAAATTTTTATCAGAAAACCGTCAGTATTCCGTTGAAACATCCCGACAGAAGTTTTAATGGCAGAATATCCGTAGCTAAAAGTTTAGTGCCATATTGTATTTATGGCTCGTGACTTTTCGAAATTCATTGAAAATATAATTTTTTTAAAAAATAAAAAAATAGTTTGGCAGGAAAACTTTTTATTTTGCAGGAATTGATATTGAAAATTAACAACATTGAAATTATGTAATTTATTTAGGGTTATTTTATTTTCAATTTTATAATTTCTGTTGATTATTAAATATGTGTATGGGTTATTTCTTTTTGAAAATTTCAAGCTAAATCAAATATTGTATTGTGATATTATTTATTAGGATTTTAAAAATTAGTAATTGCGAAAATAATTTGTATTGATACATTAATTACTTGTTTTAAAAATATCTTTTAGGTCCTAATATCACATAAGTATGTTCTGATACCACATGTAAAAATGTAATTTCATAAACCATATGTGATAATTAGAACATAATAATCAGACAAAATAATTGGCATACCTGTTTGGACAGACATTTTTAAAAGCCAAAGCAAGTTACTAATTCTGGATAGACTAGTCTTCATCTTCGATCCCGTATATTTTAAGTGGAGAGGAGACTTAGCCATATTTATAGTGAAACCCTAATAGTTTCCCTTAAATATTTACGGGCTTAAGACCTACAAAAAATCACACTAACCTAATAAGATGCACAAAGCACATACCAATATAAATCACAATTAATTAATTGTTCGCTCTTGGATATTTCATATTAAGATTAAATTATCAAATGTCTTACTAAATTATAAAAGAATTTTGCTAACAAATTTTCTAAGAACACTCTTTAAAGTTATCATATATAATAATATTTTTATTCAATGCATTGAAAATGGTGCAAAAAATTATCAATTATAGCATTTAATACAATATTATTACTCTAAATAATATATTAACTAATCTTAAAAAATATTTTTAAAAAACTCGTTAGCAAAATTCATTATAAAATAACAAATTAATAATAGCTCACTTATTTAAAAAATGCTAACATTGAGCTCTCAAAGTTAGAACTCAATCGAGGTTAATGAAAAACAGATGGCGATGGCGAGGTAAATAAAATAAACCCTAATTAAGCTGTTGTTAAAATACTTGAATTTAGCAACTTTAGCCAATGTTCCCTTTTCGGCTACACAAAAAAACACAGACACCCGTAAAATATTTATAGGGATCGCCAATTTTTTTTTAAATATTCCTTTAATTGAAAAAATAAAAATATAAAACACAAAATTTTAAAATCATTGATTCCGAGATCCATAAAATGCCACACCCAAATTTTACAAAAATAAAATAAAAAATCGAACGAAGTCGTCAACCTTAGCACTAACGTCGTCAACCCCGCCGCAACGTCGCTACTTCAACGCCGTTAATAAAACCAGTTTATTTTTTTTTAAAAATAAAAGAAATAGAAGAAATGCAAAAAAGAAATTGTATAAAATGATCTTTGAAGCAAGCGGACGCTTAAGAAAACAAGAGAGAAAAAGAAAGAGAAAGATAGATTCATTTTCTCCGACCCAAAGCCTAGTCTTTCGCCAACCTGCTTCTTCTCTACAAATTAAGAGGAAATAAATGAGATAAATGAAAAAAAAAAAAAGATTTTTTTTCCCAGGTTTGGTGGTTGAATTTTGAAGCAGATACTCGGTAGCTGCATTATTACACGTTTTACTTTACGAATTTACTCGAGTGTTTACATTTCAGATTTTCGTTGGTTCAATCATTCCTTCGCTGAAATTCCACGTTAAAATCGTTTCAATCAGATCAAAGAAGGTACGTACGTACTCTTTTTTTGGAAAAGTTTCTTCTTGAATTGTTGTTTGATTTAGTTTTTGGAATTTTGACTTTAATTATGCATAATTCCATTTCATTTAGCTTTGGAGGTGTTGGATTTTTCTATAAGCATCGTTCTTTTTTTTTTTTTTTTTTTTTTAAATTATGATATTTTCTGGTGGCAGATTCCGTGACAAGAAATACAATTCTGATTCGGTCAGTAAAACGAGTGGAGAAGATCTTTCGGAGCTGAAATCGTCGAATTTTCTCAAGGAAAAAAAAAAAATTAAGGAAATTTTCTTTTGAAGCGTCCAAGTTAATTACGGTTCAGAATTTTGGAATCTGAAGTCAATTGCTTGAAAAAAGCTTTTTATTTTGAAAGCGTCAGTAAATGCGCCTCCGATCTCTGGCGGATGCGTAATTTTTTCCCGACGAAATTCAGTTTCTCGACGTGAAACGGATCTGATAAAGCAATCGGATAGAAGAATTTTCCAGTTTTTCAAATTATACGGTTCAAGCTCTTCGAATTCATTGAATTGCCGCAGAATTTTGAATTTCGCTCGTCATAAATTACATAACATAATTATATTTTCTGATCCAAAGTTTCACTGCAAAGAAAAAAAAATCTGAAGCCGTCGATGGAGCTCCCTCAATCCCGGCCTTTCGGAGCCGAAGGTAATTTATTTTACTACGTCGCTTTTTTTTTTTTTTTCTTTTCAAAATAATTTACTTCCATTTTACGAGGTGAAATTCAGACGAAAAAAATAAAAGAAATTGTGAGTTAGAAGTTTTTATTAATAAAATAATTTTGGTTTTAAACAGTTAGGAAACCAACGCATGACTTTCTGTCACTGTACAGTCATTCAAGCGTCCAACAAGATCCAAGGCCACCTTCTCAAGGTAATTCTTTCTTTCTTTCTTAACAATAAGATCCCAAAAAAATAAATTAAAAAACAAACAAACTTACTAGTTACTATTATTTATTTTTTCTAATTTTTTTTCTTATGCTTTTATTATTATAAAAAATTTATAATAACTAGAAATTTTTACGTCCACATTTTGGATGAAAGAAAATTTGTGTAAAAAATATTTTGAAAAATAAAAAAGTTATTATTTATATAAAACATTAAAAGATATCAATATTCTTATAATATAATTTGTTATTATAATTTATATTATATATAAATGTTTAGCAGAATTGATATTATCGATTAAGTAACATCAATTTAGTTAATAAATTAAAAAAAAAATCAAATAAAATTAAGGATATGTATATCTTGTCACTGTAACAAAGAAAACTATCCATTCTTTTTTTTTTTTTTTTTTTAAATGCCATTCTCTTTCGAAGCAATTTTTTTAAATAATCACTTTTTTCATCCATATAAATATTCTTAAAAATATATATTTTAATTTTAATTGTTATATATTTTTTTAAAATTGAATTGATTAATTAATATCACTTGTTTTATGACATCAAATTCAGTGAGGGATTTTAAATTAATACAGATTAGTATACATATTATGTTATACTACATTACATGACGTAAATAAGATATCTTTACAGTTTTGATTCTAAAATTTTTTTGGCCATCTTTTAGTGTTATTAGGGATCAGGATTTGGAGTAGTGCACGTTACTGCATTCTTTTTTTTTTTTTTTTGCGAATGAACGGATCATGGGCCAATTGAAACTTTGGATGGGCCCATTCTATGAAATTAAATTCTAGTAATATAAAAAAAAAATAGAAAAAAAATGTGAAGGAAGATAGATAGATGAGAAAATCAGAAAAAGCAAAGGATTAGCATTTAGCAAATAGGGAAGGAAGAAATTAGATTAGCAGAGGCAGAGAGAGACGAATGAAGGTAGATAGGATAAAGATTAGATGACATAAAAAATAATTAAAATACGATAAAAAAATATAAAAATAATACGAACACATAAATGTATCAAAATTTATATAACATAAATTATTAATTTATCAAAATTTATATAAATATATAATATTTTAAATACGATTATAACACATAAAAATATATGAACAGAAAAAAAATACATAAAATTATAAAATTAAGGAAAAAGAGATGATTTGACAAGTCACATGATTCACATCACCACCAACTTTCCCCTGTACACTTGCACGCTCGCTGCTTTCTTTCTTCCATTTCTTCTTCCTTTCCCTTGCTCTCATCCCGTGATATATACATAAATAAATATTTATATTTATTACTATATATTAAAACCCAAACCAAGAAAAAAAAAAGGTTATTTTTATACAAAACAAGCCCACCACGCCTCGCCGGAGTTCTTTTAAATTTTTGTTATAATTTTTTAATTAATTAATAATAATTTTTTATTTTTATTTTTAAATTATTATATAAATATATTTTCAAATGTTATTTATATACAGTTTTTAAAAATATTTAGACTTTATTATATAGTATATATTTTTATTTATACGAGGTAAAAAATAATCAATGAAAATTAACAAAATAAAATTATTATTTGTATTTTATTTTTTCATTAGGTTGACTTAAAACTAAAAATAAGTAAAAAAAAAGTTCATCGTCAAGCAAAATAGTAACACGTATGTCACACTGATTAGCAGCAAATTCATTTTTTTTTTCCGTGTGAGATGGGTACGGATTCTAAATCGATCAGCGAGTCAATGTACGGACCAACCCTTTAAATATATCATTTAAAAATAAAATAAAATAAAATAAATTTTTAACTTTTTTTAATGGATCGGGTACAGATCTTAAATCAACTCGCGAGTCAATGTACGGACCAATTCCTTTAAATATATCATTTAAAAATAAAAACTAATAACTAAAAATAATTAATATAATAAAATTTTTTAATTTCTTCTCGAGAGATCGAGTACAGATTTTAAACCGGCTTGAGAATCAACGTTCAGACCAATCCCTTAAATATATCATTTAAAAATAAAATAAAAATACAAAAACTTAAAACTTAAAATAATTAATAAGATTATTTTTTTTAAAAAAATCTCAAGTGGATCGAGTACGGATCCTAAATTGATTTACGAGTTAACATGCGGACTAACTCCTTTAATTACATCATTTAAAAATAAAATAAAAACTAAAAAAAAAACTCGTCACATGTCAAGTAAAGAAGCTCGACATATGTCGAGCCAAAACCCTATTAGGGGATTTTTTTATATATGTTAGGTATAGATAATTTTAATAATTGCTGCTTTATTTATTATAATAATAAGTATATTATTACTAAATGATTAAGGGAAAATTTGATTTTAAACAAAACATTGATTAAAGTGATCTAAAAAATATATATAACTTATATTATTTTTAAAAATAATTTAATAAAAATAACATATTAATCGGAATTAATTCAAAACCAACCCAAACCGTTTGATGAGAATGACTTTCACGTGAAACTGATGGAGATGGAGTGGGTCAACATTTTTAATTAAGCTGTTTTTGAGCTGTTATTTGAACCCGCTGTTTTCAATTCTTATTATGTGCTTAATATATTTCTAGCATGCCGATTCTAGAAGACAAAGAAATCAACAAAATTTAATTCCAATTATTAATAATACTATTATTATATATTGTGTGTTTACTCCTCTGTTAAGCATGCATTTTTAATAATCATTAAATTATTTAACCGAAAAAAAGAGTTTTGGTTGTTTGCATCTAGAGAATGACATAAACATAATAACGTGTTGCAAGTATAATTATTTTATTAATTTGATTGTACTTCATTGCTATTTGTTTCTTCTAACTTTATTTTATTTTATTTTATTTTTGATTAATACGGCCACCAACCCACCATGTCTCCATCTGAGTTTTTGTGGATAATAGCATATGTTGAAAAATTGAACGGATTCAATTGAAAATTAAAAATTTATTTTGTTTGATATATATTTTAAAATAAATTATTTTGAGTTGATAAAAATTCGGTTGAATTCATAAAAAAATTAGATTAAATAGGTAAAAATCAGTTTAGATTTTTTTTTTGTGTGTAAGTGATGAAATTTTAATCATTAACTTTTTAGATCTATATATATATATATTAAAAATAATACTATTTAATTAAATGTATATTTTTATTAAATATTTATTATATTTAATATTTATTTAATATTTAAATTCGTATTAATTGAATTGATCTCATGGATTACGGAAATGTCACCGATTTGATCTTTTCTCATTTTTTTCGACATTAGGAATCATATCTTTGTTTCGGAATGGTTTATATGTTATAATCTTTAGAGCAGCCATGAAAAAGAAACAAAACAAAAGGCAAAATAGAAATGGGAGAATTGTTTACTTAATTATTTTCATTTTTAATTGCCAATTTGGAGTTTGACATGGCTTATTAGTCACTTTGTCTGGTCGTGTCTAAATGAGCAGGCGGGTATCTTAAAACTCGTGATCTTTTACAACTGGAACGACTAGGGAATGCAAGTGCCAAGGAGGAAACACCAGTCGAGGTAGCAACCGCTGAAAAGGCAACACCGCCGCCAGCACCACCTCCTTCAGAGGAACATATTCTCCCTGGTGGAATTGGAACTTACAGTATAAGCCACATTTCCTATTTTAATCCTTGGGTTCCAAAGGCAGAGGGGGCTGTAGCTGAAGGAAGTAGTACAGAGAGAAACGACGAAAACTCCAACTGCAGTTCTTACACTGGAAGTGGTTTCACTTTGTGGGAGGGATCTGCAGGAAAGACAGGGAAGGAGAATGCCAGAGAAACACCCTTTGTAAGAGGTAAATATTTTCTTACTTTATATATGCAACACTTTTCTACTAGTAGTATTTCTTTTTGAAGTAGTCATGCATGAGTAACCTCTGCTCGGATCTAGTTAATGCTTGCATTAGTGATTAGCTATCACTCGGATTCGAGGTGAGTGTCTAATATGAGTATATGTTCAATATGAATATGTTAAATTTTTTCATATACTTGGAGTATCATATCTCATACCCATATTCAAATATGTGTCGGACACAGATGTTGAACACGGATACTTTATGTAAAATAAAGAGTCTGGTTAACATAGGTGATTAGTCCTTACTAGCTTTAGGTTCACTAATAACCTGATCTAGTTCATGCTTGCATTAGTGATTAGCTATTACTCGGGCTCGAGGTGAGCATTAAATATAGGTATATGTTTAATATGAGTATGTTCAATTTTTTTAAATTCTTGGAGTATCATATCCAATATCTATATCTGAAGATATGTGTCGGACACAGATGTTGAACATGGATACTTTCGGTAAAATAAAGAGTCCAGGTAACATATAGGTGATTAGTCCTTACTGGCTTTAGGTTCAGTAATAACCTGATGCATTTATTATCACCATTATTAACATCTATGAGTAGATTTCAGACTGTAAATGTTGATGATATGCACAATGAGTATTATTGGTGCCGAAATATGTTGCAGATGAAGCATTTGGAAATGCAAAACTCAGCTGAAATACACCTAAAATAAACCAATGGAAACCCAAGCTAAAACATAAGCAACTATTAAATTTGTTTCCCGTTGTATTTGCATGCGCATGCAGAGTCATCGCTTTATAGTTTCATGTTGGTAGCATATAAAGCTAGCCAGATGTTCCTAGTTATTGATGAATTTTATGCATGGATTTGAAAATACAATAACGATCACGTACACCGACCGAGTCTGAAGATAATTAGGTAAGCTGTAAAGTGCTATGTTACTCAGACTCAGCTGCAAGTGTTGGACATGTGTCCGGATCAGGATCAGGACTCGGCTCGGTTTTTTATCAAATTCTTTGTCCAGACCCGGCTCTGAGTCAGGTCGGGCCGGCTCGATAGACCCGAATCTACTATTCATCATATTAAAAAATATTTTTTTTCATTTTTTTTATATTTTTATAATTAAAATAAAATATTATTATTATAATAAAAAAAATACTGTTTCGGGCCTGGCCGGATCAAAAATATCCTGCCCAGGCCCAACCGTGGGCGGGCTGCCCGGCCCATGAATAGGTCTATGTCCGATATGAATATGTTCATTTTTTTTTTTCAAGATTTTCATGTATTTAGAGGATTTTTGGAGGATCATATCCTTATACTCTTTTTTGGAAATGCGTCGGACATGAGTGTCGAACACTGACTAGGGATAGGAGGGAGCAGTAAAGAACCCTGACTAGGGATGGCAATTTAAAATACGGATTCGGATATTTGCGGATATTCGATCTACTTTTTGCGGATTTGGATTTGCGGATTTAGATAAAAGTCGGATCCGGATATTATAATCACTATCCGCAGCGGATTCGGAGCGGATTCGAATATGAAATCTCGGATATGCATTATCTGAATCCGCATTACTTTTGCGGATTCGGATATCCGAATCCGCTTATTTGTAAAATACATAAATTTTGTTTGATTTTATATTTTTATTTTTAAAAAAATTTGATTTATTGAATTCAAATTTTTAGCGGATTCGGATATCCGACGGATAATGTTATTTAATTTGGATTCGGATTCGGATAGTAATATGCAGATAATTTTCGGATTCGAATTTTAAAATAATTTTGCGGATTCAGATTTAGATAGTACAAAAAATTGCAGATATCCGAACCGCTGCCATCCCTAACGTATTTTGCCTTTTCGTGATAGTCTTTGGTCAGAAAAATTGGATCAGCCATGACTTTTTAGTCTTTATCAATAATATAATTATTATGGATAAATAATAAATAATAAATAACAATCTACTAACAATTTGGATATTGAGAGTAAATTATTATAGCCATGATTTTTGACATATAAAATCAATATTATAACAAATTTTATATAGTCAAGTCAATTTTTTTTTCTTATATGTGCCAAATCAAACTAAATAATCAAAATTAATATTTCATTTTTGGTTTCTCTTTCTCTTTCTTTTCATTTTCAAACTATCTTATATATATATATATATTTACTTTATGTTTTGGTCTAGCAACGCATGTTTATCCTGTTGGACATATTTTGTATATTTGTAAAAACTTTGTTGAAAATATTTACTTGTAACAATTAAATAACATGTCCTTAAATAGAATTTTAGAAAACTTATTTGTAGAAGACAAAATTGAAGAATAAAGAACTTTACGTTGTTGCCAAGGATTAAACACTTTGTCCTTAAGGTGAAATTGCCCGTCATTTGGTGCACACGGTTTCAATGCAATTGCCTCTCAGGATTTTAACAACACCACCTTGAAAAGTTGCACACCTTTTCAAATCCACGAACTAAGGAATTTGATTCAATTTTCTCTCTACAATGACAGATTCCTAAGCTTTAGAGTATAAGGAACAAATAAAGCAAGAGCCTTAGAACTGGAACAACAAAGAAAGAAAAAGAGCTTAAGAATAGTTGATTCCATTGTTGAATTAATTGTTCCACCTATCAAAGCACCTATTTATAGGATAGTAGGGACCTAAGCGTACATGAATGTACATTAAACATGAACGCATGAATGTATTTAATTGGGATGAACATACATGGCACATGAATGAACAAATTCATGAATGACATAAATTAAGTTCATGAATTTCAAAATTCATGAACATGTTAATCATACCAAATTAATCTTCTTGGGTCATGCACTAGACATAGAGATTAATTTCACATTCACTTTATATGGGTTAAAAACCAAATCCAACAATCTCCCACATGAATGGAAATTGTCGGACCAGAACGAAGACGCAAAAAATTTGTAAAGAGAAAATCGAATTGGAAGAAAACTACATCAGGAGAGGTAGCTTTTGGCTTTGAACCTTTCTTAGTGAAGTACCATTGGATTTACTCGGCTAACTAGTGAGCGTGATATCTTGAACTATTCAGCATTTCGTATAAACCAAGACAATAGTACTCACATAGTTTCTTCCAAGAGATTCCAATAGTTCTCATAGTTGTGTTCATTTTGGCCCTGAACAACTCCTGGTTTCATGAATACTTTAGAGAATTCATACTTTTTTAAAAATTCTCAAAGAAACGGCCATATTTCTCATTCATATAGGTGATCTCTCATTAAAAGTATTCTGCTTATACCCCACTTGGAAACCAAGATATAAGAATCATTAAGAGCACAACTCATTCTTATCTCGCTGCAACTAGCACTTTTTCATCATAGGAATAGGCAGGAAATAATAATTTCCAAGTGCTACTTAAAGTGCATTATGATTTAATTTTTCCTTTGAACTTAGATCTTGGGATCTCCAGTCAATTAGGTAGGGTTACTAAACACTTTTTGTCTCTTAAAGGCTTTAAGTCTATTCCCCTCGATGAACTATACTCAATCTCTCTTGTTAAACTTTTTGTTAGCGGATCCGCATCCTTAGACTTTACATAATCAATGAAAATAATTTCATTCGAAAGCAAGTGTTTAATGGTATTATGTCTACGACGTATAAGTCTAGACTTACCATTATACATGCTACTTTGTGCCCTTCCAATTGCTGACTCACTGTTACAATGGATATAAATTGCTGGCACTGGCTTTGGCCAACATGGAATATCCCAGTTGGAGTATTCGCTCACCTTTATTTTTGGACAGATGTACACTCAAGTCTGTTGGTGTTTTGACAATACTATTGTCACCTTTAGAAAATTTGTCGAGAATAATCTCAACATAATGAGATTGAGACAATACAAATCCATCAGATGTCCTATAAATTTTGATTCTTAGTATGACATGCGCAACACCCAAGTCTTTCATATCAAACTTTTTAGTTAACATGTTCTTTGTAGACTTGATCATGTACTCATTGCTGCCAAAAATCAACATGTCGTCTACATATAGACATACCATTGCATAACCCTTATCAGTGTTCTTCACAAAAACACACTTATCAACCTCGTTGATTTTAAAGTCATTTGACAACATAACATGTCAAAATTTTCATGTCACTATTTAAGAGCTTGTTTCAAGCCATACAATGACTTGACAAGCTTACACACTTTAGTTTCCTTTCCTTTAACAACAAACCCCTCGAGTTGTTGAATATAAATCTCTTCTTCAAGGTCACCATTTAGGAAAGCCGTCTTTACATCCATTTGATGTATTTTTAAATTATTAATAGCAGCAAAGACTATTAATGTCAGTGTGAATATTATTCTTGATACAAGTGAGAATGTATCAAAATAATCCACACCTTCTCCTAGCTTTGTATTTGTCGATAGTTCCATCAGCTTTCATCTTCCTCTTGAAGATCCATTTACAGTCTAATGGTTTGCTTCCAGGGCCTGTGCCACTCTTGTCACCATCAGGAATCACCGATCCCATGGACAAGGTCTAGACCTTTGCTCTGCAACGGGGTAGTAATGGGAGCACCAAGGCATGCCGATGCCAGACCATGAAAATCTCCCCTACTTACTTTGTCGATGCCCTTACCGACGTCAAGATTACACCCGAGTACCCTTGTTGCACAGAGTTGACATTTTTCCACATGTCCTTCTCTTGCCCTCAAGGACTAGGTCATGATTCCATCAAATGAAGCACCGAACAAAGTTTTAGGTCCTATCATGACCTTTTCGGGATTAGGTATTGCTACTTTAGCAAGACACCCCCACACTTGAGGTATTTGAAGGAATATACTTGATTCCATAAAACAACATCTTTTGCTGACACATCTTAAAGTTTGACCCATCGAACTTTTCAGGTTTCTCACTATGCACCAACGAGGGTGATGGTGGAATCCTCTCTTCCAAAGAAGTCATTGCCACAACATTTTCAAAAGTTTGAAAAAAAGTAGATGCCATGTTATTTGAAATCAATATAAAATAAATATTGATTGTAACACAATAAAAAATCAAACACCAATATAATAATAAATTAAGATATTGGTTTAATCATAATTTAAATAAATAATAACACCAATATTTATAAACAAAATAAATATTGGTTATGACAAACAAGTAATCCAACAAGGAAAACAAATAAACAATATAAAAGGAATAAATGATTTCGCCTTAAGATTGTTGGACATATTTTGTATATTTGTAAAAACCTTGTTGAAAATATTTACTTACAACAATTAAATAACATGCCACTAAATAGAATTTGAGAGAACTTACTTGTAGAAGACAAAATTGAAGAATAAAGAACTTTACGTTGTTGCCAAGGATTAAACCTTTTGTCCTTAAGGCGAAATTGTCCGTCATTTGGTGCACACGGTTTCAATGCAATTGCCTCTCAGGATTTCAACAAAACCATCTTGAAAAGTTGCACACTTTTTCAAAGTCCACGAACTAAGGAATTTGACTCAATTTTCTCTCTACAATGATAGATTCCTAAGCTTTAGAGTATAATGAATAAATAAAACAAGAGTCTTAAAACCGGAACAACAAAGGAAAAAAAGAGCTTAAGAATAGTTGATTCAATTGTTGAATTAATTGTTTCACCTATCAAAGCACCTATTTATACGATATTAGGGACCTAAGTATACATGAATGAAATTAATACATGAATGTACATTAAATATGAACACATGAATGTACATTAATTGGGATGAACATACATGGCACATGAATGACATAAATTAAGTTCATGAATTTCAAATTTCATGAACATGTTAATCATACCAAATTAATCTTCTTGGATCATGCACTAGACATAGAGATCAATTTCACTTTCACTTTATATGGGTTAAAAACCAAATCCAGCATATCCTTCATAACTAACACTTCATTCCAATGGAACCTTAATATAGAAATTGAATCTAATGTTTAAACTTTTTATATTTGAATGGCAAATTTAAGACAAATTAAAGTATAATTAAATCCTCATTATCATCGGTCAAACAAAAGGGGCCAAAGGAGAGCGGATATTGGAGCTTAAATCTTAATTCTCTATTAGTGGCAACCATTAATTAGATAAAGTTCAAGTTAATTATTTTTTTTTAAGATGCAATCATACTTCATTCATTCAAATAAGTCGTTTATAATTTTTTTTTTCAAAAAAAAAGAAATATTGATATTATTTAATCAATTTACAATAAAAAATTATCATATTCATTGTAAGTGAAACTTTTACATTCTACAATCGAGATTAGTAAGATAATAAATGCTCTTAAGATATATTAAAAAAATTAATTTAAAATAATAATAAAATATGTGATAATCTCTTAATCCGTTTATGAATAAAAAAATTCACTATTAATGTATAAAAAACGAATTCATTTACAGATAAAAACTTGATAATGTTATTTATGAGATAATTTTTCGTATGCTTAGAATAAAAAAGATTTATTCCACTAAATAAAGGCCGCTTCTATATCATTATGGGCTATGGCTAATGTCCTAACCTTTATCCAGTCCAGCCCATTCGGCATAAAAAACTGTTATACTCGTTTACTAAATATAATTTTCGCGGCTACTTTTGACAGAAGCGGCGGGGAAGGTGGGGCAATGGGCCACGTCGTCGTTGGAGAGGGTGTCCCAGTCGTCAACCAACAACCATCGCAAGAGTCTCTCTTCCTCTCAGTCAGTCACTTTTTGTTTTCGTTTCTTTTATGGCTCTTTTATTTTCTTTTATTTCTGGGTTAAAAATTAACTAAGGGTATCATTGGGATCTTATTAACAGGCCATCATCAAAGCAGAAAAGGCAAAGCTTCATGGAAATGATAAAATCAGCAAAAGGTAGCTCACATGATGATGATTTTGAAGAAGATGAAGATTTTGTTCTCAAGCAAGAGAATTCCACTATTACCCATAGAAAAGGTAATCATTTTTCTTGGATTAGACTACTCTGTGTGCTGTATATTAATGTAAATACTAGTGAACTTAAATAAAAACATTTCTTGTTTTTTTAAGGGTATTAGGATCTGGGGACAGTAATTTTTTAGGGTGTTACTAGAATTATTGGAGAATTCCGGGGCCTAATAATTTTGCTTCTTTTTACAGGAGAATTGAGAGTAAAAGTGGATGGAAAGAGTGCAACTGATCAGAAGGCCAACACCCCAAGGTCAAAACATTCTGCTACTGAGCAGCGGAGGAGGAGTAAAATTAATAACAGGCAAGTATAACTATAACCGGCTTCGCATTTAATATTTCTTAGTCTCTTTTAAATTTGCATGAGTTTTATATCTTAGTTCTTGAACAAATATATTTGGTAAGGTCTCTATTGTACTTGATTTTTCATGTTGAATGTATCCCTTTGCTCTCACCAGAAAATCCTTCAAAAAAAATCTTTTTGAAGAGTACTGAACCCTTTTGGTTACTACTTACCTGTGATGGAGACCTCTTGAGAAAGGTCTATATTCTATAAATAGTAAAGTTACCATGTTCTTTTGTTTTTATTTTAGAATGCAGTGAACAAGGAAGCTATGCTTCAAGAAAATATCTTCATTTGTTTCACATATTAGCTAGGGGAATTTCATGTGGATAGTTATGAATTATGATTGTTTGAAAGTCTTTGTTGAAGTGAAATTGGAAATTAAATGCTGTTTAGTAACTGAAAAGTTGAAATTTCGTGATACAAAATCACCATTTTATTTTTATTTTTTTATAATTGATTTTATTTCAATATCCAAAGAAAGCAGGAAGCTACTGCTTACAAAGTTTACCAACTGGGCAACGCCCAGAACCAACAACTAATTTGACTGGAGTATACCCGAGCTTCTACGTATTTCACTAGGAAGAACAATAGTAGAACTAGCAATCATACGAATATCTACTATCACCATTATATACTAAAATCTAGCAATTCTTTTGCAGATTTCAGATGTTGAGAGATATCATTCCAAATAGTGACCAAAAGAGAGATAAAGCCTCATTCTTATTAGAGGTACATAAATTTCTTATAATATTTATGGTTATTCTTTCTCTATCTACAGTTTTCAAAGTTTTGAACAATGGGTTTTCAATCTTCTCATAGGTTATCGAGCACATTCAGTTTTTACAGGAAAAAGTACACAAGTATGAGGGAACATATCAAGGATGGAGCCATGACCCATCGAAATTGATGCCATGGGTAAATTCTATACTTGGCTCTATTAATTAAGAATTGCATATCTACTGATGATTTTTTTTGGCATCACGGTTTTTGAGTATCGGTATTTGTTCAATGACTGACTGATCAATGACCTCAACTGAAACAGAGAAGCAACCACAGGCCCTCAGAAAATTATGCTGCTCAATCTCGAGCCATAAATGGTGTGTCTGCTCCTGCTGTAGTTTTTTCTGCAAAGTTGGATGAGAAAAACATCACCGTTGCCCCAACCATTCCTGGAAGTGCAAAGAACCCTATAGACTCTGATATGAGCACAGCTACTACCTTCAGAGCAATAGACCTTCATCCTGGAATGATGAATAAGACAATGCCCTTTCCTGTGTCACTACAGCCAAACTTCTTCACCTCTGCCCAGAACACTGGTCCGGCATCTCAAGTTCCACCTAGATTGCCATCTGATGCAGAAAACACTGCATCTCAGCCTCAATCTGTACTATGTCATACTGGATCCTGTACTACTAATGGTGCTCTTCCTAGCGAGAAGCTGAAAGAACAAGAGCTGACAATTGAAGGTGGAACAATTAGCATCTCAAGCGTATATTCACAAGGGTGAGTTTTTACATTTTATTTTTTAGTTTGATGAATGATCTAATAGTTTTGTTTTTCATACATTTTTGTTGTTGAGTGATTTGGTAAATATCATAGTTTATTGTTCCATGAGTGCCAATATATACAGAATGGAGATCCTCAAATAAAAACACATTTAGCACCTATTCAGATCAAGCGCTTCCTCCCTGATTTTTAAGGCACCACTATGCTCTTAGCATATTGTCCACTCTCTCTACAGAGAGAGAGAGGGGGGGGGGGGGGGGGGGGCATGTTTCTCAGTAACTATTTGATTGGACTCATCATTTCTTGATCTTTCTCTTAAGGTTTTAACTATCTTATCTATACAGATTTAGCAGCACTGCATTCTCCATACATAATATAGTACAGGGAAAGCATGACTGAATCTCTTTTATCACCTTGGAAAATGAATTTCCATGCAGTATTTGAGAATACATGTTTTAGTTGCGATTTCGAGATGGTTGCATGATATTGGTTTGTCCCTGTTTGACAAGATCCCATTTATGCATTCTTTTTCTTCATTCCCCTTTCATTCTGGATGCAGGATAAACATTTTGTTTTGAATCTTCTTTAAGTGTTGTTTTGTTAATTGTGGATATGTTACCGGGTTTAAACTACTTGATAACCCTCTCCCATCCCTATATCCACCCCAGCTTAGTGCCCTAAACTCAAATCCAAGATCCCCAAACTTTCCTTAGGGAGGAACCACCAGGCTATGATGTCATTCGCTTAACTCTTCTTATTGTTGCTTTGTTCGGCCTATCAGCATCTCCCTTAATTTTACGATAAGACCAGGAAGATTGGTGATTGCCTGATTGGTGGGGAATCTTTGCACTGACCAAGAGAGAAGGAAATGAACGGAAAGGTTTAGCTGGTGATGTGATCTCAGTTTAGCTTTGTGAAGAACACAAATCTAATAGTTTTTTCATGGAAGAAGCAGTTCTAATTAGGGATTTAATAGCGGCCGCAACGTAACGTTTTGACCACTGTTTTGCTGTTTCGGTTCTCTCAACTGCCGATAAATCTAATTGACCGCGATAGCATCCATTATATTCACAACCACGATAAATGCGACGCGACCGATCTGCGATTGCAATTTAAATCCCTGATTCTAATAAGAGAGAGAAATTTTCATGGTCTTTGTTTAAGGAAGAAATGATTGTTAAGTGATCAATGTGTTTGACAGGTTGTTGAATACTCTAACACAAGCGCTGCAGACTTCTGGAGTGGATTTGTCACATGCCAGCATCTCAGTGCAAATCGAGCTTGGGAAGCGATCAAGTAGTAAGCCTATTGCTCCATCATCCACACTTAAGGTTGTTTGCCATTGCTACTAGCCTTCACATTTTTCTTTAATTATTATTATTATAATTTTTAACATGAACTTTTTAGCATCTTATTTAATTTTGTAAAACCAAGGAATTCTACTTAATTCTTCCCTGTTTACTATGTTTGCTCTAGGATAGAGAGGCTCCCTCTACAAATCATGGGAAGACACGTCCTAGAGGTGGATGCGGTGAGGATTCCGATCAACCTTTAAAGAAGCTTAAAACATGAAAAAGCTAGCTTGACAATTTCACAATATTCTGTTTATTATTATTATTATTATTATATTAAATTAATTCATTTTTTGGAGTACCCTGCCCTTCCTCGAGGGTTATGCGCTCACCCTAGTTTTATAAACACTACCTAGTAAGTCAGTCAGTCAGTCAAGACAAAGATTCATGTACATGTTATCCGGATTCGGGGTGAGTGTTGGATACGGGTATGTATCCGATACGGGTATACTCAAAATTTTTAAGTTTTTTATACATTTGGATGATTATACTCTTATATTCATGTTCGAATGTGTCAGACATATGTTAGACATAGTTGTCGGACACGAATACTTTAAGGAAAATGAAGAGTCCGGATAACATAACGGACATCTAGTAGGCAAGCTTTCAGTTTTGTTGGGATATATGCATTTTCCTTAAAGTATTTCAGTTTTGTTGGGATATATGCATCTAGTAGACAAGTTTCTTTCCTCATTATTTGTCAATATTTGTCCCCAAATTTATATGGGAAAAAAAAATTTCAGCTTTAATGTAATTTATCTCTCTTTTTCATTGCATTTTAATTTATTTCGATGTCATTTTTCTTCAAGTAATTGCGTATACTAATTGAGATACCAAGGTGTCTTAGTAAAAAAAGATACTGAACTCAGTTTATTCATTTATTTCAAACAAGAAAAAAAAAATTATTTGATTTAGTTAAAAAAAAAAAATCTTGAATTTTATCATTTTATTTAGGTAAATTTTATTGCATCCAAATAAGTTTTTAATATTTAATTTGTATTCAAATAAGTTTTTAAATTTTAATTTATATTCAAATAAACTCTTAAATTTTAATTTATCTTTAAATAAGTTTTTAACATAAATCAATCTTTTATTTGAAATAATGATTTATCTGCATACAAATAAAAATATAAGAATTTATTTAGATATAATAAAAGTAAAAAGTTTAATTAAAATATAAATATTTCAGGTTTTTTTAATATTTTAGTCATTTGATTTTAGCCGTATATAAATGTAGGCTAAAGAATATTTATTTACTTATAAAATTCATTTCATTATCTTCGGATTTTCCAAAAATAAATTAATTTTAAAATTTGAATACTAATAATTCAGTTTCCAGCCAAGGACCCAGCTTTTAAGAATAGAAGATTTTTTAGAATAAATAACAATTGGAAATTAATATGGATTTTGGATTAGGCTCTTCATGAACATACAAAGCACGTTGGATCAAGAGAGAGATTGATGTAAATTGTAATAAAGCAATTATCGTTGACAGGATGCTGCCTACTTCAACCTAATTTTGTAATCCACCTTTTACACTTATCTTCTAACGGTAACGGATGCATTTAATATAAAAATTGATAATTTTATTTATCATTTATAATGTATTGATTGAAGATATTATTGTATTTAATAATTTTAAAAAATATCCTTAAGACACTTGTTAGTAAAATCTTAAATATAATAATAATAAAAATTTTGTTAACTAATGCTCTAAAGTCTAAAGAAATGCAGGTTCTGATTAAGTATTAATGAGTGTTAATAGATACCAATAAAAAATTATTTAATTTTTATTTTAAATAATATTATATTTAATATATTATTTTTATCGTATTCAAATAAAATATGTTAATTATATTTTTTTATAACATTTTCCTTTACAGTAACACTTATATTAAATGCAATAGTTATATTAAATACAATAATTGATAATTAATTCGATAATTGTTAATGAATTGAAAATTAAAAATTATAACCTTGAAGAATATTCTAAAAACACTTGTTAACAAAACTCTAATAATAATTTAAAAGCTTAAGTATAAAAAGAAACTTGAATTAAAATTAAATAATCATTTAAACTTTTATCATTTTATTACAATTAATTCAACTTTCGAACATTTATTTTTATCCATTTGAACTCTCAAACATTTATTTTCATCAATTTAAACATTAGCTCTAAATTGGACGAAAATTAATGATCTTTAACCAATTTTTGTTCAATCAAAAACTCAATTGGGTAAAAATAAATATTTAAAAGCTTAATAATTGTAATAAAATGATAAAAATTTGAATGCTTATTTAGTTAAGAGATTTTTTTATTTATATTTAAGCCTAATTTAAACTAAAAACTCTGCAATTTAATTTGGGAAGTTAGGTGAGAAAGCTAAGTAGTGTTATCAAACATCACAATCAATGAAGGCCAAGCCATCCTTTGATAACAAAATATTATCTCGTCTATAATTTACTTTTTGGAAGTTGGTAGTTATTTTTCATGGTTCAAAGCCATTTTTTAAAGGTGGCTTTGGGACAAAACAATGATAAAAATCCCAAATGTGAATTTTGACTGCTTAAGGAACAGAACCAGACTAAGTCCAACAACCTCAGTAATGGAACAATCAAAATTGACAAATAGAGGCCTCATCATTAAGGCTCTTCCTCAACAGACAAAGCACGTTGGATCAAGCGAGAGATTGAGGTAATAAAGCAATTATCGTTTGACAGGATGCTGCCTTGTCTTCTAATAATCCAAGATTAAATATAATAATAATAATAAGAATTAATGTTCTGAAGTCACATATATAGCAGAGTTGTCAATAGATACAAATAAAGGATTATTTAATTATTATTTAAAAAATATATATACATTTAATATATTATTTTTATTAAATTAAAAAATATATATTAATTATATTTTTCTTTATATAAATATCACCTTAATCATTAAGTATCTAATGTCACTATTTTAACATTTTCTTTTATAGTAACACTTTTATATTAAATGCAATAGTTATATTAAATACAATAATTAATAATTAATTTTTTTAATTTTTAATATATTAAAAATTAAAAATTATAACCTTGAAGAATGTTCTAAAAACACTTGTTAACAAAACTCTAATAATAATTTAAAGGCTTAAGTATATATAAAAAAAACTTTGAACTAAAATTAAATAATCCTCTAAATCTTTATTATTTTATTACAATTAATTAAACCCTCAAACATTTATTTTTATCCATTAAACCCTCAAACATCTATTTTTATCAATTTAAGTCCTCAAACATTTATTTTCACCTAATTAAACCCTCAATTGGACGAAAATTGATGATGATCTTTAATCATTTTTTGTCCAATCAAGAGTTCAATTGGATGAAAATAAATGTTTGAAAACTTAATTGATTGCAGTAAAATGAAAAAAGTTTGAATGATTATTTAGTTTTAATTCAAAGATTTTTTTTTTATTTTTATTTTATTTAAGCCTAATTTAAACTAAAAACTCTGCAATGTAATTTGGGAGGTTAGGTGAGAGATAAGTAGTATTACCAAACAGTACAATCATTGAAGGCCAAGCCGTCTTTTGATAACAAGATATTGTCTTGTCTATAATTTACTTTTTGGAAGTTGGTAGTTATTTTTCATGGTTCGAATCGATGCCATTTTTGTTTAAAGGTGGCTTTGGGACAAAACAATGAAAAAATCCCAAATGAATTTTGACTGCTTAGGGAACAGACCAGAATAAGTCCAACAACCTCAGTAATGGAACAATCAAAATTGACAAATAGCCTCATCATTAAGGAAGGAAGGACCATACTATCCCAAGTGCAAGGCAAAACCAAAATGTCAAGTACCGGCCAACCATTTAATTTATACAAGATAAAGTTGATATTCAATGCTTTCAACCATTTCCTGCATTTCATGGGGTTGGGGGGGCATACTAAAAAGAAATACAATGGTCCGTGTAGGGTGTGACAAGATAAATTCTAGAATGTGATATATGCTAGAAACTAACTAGATTGTAAAAAGAAACAAAACGAAAATGCAAGATGGAAGCCTGAGGGACTAACCTTCCACAAATCCGGTCTCGATAATCTAAATTTATACTTGCATCCCTCTTGTGTGCAACACCTTTTCATCAGATATTACCCTATAATGGCAGGACAGCTCTTCTATACACGCTTCTGATTATTTGCATATATTGAAATTGTGTCCTCCAGCTGCTTCGCAATATCCTCTCGGGTTTTCTTCAAGCTCTACTGTCCCCAATCATCTCCACAATTGCCTCCTTCGAAGAAAAACCTTCATTGTCGTCGTACTTGTGTAGAGAAACTACCTTTTGGTTTCAGGTATGATGCCTAGCACTCTATAAAAAAAAACACTGATAAACGTCACGATCCCCGGAGAGAAAGATCACGTGCTACTTAGTTGACCATATGATGTTTGCAAGCATTCTTCGGGGTTGGCATAGAAGTAATCCTCTTCTTTAGGCCTGTCAGGGATCACCAACCTTTTAGTTGTTTGCCCCTTGCGGCTTTCATGAGATTCCTTCACAGCATCTGAGAACTCGTTCCAACTTAGAGATCCACTATTGTACTGGTCTATCATATCAACCAAAAGCCTTCTGTCCAATAAAATTGTCTGCTTGAACCCCAGATATCTGAAGGAGCATTCAACACTACAATTGTTACATTTATGACAAATAGCTTTAACTATGAAAAACAAGAACATACACTAGCTATGTTGCTCCTACTCTTCAATTTTCTTGAAGTACCTGTGTCCGACACATATCCGGACATAGTTATGGGAATATGACTCTCCAAGGACCCTCCAAATACATGAAAAAACTTTAAAAAAATTGAACATACTTGTGTGGGACACATACTCGTATCCAACACTCACACCCGAGTCCGAATAACATAGTTTACTAGAACTATTATCAATTGGAAAAGAAATATCATAAAAAGCACTCTCAGAAAAGGGTAGTCTTAACATTCCTTAGTTCATGGTGCAACCATTTGAAACACAAACAATATCAGATTCATGAAACTAAGAAAAAAATGGGTGGAAAAAGAAGAAAGTAAAAGTTTGGCAATGATTCCGAGCCAGCAATAAACAAACTATTGTTCCCTTCTAATGGTAAAGATAAAAATGGGGATGTTAAAATGTGGGTGAAGTTGAATTCCCAAAATTACTCATCTCATTTGAGAAAAAAGGACCATTGAATCATTTAATAATTGCAAGAAAACCTTTCTGAACGTATTAAGACCGAAACTATCTGCAAAACAGTACCTGCGATGGCCTTCAACAACTTTAGCCATGTTTCCATCATACGTAGGAATAAAAATATCACTCTCCAATGAAACAAGATAATCTAATGCTGCCATCTGGGATGAATGATTTTGAAAAAACCTAAGGTCTGATGGCTCCAACAGAGTCTCCTTTCTAACCTGTTTTAACAAACAAAAGGCCAATTATTGATACAGGATAAAAAAAAAAACATTATTTCATTGAGTTTGCTGAACTTCTACCTACTTACCAATTTTGGATAAGCTGCAGCAAGACTTGCCATTCTCCTCTCTCCACCATATATTTCACCAGCTGCAATATAGATTTGGTAACTCTTATCAATGTCCAGCGCCCTCAAAATAAGGGCAGTTTCCTCAGGCGTCAAAGGGCACAAACCATCTTTCCTTTTCAACTCAGAATTTATTATTTTTTCTTTCCACCAGGGATAAGCATATCTGCCAAAATGGTTGTGTGAGGAGAGTGAGATTAAAGTTTAAGTTTAGGCCTGCTGGTCAATAAATTGTTGAAGATGCATGTAAAGCTCACCTCATTCTTGTCAACTCCTCCACCTCATCATTGTTGCAACCTTGGGTACAGCCAGAAAATGCTAACATGTCCATTTCATATCTAAGGTGAAGTACTATAAAAGGACCATTCTGCCTCAGAAGCTTAATAACTCGTTTACCCAACTCCTCTATCTGAGAAGTGAATCTCATAGCACTAAAATTTACACGACACCGCAGCTTCTGAATATCTAAAGGCTGCCCATTGTTGGCAAGTCGAGTATCAGTTCTATTCAAATGTACAACTTTATACTTCTGTATCAGAGGAAGAATCTGCAAGAATAGCGAACAAAGCATACTACTTTAAGAGGAGTCTTGGAGGAAGGAAAAAAGCTGGGAAAACATAAAAACATTTAAAAAAGGGAAGAAAGAACCAAGCTAAGTTATAGTAAAGTCTAAAAAGCTCTAGCTGCATAAATGACCTGGTAGTGGACAAAGAATTGACCTGGTTATGGTAGTAGGATATATCAGACCAGCTAATTGGTGGCATGGAATACACCATCCCCATTTCCACTCTCCTCTTAAGCCTAGGAGGCAACTCCTTCAATATACGAACCTCATCTCTCAGTGATGTAATGAAATGATCCACATCAAATATATCTTGAAATTCACTGCCATATCAATTAAAAGTATATTTACTGATATGTAAGAAAAATAATCCCAGTTCAAAAAAAACTAGGAATATATTTTAGATACATATACAATATCCAATAGCTTCAATCATACGAGCAAAGCTTAGTTAACACACCTGGGATCAGCCCAGAAGGACGTTTTATCCAGCTCCGGGACTATAAGTGTGACATTCAAATATCTTGCAATGGTAACCATGTCACAAATCTGTCACGCAAACCCCAAAAATAAAGAACATGGCATCAATTTCCATGTAGATTTACACCACAGAAACAACTGATGAACTTACATAATCTAGAAAGAAGTTAAAGAAAAATAAAATTATATTTAGTGTCCTTTGCTAGAGCACTCACTGCTGCTCGCATTTGATTGAGACCTCCATTGCATGAAACCATCAAGTAACCATTGTTCTTATGTACCCCTAATGTCAACAAACAAAACATTATATCATTTTAGGATCTAAATTCCATAACCAGAAAAATATACAGCAAGTACCAATGATCCTTAAAAATTAAATGAAAAATAAAAATGAAAGTTAAAAATAACAATATACTCGCATAAAAGTAAATCCAATACGAAAAATTTAACTAATAGACAACACCGAATTTCGAGCTAACTTATCCCAAAACAAGAACAGGATAGAATTTGAGAAAACTAAGACATATGATGTAAACATTGGGGAGCATCAAATTTGATATAAATTCAAACCGCATCACTATATCAAAAGAAATCCACTTTTGCTATGTTTGGAAACATGAATTTGAAAATTTGGATTTGGATTTCATTTGCTATATAAATTGTGAGAATGGGATGCATGCATTATGTATAAATTAGTTAAGATTCAATATGATTATATATTTGAAAGGTATAAAAACATGAATTTCAAATTCACAAATAACTATAGGTATTTCAAATTCACCATTAAATAGGCATCCAACAAATCCAAATCCATGAATTTGAAAAATAATTATCAATGTTATATTTACATGTGTTTTATTACACAATTTACACTATTTTTGAAATCCAAATCCATCTTTTGAAATCCAAGTTTCCAAAATCAACCTTGAGGAATTTGCAAAATCGTCAATAGAAAGAGTTGAAAATCTGTCATTTTCTATTGCTCAAATAAGAGTTTAGATAAACCTAAAAGGCTTCCCTGGTTTCCAGTAAAGTCTAGCTCAATTTCTTCCCTAATTTAACCAAAAGATTTGTTTAATAGCAAAACCAACGTTCCAAAATTAACAGAAAATTTAATTATTTTTTAAAAGAGAGAGCGAGGAAAAACTTACTTTTGGGAGGAAGTACACGGGCGGGAACGGAGGGAACTTTATCTTCAATGGCGGAAACGGAGGAATCCTGGTGAGAAAAACAGGAAGGGCAACCCTTAAGGACGCTTGGTCCCCACGTCTCTCCTAAGGCCGTTAACTGTACGATGCAAATCCAAAGCAACACCGATGTGGTGGCGCGTATCATCCACAGCTTCATTCTCGAGCTCTTCAACTTCTCCATTCTCTCCCCTCCGCCTGCTCCTCCTCCCCCTTTCATTATCCCCATTCTTATCCCTCCCTTTTTCCCTTTCCCTTCAACACTGCACATTTCCAGCAACAACCTCAATCTACACTCTCCTCCTCATCCTCCCAGTACGACACCGCTTCGCTCCTTTCAAATTCGATCAATGCAGGTTGACTTTCAGCAACAACTTCCCTTTCTTTTATTTATATTTCCAAAAAAAATATAACCTAACAGAATCTTTGAATTCCGATAACTTCAAAAAATAAAACAACAACAACAAAAAATTCAAAATCAATCAAAAAGATCCAATTTTTTACTCTTCTTCTCAAATGAAACTCAACAACTTAACCAATTCCAATCGAATAACAAACTAATTTTCAAAAAAAAACTCTTCCTCCTCCTCGGCGATCTAATCACTTTTCCGGCGAGAAATTACCGCGAAGTGGCCGTTGAAACCCGTGCCTGCCTGCCTTCAAGTAAAGCCAATCAAGAGAATGAGAGAGAAGGAGGAACTTTAGAGAGAGAACAGACTTAGAAATGTGAATATAAAGCGGCGTAGTTGGCTATGCATTTACGACGCTAGCGAGAGAGAGACAGGGGGATGCGAGCCGTACACCGCTGGGTGCACTTTTTTAACCATAGTTTACGAATCTAAAGGATTTGTTGACTAGGGTTAGCTGTCATGGTTAACTCAATTTCAACCAATATATGCCTGCCAGCTCTTTTAATGTCTGACCGGGCCCAACTTTCCCCTACGTGGCGGCTATCTTGCGGTGGTAAAAGCACACGCGGCGCCGTCTCAGGAATGGGAGTTCATCGATTGCCGTTAGATTTGGGGTTGTCGATACGCCGACAATATATCGCGAGAATTTCAGGGTGTGCTGTCGCATCTAGAGATGGCAATTTTAAATGTAGATATTATAATTCACAGATATTCGATTCGTTTTTTGTCAATTCGGATTTGTTGATTTGGATAAAAGTTGAATTCGGATATTATAATTACTATCCACAACGAATTCGGAGTGGATGCGGATATGAAATTTCGGATATCCATTATCCGAATTATTTTTACAAATTCGGATATCCGAATCCGAATCTGCTTATTTGTAAAACATATAAATTTTGTTTGATTTTATATTTTTATTTAAAAAAATTGATTTATTTAATTCAAATTTTTAGAAGATTTGGATTTTCGACGAATAATGTTATTTAATTCGGATTCGGATAATAATATACAGATTAAATGTGAATAATTTACGGATTTAAATTTTAAAACAATTTTATGAATTCAAATTCAAATAATACAAAAAATATAGATATTCGATCCTCTATCATCGTAATCACATCACAATCGTCTCGTGTGCTCTATTTAGATGTACGTTAGATTGAATTATCAATAGTGATGTTAATATTTAAAAAAAAAAAAAAAAAATTGGACGGGAGTTAAGGTTATATATATATATATAATATAATTAATAATTTATTTTTTTTAATTTAATAAAAGTAATGTATAATAAACTGATAATTATATAAGGATTCACTTAGGGTGCGTTTGAATTTAAATGGATCACGGTGAGGTGTGATAGGGGCATAAAATTGCCCTAATAGCATCATTTGGATCAGTTGGATGAGAGGATCAGCACGGTTTCTTTTTTTTCATCGGAGCTTGAAGCTCCTGTGGAGAAAAAGACTCTCTAGGGTTTTTTACTTTTTAAACCTTGCATTTGATTTTTTTTTCTTTTTATTATATAATAAATATATGATAAATTTTATTATTATATAATAAATTAATAAATATATTATATAATAATAATAACTAATTGAAAATAAGTAATTATATAAAAAATAAGTATAAAATATTATTTGATATATTATTATTATTTTTATTAATTTTTATTTATCTATTAATAAAATAATTATTTTATAAAAATATAATTTGATAATTTTTAATTTTTTATTAATTTTATAAATATCAAATAATTTAAAATTTTCTTTATATATACATTTTAATCTAATATTTTTAATAGTTATTTTTTCTTCTCATTATAATTCACCTCACCGCCACCGTTACGTTTCGTCACCGCCGCGTTTGCATCCAAATATATATCCCACCGCTGCTTTTAATCTCATCGCTATCGTAATTAATCTCATTTTCACCTATGTTTTTAATCTTATCGGAGTTAATCTCACCGCTCATCCAAATAAAGTCTTAATTGATGCTTGTAGGCATTAATTAAATATTATTTAATTATCAGTTTAAGAAAAAATTTCTCATAATAAATTTAGGTTCCGCTTAACCGGTGCTTATAGGCACTAGTTAAAGAATATTTATTTATTAATTTAAGAATTGTTTTTGTATTTAATACATTATTTTTATTGAATTTAATAAAAAGTAAGTCATTAATTATACTGCTATTTATATATATATCACCTTAACCAGTACATAGTAAAATTGGTTAACATTTCCCATGACAAAATTTAATGATAAAAAACAAGACAAATTTATAGGTTTTAAAATTGATACAAAAAAAAAAAAAAAAGACTAATTCAATAAAATTAATAAAATTTTCTACATTGAATTTGACATAAATTTTTTTGTGCCAAATGTTTTAAAAACAAAAACCAACGTTATTAATGAGAGTCGACGGTCGAAAAATTGTAACCTTTTATAGGTGAGTCAATATGTTGTCATATATTTTTTAATTATTTTTTATTATATTTTAAAATATATGTTTTATTTTATTAATTTTATTTGTGATGTTTAATAATTGTACCGTCAATAAATGTAATTTTTTTATTAATAAATGGAGATTTATATATTCTTTCTTAATTACTAAATACATTAACTAAAATTTTAATTTCAACAATGAAACATTTTTTTGTTTATTTTTTTCTCAAAACAAAGAAAATAAGAATTTGGAAAGCAAAATTATGGTTGAAATTTTCATGACTTCTTGAATTGTATGTCACTTTTACCTACTTCAAATTTAGTTGGTAAATAAGATGATTAAGAATTTAACACTTCAAAGACATATTAATTAATTTTAGTATATATTATTTAAAGTAATTTTTTAATATAATTGTTCTGTTTATGAAATCCAATTGATGTGAATCCTAGGGGTTAAACCCTTTGAACCCACTTACAAATTGAATTACCCTAACCCCAAGAAAGCCAAGATTCAGGCAATGGAACTTAAACCCGTAGAAATCTTGTTTCAAAGAACCTAAATTAGCTAAGCTAACTAAACCCCAAAAACACTTGTTTCTAGAACTTAAGTTTGATAGGAAGAACGCCACAAAAAAAAAAAAAGATTTTTTTGATAAGTTCACTAGTTCTGTCAAGAAATAAAAAGAGTGAAACACTCACTTGAATAAAAATCAACTCAATAGATTAATGGTTACTGGTATAGGCGGCTACACATGTGTTTTTATAGCCTCTCTAGGTTAACCTAGCTGACTACCTAAGAATCCTAATGCAAATGAATCTACTTAGCAGCCAAGGCTTGCTAACCTAACTAAAAGATGAATTTCGGCTAGACCTATTTAAACAAGGAATTCGGCCAGCCTAATTACATAATTAAATGAAAGCATGACTACGGGCCGAACAAGCTCAAGCGCAATCCTAATTAAATTTAAAAGATGTCCAATACTAATTACAAGACATAACACAAGCCCAAATACTCATTTAATGAGCGCCACATAGTTTAATGAATTGGCCCCCACCATTGCCATGTCATTTAATGAGCATGTCCACTTCATTAAGCCTTATGCCGCCACCTTGCATTCTTCTAAGGCCCATCTTGTGAAGCTTGAATCACATGGACCAAGTCTTGTTCTTCCTCATTCAAGCAACCCAACTTGAATGTCTTGACATTGCTTAAAAGACTTGTAGAATCAGCCAAAGTCCTTTGCACCAATCCTTGCATAGCTTCTTTGATCTTCTTGTATCTTGACCTTGTAATAGGCCCACTTGGAACATGTAATGGATCTTGAAGTCCAATACCAGCTTGGTTCTCATTATTCCCCCTTTCTTCAAAAGGATTCAACCTCGAATCATCACCTACATCATAAAGGGAAAGATCAGAAACGTTAAATGAAGCAGAAACGTTATACTCACTTGGTAAGTCCACTTTGTAAGCATTGTCATTAATTTTCTCAAGGATTTGGAAAGGCCCATCTCCTCGAGGATGCAACTTGGTCCTCTTATGGGCTGGAAATCTTTCCTTGGCATATGAACCTAGACCCAATCACCTGGTTCAAAAGTAACTCACCTTCTCCCTTTGTTTGCTTGTGAAGCAACTTTTTCATTATTTTTCTCGATTTGAAGCTTTACTTTCTCATGAAGAGACTTCAGCAATTCAGTTTTCTTACTCACATTCAAACTATTCGTTTCATCAACAGGTAAAGGCATTAAATCTAAAGGAGTTAATGGATTAAAACCATAAAAAATCTCAAATGGATAATAAGAAGTAGTAGAATGCACAGTCCTATTATATGCAAACTCTATGAATGACAAACATTCTTCCCAAATTTTCAAGTTCTTTTGTATAATAGTGCGCAAAAGTTGTGTTAAAGTCCTATTAACTACTTCAGTTTGCCCATCAGTTTGTGGATGACAAGTAGTAGAAAACAAAAGTTTAGTACCCAATTTCCCCCACAAAACCTTCCCAAAGTAACTAAGGAACTTAACATCTCTATTAGACACAATGCTTCTAGGAACACCATGTAAGATCACTATCTCCCTAAAGAACAATTCAACAATGTTAGTTGCATCATCAATTTTATGGCATGGAATAAAATGTGCCATCTTGCTAAACCTATCCACTACCACAAAAATTGAATCCCTACCCCTTTTTGTCTTAGGTAAACCCAAGACAAAGTCCATAGATATGTCTACCCATGGTTCACTAGGAACTGGTAAGGGTGTATATAACCCATGAGGTAAAACCTTAGATTTGGCCTTTCTACATGTAATGCATCTATCACATATGTGAATAACATCCCTTTTATTTTAGGCCAAAAAAAATGTTCATGCAATATTTCTAAGATTTTCTTGACACCAAAGTGTCCCATTAAACCACCACCATGTGCCTCACGTACTAATAACTCTCTCATAGAACAATTAGGCACACATAGTTTATTTTCTCGAAACAAAAAGCCATCATGCTTGTAAAATTTACCAAATGCTGCCTTATCACATGCTATGTATACATCACAAAAATCAGCATCAATGGCATACTCATCCTTGATATACTCAAATCCAAGCATTTTAGCATTCATAGATGTAAGAAATACATACCTCCTAGATAAAGCATCAGCCACAATATTGTCCTTACCTTGCTTGTATCTAATAACATTGTCGCAACCTAAAAAAATAACGAGTCTCATCGCAAGACTTTATTATTCGTTAAGCGTGATATTAAAAAAACCGAGTAAAAGTCGACTTAATTCCTCTAGAAAAATGAAGGTTTTGAAAATGACCTTGAAAAAGACATGGAGCCGCCACCAATCTTTTTTAGCTAGGTGTGATCGGCCACCTATTAAAACCGGTTTTATAAAATATTTTAAAAATTAATTAAAACATTTTAAAAACCAATTTCAAGTCTGCGTTTTAAACCAGAGAAATCAAAAAAGCGGGTTTGGGAGTCGGTTACATGTGGGGAAGGATTAGCACCCCCACAACGCCCGTATAAAACGGTACCTTATTAATCGTGTGTTATCTCAAGTCTCGGTAAAAAATCGGTTTTAAATTTAGTATTTCAATTTAATTCCCAATTTAAAGAAAAATAATTCCATTTTTAATTGAAAATGATCCGAAATATATAAATTCAAAATTGTTCTATATTTCCCAACAAACGTGGCAAAATGTAGAAATTTTTATTAGTTTTGAAAAACTTTCCGAATCATTCTCATTTTTTGAAAGAAAGATATTCCTTTATTAATAATAATTGATGATATTCTCTCCAGCAAACCCGGTAGAGAACTCATGAATTATTTTAACTCGGGAATATCTTTATTTTTTATTGAAAAATCATTATCCTTTTGAAAACATTTTAAAAGATATGAATATGTATATGCATGACATAAATAAAATGACATAGCAAAGTCTAAATAATATAATGCAATCCTAAATGATATGATATAATTTAAATGTCTTAGTATATTCTAAATGAAATGAAATATTCTAAGTTATATGATATATCCTAAGTGAAATGAAATATCCTAAGTCACATGATATATTCTAAATGAAATGAAATATCCTAAATGACATAATATATCCTAAATGAAATGAAATATCCTAAGTCACATGATATATTCTAAATGAAATGACCTAAGTATAAATAATTATTCTATATGAAATGAAATAACCTAGGTAACATAATATATTCTACATGAAATGAAATAACCTAAGTAACATAATATATTCTATATGAAATGAAATAATTTAAATGACATAGCAAATATGAATGATGTGGCATATAATTTAAATGCCATGAAATATAGAATAATGCTATCATATAATATGCATGAAAATAAAAATAATAATGCATGAACATAGTATATGCTAAATAAAATAACTAAATAAAAAGCATAGGATATCATGAAATATTCACACTATATATTAAACCATATAACATCAAAAAAGTATAAATCAAAATAATAACAATACCATAGGAATTATAATAGCAAAAATCACATATTATATAAAATGCATGAATATGGAAAATGCAATGCATGAAATGTATTTTTTCCTTTAATTAAGGAAATCCGTATATCTAAAATGATATCCGGCTACCTTAGGAAAATATGTCAAATTTAATATTCTAAAACCAAAATACTTTGTGATTGTTTGAAAACAATTTTGAAAAGCTTGAATTAAAAATAAAAACTGGGCTATTTTTTTAAATGGCTCTAATTTCCTAAGTTTAAAAATCCGGACTTGACTACCCTTAACCCGAGAGTTAAAAGATCATTTTTAGAGTTTAAAAAGGCTTAGAAACTATCCTAAGTCAGTAGCTAACCTTCCTAATCAGCCCCCTCTAAGTAACTTAACCAAAACAGAAAAATGATTTTTCTTTAAATTCAATTCTGACTCCACTATCCAATTTTAAGCCACGATTTTTTACCCTATTTTTAAAAATTCAAAAAATTCTGAAAAACATATTGAAGACTAAGGACATGTAAAAATACACGGGAGAAAATTCGCTTAATTTTTTGATTAAAAATGAATGCCTAGAAAAATCGAAAAAGTACGAGTACTGGGTGAAAAAAAACTGCTTTGTCAAAACACATTTTTGCCTTTGATAAAATCATTTAAAAATCGAAGTAAAAATATTTAAGACTCATAAAATGACTCACAAACAGTAGCTAGGACTTTTTGAAAGTTAGATAAAAATGAGCTAAGTAAAAAAAATCACAAAGGTAGAATAATCAATTTGACAAAACTTAATTTTCCACAAGTGTGCTCAAGAGAGCATGACTTTGAATCATTAATTGGCCTAAGTCATTATTCAAGTGGCATCTCCAGTACCTGTAGTCAGTGCTTATATTTCATTTGGAACCTTCAATTTTGACCAATTCGATCGTTTAAGCACTTTTCCCCAAATTTCTCGGATTAGGGTTTTCTTTCTACTGAATCTCCAAATCCCAACTTCCGAACTCCATATCTTTCAATGTAGACCTCGGATTATCAAAATTCTTTCACCATTTTTCAATTGAACTTAAAATCTTGATTTTGAAAGTGGGTTGACTTTTTCAATAGTTGACTTTTTAGGGTTGAATTTTTAGAGGTTGACTTTTTTCAGGGTTGACTTTTTTTGAGTTTGACTTTTTATGCTCGCCCTCTTAAACTAAGTCTCGGGGTACCACCTGCAGGATGAAAAAAATCTTTTTACATTCTGAAACATTAATTTAGGAAGAAAACATACCTATTTTAGTGGTCCGGACAAAATTAGGTGTCTACAGCTGCCCCTCTTTGGCTATTGCTGAGAATCAGGAATCAGGCAAAGATAAACCAACACTAATTTTGTACGGTTAGTGAAATCACATGTGAAGGAAAGGGAAAAGAGGTTTCTTTTTCATTATTCTATCATTTTCACATTTTTTTTTGTTTTGAAAAAGCTGTAAATTGAAGATTTGTCCTTAAATTGAATTCCCTGACTAATCAAGGCTCGACCCGTCTTAAGGAAACAGATTCGATTTTCAAAAGAAAAATTGTGCCCGAAGGTCTTAAAAACTGATGCTCGAAGGTCTTTAAAATGGTGCCCGGAGGTCTTTAAAACTGATGCCCGAAGGTCTTTAAAAATAGTGCCCGGAGGTCTTTAAAATGGTGCTCGGAGGTCTTTAAAATTGGTGCCCGAATGTCTTTAAAATGGTGCCCGGAGGTCTTAAAATGGTGCCCGGAGGTCTTTAAAATGGTGCCCGGAGGTCTTTAAAATGGTGCCCGGAGGTCTTAAAAATGGTGCCCGTAGGCCTTACCCGTGATTTGAAAAATTATGCCCGGAGGTCTTAAGAATGGTGCCCGGAGGCCTTTAAAATGGTGCCCGAAGGTCTTTAAAATGGTGCCCGGAGGTCTTTAAAATTGGTGCCCGAAGGTCTTTAAAATAGTGCCCGGAGGTCTTTAAAATGGTGCCCGGAGGTTTTAAAAATGGTGCCCGTAGGCCTTACCAGTGATTTGAAAAATTATGCTCGGAGGTCTTAAGAATGGTGCCCAGAGGTCTTAAAAATGGTGCCCGTAGGCCTTACCCGTGATTTGAAAAAAATTATGCCCGGAGGTCTTAAGAATGGTGCTCGGAGGCCTTAAAAATGGTGCTCGTAGGCCTTACCCGTGATTTGAAAACAATTATGCCCAGAGGTCTTAAGAATGGTGCCCGTAGGCCTTAAAAATGGTCTTTGAAGAATTGTTGAAAATTAACCTGAAGATTTTGAGAAGATGCGAATGCTTTTTGATGCAAATGCAGATGTTGAATAAGATACAGATGCTTGCAAATGTAAATGATCCTCGAATAACGTAATTACTTCTCAGAATGATGCAAAGGTCAATAATGTGCAAATGTTTCTTTGTGATGCAAATGCGAAAATTGGTGTTAACGCAACTACTTTATGGAATGATGCAGATGCAAAGATTGACATTATGCAAATGCTTCTAAACGATGCAAATGCAAGGATTTGACAGTGTGCAGAATGCTTCTACATGATGCAAATGCAAAGATCGATAATGATGCAAACGCTTCATGAAAAGATGCAAATGCCCCTGATCATTTTTCTAGACTTTGGCTTAGCCTTTCCAATTCATTTTTTCCTCTTCAAATCAGAGTATATCTTCAATTCATTTTGGCTATTCTCTTTGCCCCAACAGTTTTCAAACTTTCATCAACATAGATCTGAACTGGGTTCTATTTCTTCTTCTCATATCTGGAAGTCAGGACCTATCCTGGCAGTTCTATACCTTTGGGTTAGAAAAATCCTTGTCTCATGTCAACATCAAAATGGGTATTTCAAAAATATATCTTTATTTGTTTTCTCATTTTGAAAACTTCTGAACAAAAAACATTAACCCCACAATGTGTGATGTACAAATCTTTTGAAGACTGATGATCATTGTTAGAAATTTCTCTAAGTGTCAATCTGGATTTTTTAACTGGGATTGGCAAGGCTTGGTATAACAAAATTCTGTCTTTTCCAGGAAAACTTCATGACAAAAATGTATATCCCTACTAGGCTCACAAATGGAACAGGTTTTATAAATCATGAATTCATTGAGAACCAAACAAATTCAACATTCTTTTAGTTTCCATATCAAGGCATTTTGACAAGCGTCAAGATTGGCCGGGATGTTTAAACGGAAAGTTTAATCTTGAAAGAAAAAAGTTTCAGTTTTTGAAGACAATCCTCTGAATAAGAATTGACAATTTTGGAGGTTCAAGAATTCCTAGATGTTCCTCGATGACCACTTTTTTAAGCTGACCTTCTCTTTTCGTGGTATCGGCACTTTCATAGATGGCATCAAAAATTTTCATTTTAGTCTAGACCGCCCGTTTTTGGGTTTTCGCCCTAGAGTCCTATTCTTTCCATTTTTTTTTGCTTTTTTTTTCCTACCATACACTTGATAATTCTAAATTCTTCCTTAGTGAAATGATAATTCGATGAAATGGGATAAAATCTGAGGAAAAACCTTTCAAATTAAATATTCATGCTTGATCAAAATGGACTTTTAAAGCACGTAATGTAGGCCATGGCTCAGGGTTCAGAAAGAAAGGATAAATAGGCCCAAAATATGTGTTTGAGGGTAATCAGATCAAGAATCATTTCTTGAGGAGGATTCTCTTTGAAGCATTTGTCCCTTCTTGGACATTTCTTTCCTTTTGACTTTGCTCTTTTTCTTCATTGCTCTTGGCTTTCAATTTGCCATGTCTTTCAAACATTTTGTTTTTCTTGGCTTTCATTTCACCATCTTTTCCCCTTTTTTCTCTTTGACAGAGTGAGCCCGTATTTATTCGGAGCTCCATTTGCTTTGTGTCTGTCTTTGAGCTAGGACTCATTTCTCAATGATCTTTAAAAAGATCTTTCCTCGCATTTGCCCCCCAGTGTAGAGGGTAATCCTTGATCAAGGTTTAAAGAAAAAAGAATTCTTTCGGCTCAAAAGGGGTGACTATGGATAATTTCTTTTTGTGCAAAAGGGATATGAAAGATGGCCATTTCTCATGTCAAGCACAAATATTCACATTGAAAAGCAATCCCCAGGGGAAATAAATATTCAGAATTTCATTTTGCACTTTGGAATCATCCGAATTCTCATATGCATGATATCACAATTTTTTTTCATTTTTCATTTTCATCGCATGCCCCAATGATTCATGCGTTAGTCCATCCTTATTCACCATGTATCCATCATTTCCACATATGATGCCCCAATTTGATTAACCATGAGAATTTGTATCAACGAGGAACATAGCAAGTCTAAGTCTGTACTGAAAAGACTGAACTTCAAATCTGAGTTCTTTGAAGAGACGAGGAAAATATGACCTAAAAATGGGTTTTCTCTGGGATATAGGATAATCTGGTTTAGTCATTATGCCCCAGGGTGTCAATCATGAAGTGATGTTTGGGTATTTGAAGTTTTATGATCATTGGGAAAGGTCATGCATGGTTTTAGCACAATCTTGACACACCAAATTATCAAAATCTAGATTCTTGAAAGAATGTCTCATTTGTTTGAATTTCAAGGAATTTGAAAATTTTCAAAAAGTTCCTTCCTTTGTTCATAGCCTAGACTAAGATCTACGTCTTTGCTTATTCTGTAATGACAATGATTTTATGAAGTTCAATCATTCATATTCCTTGAAGCATTAGGTCTTTCAAGTGTTCGTGATTCAAGGTTTAGGCATAGAGAAGCTGATGCACCCAAAAGAGTGTATCTTATTTAACCTTGCACTAAAAAGATCAATTGTAAGTATAGTAGTTAGCAAGGGTCGAGTCCTCAGGGATTGGGTTTTAGTTTATAAGTTAATAGTTTAAAACTTAAATTCAAGAACAATAAAAGAAAAGGGGTTTTTGAAGCCAGATTTAAACTAAAGTAAATAATAAAAATAAGATGCAAGGCGGTATAACCAGCCAATAAAAATATATATACTAAATTAGGCGGTATAACCAGCCAATAAAAATATATATACTAAATTAGGCGGTATAACCAGCCAATAAAAATAAAACAAAGTTAATATACAAATTAGGCGGTATAACCAGCCAATAAAAATAAATAAAAAAAATAAGCAAACTAAAAGTAAGAAAACAAGTAAGTAAGAAGAATCAAATATGAAAAATATGGTTAAGGTTTCATTCTCCACCACTAGACATCATTAAGAATCAATTTTAGATCTATCAATATCAACCAACTATCAAAGTTAACAACCGTAGATAACAACAAGCTCTGTTATCCCAATCTTTCCTTAGTTTGTCGTTAAATAGAACAAGCTCTCTATTTAATCTCTAACCATTAAACAACCTAGAATAAGCTCTCTAAATTCAATTTAATGGCAGCTTTATGATGAGAAAGATAGGTTGATCTAAGCAACAAACACATAAGCTCGGATTGTTCAACTTAGGTTATGTTCCACTTTGCAATTATTGAAAACTTGACCATAATCATTAATCACAAATTGCCACTTATGAATAGGAAATCAAGACAATTACACGGATCAAGACTCCTAAACTAGCAATAGATAATTATCAAGATCTATCTAGTTGTACACCTAAACAAATCAAGACAACATCATGAACAATTCTTGTAGAAGAACATAAGCAACTTTGATAGAAAATTAATGATAGATAGAATCTGAAAATCAATCATAAAACATGTCTAGGGCTTTGAAATCACCCTTAACCAAATAGAAGTTTAGCCTAGCATAGGCATTATAAACATAAACATAAAATTAAAGAAAATCTAAGAAGAAAATAAAAGAAAGAAAGAAGAAGAGGAAGAATATTAATTATCCAACCTCTTGCTCTCTCTAAAGAAAAAGAAAACTAGAGAAAAGAAAGAAAACTAGAGAAAAGAAAGAAGAAGAAAACTTAGAGAATTTTATTAAAATGGCTAATATCCTACCTATGTACAATATGATCCTCTACAATCATCCAAGGCCCTCTATTTATACACATTTTGGAAGGCTAAATGACAAGAGACAAGCTTTACAAATTTCAAAGGTAGGTATAATAGGTGGGTGAATTTTTCTAACAATTTTCGTCATATTGTATGACAATTTTGATCAGCCAACTTTATGGTCGATTTCGTCAATGTTGGATGCCTGATCTGATCACATGGTCTTCTAGAAAAAGGTTCCCCTATCAGTTACGGATCCATAGCCGTTGGAATCAGCTCATTTGCTGATGTGGATAAGAAGATATGGGCAAAATACGAAAACATGTCAGCACAGACGTCATTGCACATCAGCCAGCTTGATGGTCGATTTCGTCAATATTAGAGGCCTGATCTGATCATATGGTCTTCTAGACAAAGGTTCCCGTATCAGTTACGGATCCATAGCCATTGGAATCAGCTCATTTGCTGATGTGGATAAGCATATATGGGCAAAATACGAAAACAGGTCAGCACAGACGTCATTGCACATCAGCCAACTTGATGGTCGATTTCGCTAGGGAAAACGACTCCGTTTCAAGAAGTATAAAACATGAAAAAGATAGATATGCCTCTTAGCTTTGCACGGCTACAAATTTCAGCCTTATTTCTTCAGTGAAACTCCAGATATAGCTGATATGGAAAAATGTGTCGGAACTGGAACTGAACTGGATTTGCCCTTAATTCTAGTAATCTGAAATCACTCAAAGAAACTTGTGAAAAACACCAAATTACATAAAAATATAAAAGATCATAAACACAATTAGACTAAACAATAATAACTCGTATTTGACACAAAACAATAATAAAACATAACTAAAAACTATATAATTATACGAGTTATCACACCCCCACACTTAGATTGTTGCTAGTCCCTAGCAACGACTCAATAAAAATAAAATAAGAAAATCTAATCTAATCCACTTTCGTAGGAAATCACGGTGGCACTTAGCATGTGACACAAGCCTTTAAACCCCTAGGTGTCCCTAGTGGACGAGTTTAGTCTCGTGAGGGTTTACTAGAACGATACCCACAAACATTGAAAAATTAAAATATAAATAAACTACATATAAATAAACTACATATACTAAAAATATTTACTCCTAATCCTTTCAATACAAATTAGAGACAATATTTGAACAAGTCTTATAAACTAATCAATAGCTTAAAAAATTTCACAAAAAATCATGCTTGAATGTAAATTGTTTGAGTTAAGCCAATATTAGCATAACATATCTCAATCAAAATAGTGCATGTTCAAATTTAATCTCAACTTCTCACATGGGATACTCTCTTGATTTTCACTCTTTAAAGTAGTGGTAAAGTGTTTACACTCAATCAATCTCATGAAAACACTTCTACCATATGCTTGCTTGTCCACCTATTCTCCACTAAAAGATCATGCAACTTCATAAATCAAGAGGTCTTTAATCAAGGTTGTAATGGGGCCAAGGGGTTTGTAATGTGGTTGAAGAACAAAAGGATAAAGATATCACAAAGGTTCCAAAGAGTTCACAAAGTTTAGAGACATAAAAAGATTATACAAAGAAACTTCTCAAAACTCTTTACAAGTACATAGTCACCTAGGCCGGATATTCATGTTGGGCCTTTTCTTCATTCTAAACAACTTTGTAATATCTTTTTCTTTTTCCACAAATTCAAGAGATGATTCATTTTTTTTTTATATAGGAATGTATTTGCCAGTATTCCATTTCTTTTTCTCTTGACTTTTCTTTTCTTTTCCCCCCACACTTATTTCTTGTTTCTAACCAAAAAATATCCCTTGTCTTTGCAATATGTCTCAAAATATATAATCCATCTTTAGAACAAGGGTAAGGATATAAGTATATTTAGGCTAGGTGTAAGTTGTGGTTACCAATAAAACAGCATATTTAATGTAGGCTCAAATTGGCTCACTAGTGGGGATGTTCTCTTAGAACATTAATAATGGATGGCTGTTTGGCCCTGGCTAAAAATCCTAATGCCTCTATCATATTCATGTTGTCACATGCATCAATATAGTCTCAACAAGGTCTAAAGCAAGTTCTAGAGAATCATGTAATCATAAGAGCACTCAAGAAAGAAATTAGATTGATTTGTATAATGCATCAATCATTATAGGCTCAAAAACTCACAAGGATGATTATACAAGTCATATTAAGTCTAAACATGCTTCTTTCTCAATCAACATATCATATTAACATTGGCTCATAAAAAGGTTGACATCAAGCTCAATTCTCATGAAAATCTTCTCACTAATAAATCTGTTTTAGACTTATGCAATTCATATCTCATCATTGTATTAAAAAGGAACTAAAACACACAAAAAAAATAATAATAATAATAAAGACTCATAAAAAAAAAATAGTAGACAAAAATAAAAGAAATCCTAAATCATTCCCCCCACACTTAATTCTTACATTGTCCTCAATGTAAGTCTATTAACCCAAATGAAAGAATCATGTGTAAGAGAAAAGAACTAATAACATAAGAATAGGAACAACTAAGACTCAAAACAAAACAAACTCATGCAACCTAAATAATCCTAAAATACTAAACAAAAATTAACCAGTAAACATAAAAAGATTAAAATCAAACTGACAAGATATGTCTCAAGTCTCCCTTACTCAGACCTTGTTCAGAATGAATACTTCTAAATTGCTTAAAACACAACAAACTTTTTTTTTTTGAAAAGAAGAAATCAAACTGACAAGGTATGTCTCAAGTCTCCCTTACTCAGACCTTGTTCAGAATGAATACTTCTAAATTGCTTAAAACACAACAAACTTTTTTTTTTTTTTTTTTTTTTTTTTAAGAAGGTAAAATTTAGGAGATATTACCTGTAGAGGTTGCTAACCACTTATTATAACTGAGACACAACAAACAAAATGTTAGATAATGTCACAAAGACAAAGTGCAATCCACTCCTTGCTCGTCCATATCTCTTTTTCTTTTTCCGAGCGTTTGCGAAACAACCGTAGCAGATAAATACTCATAAGCTTGGAGCTTTTTGAGTAAATCTTCAATGGTTGTAGCAGAAATTATGGTTCTCCTTGCCTCTGAAAACATGAATCCATTATCCACAGCATTATCTAAATATTAAAGCAAATTACTAAAATAACCATTAATATTAAGCAAACCAATGGGTTTCTTATTTGTGACCAAAGATGACCAAGAAGCCACGCAAGCTATTTCTTCCAATGTACCCAGACCTCCTGGTAAAGCGATGAATGCATCGGCCGAATGGTACATGATTGTCATCCGTTCAGGGATACTCCAGACTTGTATTTCCTTACCCACGGTAGGTCCACAAAAACTTGTGAATAGTTTTGGCACGACTCCTAGAACTGGACTTCCTCCGGCGTGTGCTGCTGTAGCGACTGCTCCCATTAAACCCGTACTACCGCCTCCATAAATCAACTGGATCTTTTGTTGGGCAAGTATTACTCCAACTCTTATGGCTTCATCAGCAAATATGTTATTTTTCCCTGGATAAGCACCTCCAAAGACACAAATTTTTTTAATGCGCTGGGACGAAGTACTTTCCATTTTTTTTTTCGAGTGCCTGAAAGAGAATGAGTACATGGTGTAATATATAGAGGACTGAGTAGTGAATCAGACAAGAGTAATAATGTCGCCGAAAGTGTATCTGACCGTAAAAGTCAAGAGTAATAATGTCGCCGAAAGTGTATTTGACCTGTCAGAAGAAAATGTTAACCTAACAAAAGATTTTTGCGTGATTTCAGGAAGAAAATCAAAAAGAGAACAAAAGTCAACCGTAAAAGACAAATAAAAAAAATGAGAATAATTACACAAATCGAATAACACGTAAATTAAACCGAAATGAAGTTATTGCAAATCAAACCAAAAGCTGAGAAGTCATTTATTGTAGTTGTGATTGTGGCTCACATCTTCCTCTGGTTTTACGTCCAGAAACGGCTTAAACGCCTTCTATGAGTCGAGGATATGCTTCCCATCCAGTTTTCTTACAAGCTGGCAAACAGGGTCTTTTAACATCAGATTCCCAAGATGTTGCCATTCCCTTTGGAATTGCGACCATAAATCAAGAATTTCTCTTTGTACGTCTCCACTAGGATGCGTCTCAAGAGAAAGTTGGATATTACCCAAATTCTCCTTACTCAGTCCATCCTTAATGAATTCAATTTTATCATCTCGATTAGAGGACGGAATCCCAATAGAACGACATTTACCGTTACACGTCCATCGTGCACATTTGTGGCAGTTTGAACTCATGCGCTTTGCTCGTCGCTTCTTTGCAAAAGTGCTTCTACCTGTACCTGGTAAATGCAAAACAGGAAGATATTCATCTTCACGTACCTTGGCTTCAATTATCCAACGTATGTCTTCAGGAATCCCTTTGTGCATAAGCATTCTTAATCTTTCAAATCGAACTTGGTAAAGCTTCAGTAAAATATTTCGAGGAAAAGGAGGAAATCGTTTCTGCAATCTTGTGAGAATATCATCCATCCTGAAAAAAAAATGAAAAAAATTGAAAGAGAAATTGGAAGAGAAATTTATATACAATATCAGTTTTGTGGGTAGCTGATGGAACCGACTTAAATAATCACGGAGTACCGTTATCCGCCATTTAATCGGGGTTAAAAAAATTAAAAATTATATTTACATCTAGTTATTTTGAAAACAAGGATCAGAAAGAAAAACAACATAAAAAGACTCAAAAACAAAACACTCTAAATAAAATCCTAAATTCTTCCCCCCACACATAATTCTTACATTGTCATTAATGTAATGCTATTAATCCCAAATGAAAGAATCATGTGTAAGTGAAAAGAACTAATAAACAAAAGAAACTTATGCAGCCTAAATGAACTTAGAAACACTAAACACAATTAGCAAAGAAACATAAGAAAAAGATAAAGAAAAAGAGAGCAAATCTGAGGATGGCAGTTTGGCAATGCTTTCACTAATTAGGCTGCCTCCCCCAATTAGCACTTGATTGATTGTTTTCAGCCTAGCCAATTCCCCTTCTTGGCTTTTTAGGCTTGTCAGGCTCATACATGAAATTTCCCAAATTTATGCGTTTTGGAGGAAGTTTTCTTTGCAAAACAGCCAATGCCTTCTCCCCCACACGTATTATTCCATCATCATTGGTGGTGCATATCTCATCGAGGAATGGTGCATCTTTTGGTACTTGTTGAATGACATCCACAAACAAACTGTTTAAGGTTTCCAGCATGTTTTGTTCATGTTCCTCCTCTTTGAACTTTGCGAATCTACTAGGGAAAGGTGGAGAAAAAACATTAGTAAAAATTGGAATCTTAAACGTTACCTCAGGTGCCGAAATACTCTTATTTGGATCATTGGCTTCATTATCCTCAAGAATAGAATCCATCTCTAATTTTGTCTCATCCTCATCTTGTTCCTCATTCTTCAAGGTCACAATAGTAGCATTCTCCTTTGGGTTAATCATCGTTTAGGCTGGGAGTTCTTCAGATCTTTGTGCTACCCATCCCACCATACTACTAGCCAATAGGCTCATTTTCCTTTCCAAACTCTGGATGCTTGCCCTTGTTTCCTGTTGAAATTGCAAAGTATCAGTAACAAGAGAATGTACAAGATCTTCTAAAGAAGTACCTGAGTTTTGAGTCATATGTGGTGGTTGAAAAAGATCTGGTTCTTGAGACCATGATTGATTGAAGCTAGATGGATGAGTGTAATTGGCATAAGGATCTACTTCTTGGTAATTTTTCGAGTAGCCATAATTAGTATGATCCCACCATCCCTCATGGTAAGTGTTTGAGTAATGATCATACTGTTGGTCTTGGAACACTTGATGGCCTTGACATCCTCCCATGGCCAATTGTTGAACTGAGGAAGTGAGATTGGCTTGTTGATTCTCCATGTTCATGTATGCCACCAACTCTTCAAGTGTTAGATTGCTTAATTCCATCTTTTTTTTTTTTTTTTTTGTTTCAAAATTTGAAAAGAAAAAACATGTATGTACAAGAAAATAATACTAATTAGAACTGAAAATAAGAATAAACCAAGTAACAAATAAACTAAAGAAAGCAATCCCCGGCAACGGCGCCAAAAATTTGATGCACCCAAAAGAGTGTATCTTATTTAACCTTGCACTAAAAAGATCAATTGTAAGTATAGTAGTTAGCAAGGGTCGAGTCCTCAGGGATTGGGTTTTAGTTTATAAGTTAATAGTTTAAAACTTAAATTCAAGAACAATAAAAGAAAAGGGGTTTTTGAAGCCAGATTTAAACTAAAGTAAATAATAAGAATAAGATGCAAGGCGGTATAACCAGCCAATAAAAATATATATACTAAATTAGGCGGTATAACCAGCCAATAAAAATATATATACTAAATTAGGCGGTATAACCAGCCAATAAAAATAAAACAAAGTTAATATACAAATTAGGCGGTATAACCAGCCAATAAAAATAAATAAAAAAAATAAGCAAACTAAAAGTAAGAAAACAAGTAAGTAAGAAGAATCAAATATGAAAAATATGGTTAAGGTTTCATTCTCCACCACTAGACATCATTAAGAATCAATTTTAGATCTATCAATATCAACCAACTATCAAAGTTAACAACCGTAGATAACAACAAGCTCTGTTATCCCAATCTTTCCTTAGTTTGTCGTTAAATAGAACAAGTTCTCTATTTAATCTCTAACCATTAAACAACCTAGAATAAGCTCTCTAAATTCAATTTAATGGCAGCTTTATGATGAGAAATATAGGTTGATCTAAGCAACAAACACATAAGCTCAGATTGTTCAACTTAGGTTATGTTCCACTTTGCAATTATTGAAAACTTGACCATAATCATTAATCACAAATTGCCACTTATGAATAGGAAATCAAGACAATTACACGGATAAAGACTCCTAAACTAGCAATAGATAATTATCAAGATCTATCTAGTTGTACACCTAAACAAATCAAGACAACATCATGAACAATTCTTGTAGAAGAACATAAGCAACTTTGATAGAAAATTAATGATAGATAGAATCTGAAAATCAATCATAAAACATGTCTAGGGCTTTGAAATCACCCTTAACCAAATAGAAGTTTAGCCTAGCATAGGCATTATAAACATAAACATAAAATTAAAGAAAATCTAAGAAGAAAATAAAAGAAAGAAAGAAGAAGAGGAAGAATATTAATTATCCAACCTCTTGCTCTCTCTAAAGAAAAAGAAAACTAGAGAAAAGAAAGAAAACTAGAGAAAAGAAAGAAGAAGAAAACTTAGAGAATTTTATTAAAATGGCTAATATCCTACCTATGTACAATATGATCCTCTACAATCATCCAAGACCCTCTATTTATACACATTTTGGAAGGCTAAATGACAAGAGACAAGCTTTACAAATTTCAAAGGTAGGTATAATAGGTGGGTGAATTTTTCTAACAATTTTCGTCATATTGTATGACAATTTTGATCAGCCAACTTGATGGTCGATTTTGTCAATGTTGGAGGCCTGATCTGATCACATGGTCTTCTAGAAAAAGGTTCCCCTATCAGTTACGGATCCATAGCCGTTGGAATCAGCTCATTTGCTGATGTGGATAAGAAGATATGGGCAAAATACGAAAACATGTCAGCACAGACGTCATTGCACATCAGCCAACTTGATGGTCGATTTCGTTAATATTAGAGGCCTGATCTGATCATATGGTCTTCTAGACAAAGGTTCCCGTATCAGTTACGGATCCATAGCCATTAGAATCAGCTCATTTGCTGATGTGGATAAGCATATATGGGCAAAATACGAAAACAGGTCAGCACAGACGTCATTGCACATCAGCCAACTTGATGGTCGATTTCGCTAGGGAAAACGACTCCGTTTCAAGAAGTATAAAACATGAAAAAGATAGATATGCCTCTTAGCTTTGCACGGCTACAAATTTCAGCCTTATTGCTTCAGTGAAACTCCAGATATAGCTGATATGGCAAAATGTGTCGGAACTGGAACTGAACTGGATTTGCCCTTAATTCTAGTAATCTGAAATCACTCAAAGAAACTTGTGAAAAACACCAAATTACATAAAAATATAAAAGATCATAAACACAATTAGAATAAACAATAATAACTCGTATTTGACACAAAACAATAATAAAACATAACTAAAAACTATATAATTATACGAGTTATCAGAAGCCCCTCAAAAAAAAAGAGAGGGGAGGGTGTTGGGTCATTTCTAACAATGATCAACAATATTCTCGAGACTGTATATTATTAAAACTTCCTTAATGCTTGTTTTTGCAAATTCAAATTATTGTTAAAACACAACAAACACAAAGCATTTAAATTCAAAATTCATTTAATTTATATGAATGTCGATATGAGACAAGTGTTTTCATCATAAGATCTGAAACTACATGCATCAAAATGCTCCTATTGACATCCTTCAAAGGTAGTAATTATCCCCCTAAAACCCTGAAAGAAACTGATTTAGGGCAAAACGGCCTTCCATTGATTGATAAGCTCCGGTGTCAAAATACCATCGCAGATAAAACTTTCAATCCTTTCCTTTAGTTGTCTGCATTTTTCAATTGAATGCCCAACTGCCCCCAGGTGATAATCACAATTGCTGTCAGGGTCATAACTCCTCGCTGATGGATTCAGAGCTATTTTCAAAGGTACCGGGGTAAGGTACTGATTCTTTATTAGTAATGGCAGTAGGTCAGGGATGGGGATTGGAATTCTTTCTTGATTTTCCCGCGGTCGTTTTCTAAAAGTAGGCCTTGTTGCAAGGGTTGGTATAAGATTAGGTATTTGGGTAGGTAGGTAAGGATAAAGGCTTGGAGATACCTCAGTAGGGTAACATGATTGGTATGAGGGAAATTGGGAATATGGGACGAAATCTCCCATAGTTTGGACATCTTCCTCTTTCTTTCTAGGTGCCTTATTTCTCTCAGCATTGAATGTTCCTTCTCTTTCAAGTTTCCCATTCTTGATAGCATTCTCAATCATCTCCCCTGAAATTACCATGTCCGCAAAATTTTTCGAGGCATTGCCGACGAGTCTATCATAGTACGGGGCCTGCAGTGTATTCACAAAAAGGATAGTGATTTCCTTTTGTGTCAAGGGCGGTTGTACTTGGGCGGCTAGGCTCATCCACCGTTGTGCATATTCTTTAAAGCTCTCAGTAGCTCTTTTCTCCATATTTTGCAAAGTGAGACGATCAAGTGTCCTGTCGGTCATATGCTTGTACTGGTTTAGAAAAGCCCTAGCCAAATAATTCCAAGAGCGAATTTGATCCTTGCTCAACTGACTATACCACCTAATTGCGGACCCGCTGAGGCTATCCTGAAAGCAGTGAATCAAAAGCTTATCATTATCTATATGACTTGTCATCTTCCAGCAGAACATAGTGATGTGGGCTGACGGATCGATCGTTCCGTCATATTTTACAAAGTCAGGGATCTTGAACTTAGGAGGAATGACTAAATCGAGGACCAAGCATCGTTCTTTCGCATCCACACTCCCGAATACGTCTGTATTTTTTACTGCCCAAAGCCTTTCATCTAGCAACTGATATTTCCCTTGGGAATCTGCCAACTCAACCTCATTTACTACAACCATTTTCAAATTTGCCTGTTCAGTTGGATCATTTGAGTTTAGGACATTGACTGTGTTCTGGGCATCAATCATTACGACCTTATTCTGACCTTTTTGTGCCTCTAACCCTTTCCTGTCGACAAAGTTTTCAGTGTATCATTTTCCCTTGATTACGGCGGACATCAGCTCCATCAATTTAGTCATCTGATCCTTAGATTCTGCTTGAGACTTTGCTAGCTGTTCTCGTAATTCTTTCTGTTCCCTTTCCATTTTTTCCATTCGAGCAACTTGTTCATCCTCCATAGCACTAGCCTGTATTAAAAGGGTACTCATTACTTCTTATACCTCTGATTTGAAATTGAAATTCTTTCAAAGACTCCTAAAGCCAAGCCAACTTCTGTTTTATTTCCCCCCAAATGTATGTTATGATGAATGAGCCATGATTGTCATTTTATACATGTGAAGAATAAAAGCAATGATGTATGAACATATATAGTGGAAACATGCTGACCATGTATGTAATAAATGCAATCACGATGCCAACATGTTGCAAGCAAAGAATAAACAAATCAACGCATGGATATATGCAATGAATGATCATGTACATTTTAGCATATTTCCCAATGAATGATCATATACCCTATGAATGCAACACGGTGTCAATTATGATACATGCAAACAATGAATGATTGATACAGAGTATATACAAAGAAAATCATTCTAACCATGTGTGTCATGAATGCGACCTAATGCTAACATGATGTATGTAATAAGCAAATTAATGCATGGATATATACAGCAAAATCATGCTGATTATGAATGCATAAATGCAACCTGATGCTAACATGATACATGTATGAATGTATGGTATGACAAATAATTGATCGGATGCAAAATGCAAAGGGGAAGATATCACGGAGGAAATAAGAATCGGAGGAACTTAATCATCAATATCTCATAAATTTGAAGCATAGTCCATTCATTTCCATATCAATGTTCACAATGGTATAAACCATGTTTTACAAAATCTGAGCAGTAGTTAAAACTGTCTTTTACAAGCCCTTTATTCTTCCTAGCATCCTAAGGCTATAAGAGCCGGCTACTGAATAAGTGAAATCCTATTACATCATATAAGACCGAAGTCTTTCCACCTCAATGCTGTAAATCTCCCAATCCTAATGACACTTTCCCAGTCCTCTATCAATCAGTGTCGTTGGATCCAACCACTTGGCATCTATAAGAGTTTGTACTTTCTTTTTGAATGCTATACAGTCTTCAATGTTATGGCCAACAAATCCACAGTGATAATCACATCTTGCATTTGGATTATACCATCTTGGATATGGTGGTAACAGGGATTTCAATGAGACACAGGCAACCATGTGATTTTGGATCAGTATAGGGAGAAGCTCTCGGTAGCTGATTGGAAGGGGATCAAAAGGCATTTGGGTCTTATCCTGGGGTCGTTTCTTAGTAACACATGGCCTAGGAGTTGGGGCACTTGGTGGTGGCACTAAGGTCCGAACCAGAGTGTTTACATGGAGATGTGGCGGAACAGCATGGTAAGGGTATGGATTTGGACACGGGGCATTTGAAGGTTGTACATAGCTTGAGGTTCCTATCCCAGATGCTGGATAAGGTGATTGATGAGGGAAATAGTATGAACTGGCAGTTGTTGGTGATGGAGTGGGATTCATGATAAGTGCTTAATTTCATACATTTTCCTATTTAATTTCTTTATACTTTGTGCTTTGATTCTTACTTTCTTGACATTTTACTAGGTTTTTATGCTTTGTAGGTATTTTGGAGGAGATGAAGTCAAAACATGTCAATTAGGATGTTAAAGAGCTTACAAAATCACAATCACAAGATGGAAAAAGAGTTGGGAGTCAAAAAGATCAAATTCTTGGTGCAAAGCAAGAAGACAGATTTGACCTCCGAAGCTTGTTGCTAAGAAAACATGATGTTAGACTCTTTATTCGAAGAAACTTCCTTCTTTACTTTTGAAGATAACTTGATTACCTTTCCAACGGCTGGTGATGGGCATAAATCGGATAAGAAATGGTCATCAAAATCGGTATAGGAATATCTCCCTAAACAACCCTAGTGGCAGAAAAAACCCTAGCCTCAAATCACATTTTTTTTCTTAATACCCTAGCTTACATTTATGTTTATCCTTGTCAAAGAAAGATTAGTGGCTGTCAACTTGCATTAATTGCAAGTATCTTTCCTTAAAGCTAATCCTAGTCAAAGTATGAGAATTAAATCAGCCAAGACTTACCTTCCTTACACTTACTTTGGCTGCAAGTTTGTAATCTCTCATCATTAAAGAGTGCTTTGACTAAAACTTTCCTACTTTATTCAATCTTGGCTGCCAAGGTTTATATCTTTCCTTAAAACACAAAAGTCAGCCACTTTTTCTTAACTTTAGCCACAAGTCAGCATTTATTGAAGGGAGAGAGCTAAAATTCACTTGTTTGATGCCCTAGCTATTGCCTATAAATAGAGACCAAGAGGGCATACGAAATTGACTCTTCCCCAAGCATCAAATTCTGATTTCTTCTTTGTTTCTTTGTTTTTGAGAGAGCAAGAGGCTGGATAATTAATATTCTTCTTCTTCTTTCTTTCTTTCTTTTATTTTCTTCTTAGATTCTCTTTAATTTTATGTTTATGTTTACAATGCCTATGCTAGGCTAAACTTTTATTTGGTTAAGGGTGATTTCAAAGCCCTAGACATGTTATGTAATTAATTTTCAGAATCTATCTATCATTGTTTTCTATCAAAGTTGCTTATGTTCTTCCATTAAATTTGTTCATGATGATGTTTTGATTTGTTTAGATGGCCAACTAAATAAATCTTGATAATTGTCTAATGCTAGTTTAGGAGTCTTGATCCGTGTAATTGTCTTGATTTCCTATTCATAAGTAGCAATTTGTGATTAATGATTATGGTCAAGTTTTCAATAATTGCAAAGTGGAACATAACCTAAGTTGAACAATCCGAGCTTATGTGTTTGTTGCTTAGATCAACCTATCTTTCTCATCATAAAGCTGCCATTAAATTGAATTTAGAAAGCTTATTCTAGGTTGTTTGATGGTTAGAGATTAAATAGAGAGCTTGTTCTATTTAACGACGAACTAAGGAAAGATTGGGGTAACAGAGCTTGTTGTTATCTACGGTTGTTAACTTTGATAGCTAATTAATGTTGATAGATATGAAATTGATTCTTAATGATGTCTAGTGGTGGAGAATGAAACCTTAACCATATTTTTCATATTTGATTCTTCTTAATTACTTGTTTTCTCATTCTTATTGTTAACTTTAGTTTAAATCTGATTTCAAAATCCCCTTTACTTTTGTTTACTTGTTTTTAAGTTTTAAACTATTAACTTATAAACTAAAACCCAATCCCTGAGGACTCGACCCTTGCTAATCACTATACTTTACAATTGATTCTTTTTAAGTGCAAGGTTAAATAAGATACACTCTTTTGGGTGCATCAAGTTTTTGGCGTCGTTGCCGGGGATTGCTTTCTTTAGTTTATTGGTTTATTCATATTTTCAGTTCTAATTATTTACTTTCTTATTATTTTTTTTATTAGTGAATGTTCCAAGCTCCTGAAGAAGACTTAAGACTTAGGAGAATTCGGGAATTTATAACTTCTCACCAACAACCAATCGAGGAGTTGATCCAAAACATCCAAGAGGAGCAAGGAGAGATGGCAGCAGCTGACAACCGAACTCTGAAGGAGCTAGCCGCTCCGGACTTGGATCAACAACCATTATGCATTGAATATGCTAATCTTGAGGTAGCTTTTGAATTAAAATCTGGTTTGATTCATCTTCTCCCAACTTTTCATAGTTTTGCAGGAGAGGATCCAAATAAGCACCTCAAGGAATTCCATGTAGTTTGCTCAAGCATGAGACCAACAGGAGTCACGGAAGAGCAAGTTAAGTTAAGAGCCTTTCCATTCTCTCTAGCTGATTCAGCAAAGGAATGGCTCTACTATCTACCATCCGGGACCATCACTATATGGAATGATATGAAGAAAGCATTTTTGGAAAGGTATTTCCCAGCATCTAAGGCTGCCAACATTAGAAAAGAGATATGTGAGATTCGGCAATACAATGGAGAGTCCTTATATGAATATTGGGAGAGGTTCAAGAAACTTTGTGCATCATGTCCACACCATCAAATAAGTGAACAACTTCTCATCCAATACTTCTATGAAGGCCTCATGCCCATGGAGAGAAGTATGATAGATGCTGCTCGTGGGGGAGCTCTAGTTGATACGCAAGCTATTTCTTCCAATGTACCCAGACCTCCTGGTAAAGCAATGAATGCATCGGCAGAATGGTACATGATTGTCATCCGTTCAGGGATACTCCAGACTTGTATTTCCTTACCCACGGTAGGTCCACAAAAATCTGTGAATAGTTTTGGCACGATTCCTAGAACAAAACTTCCTCTGGCGTGTGCTGCTGTAGCGACTGCTCCCATTAAACCCGTACTACCGCCTCCATAAATCAACTGGATCTTTTGTTGGGCAAGTATTACTCCAACTCTTATGGCTTCATCAGCGAATATGTTATTTTTCCCTGGATAAGCACCTCCAAAGACACAAATTTTTTTAATGCGTTGGGACGAAGTACTTTCCATTTTTTTTTCTTTTTCGAGTGCCTGAAAGAGAATGAGTACATGGTGTAATATATAGAGGACTGAGTAGTGAATCAGACAAGAGTAATAATGTCGCCGAAAGTGTATCTGACCTGTCAGAAGAAAATGTTAACCTAACAAAAGATTTTTGCGTGATTTCAGGAAGAAAATCAAAAAGAGAAAAAAAAATCAACCGTAAAAGACAAATAAAAAAATAAAAAAAAACGAGAATAATTACACAAATCGAACAACACGTAAATTAAACCAAAATAAAGTTATTGCAAATCAAACCAAAAGCTGAGAAGTCATTTATTGTAGTTGTGATTGTGGCTCACATCTTCCTCTGGTTTTACGTCCAGAAACGGCTTAAACGCCTTCTATGAGTCGAGGATATGCTTCCCATCCAGTTTTCTTACAAGCTGGCAAACAGGGTCTTTTAACATCAGATTCCCAAGATGTTGCCATTCCCTTTGGAATTGCGGCCATAAATCAAGAATTTCTCTTTGTACGTCTCCACTAGGATGCGTCTCAAGAGAAAGTTGGATATTACCCAAATTCTCCTTACTCAGTCCATCCTTAATGAATTCAATTTTATCACCTCGATTAGAGGACGGAATTCCAATAGAACGACATTTACCGTTACACGTCCATCGTGCACATTTGTGGCAATTTGAACTCATGCGCTTTGCTCGTCACTTCTTTGCAAAAGTGCTTCTACCTGTACCTGGTAAATGCAAAACAGGAAGATATTCATCTTCACGTACCTTGGCTTCAATTATCCAACGTATGTCTCCAGGAATCCCTTTGTGCATAAGCATTCTTAATCTTTCAAATCGAACTTGGTAAAGCTTCAGTAAAATATTTCGAGGAAAAGGAGGAAATCGTTTCTGCAATCTTGTGAGAATATCATCCATCCTGAAAAAAAATGAAAAAAAAAATTGAAAGAGAAATTGGAAGAGAAATTTATATACAATATCAGTTTTGTGGGTAGCTGATGGAACCGATTTAAATAATCACGGAGTACCGTTATCCGCCATTTAACCGGGGTTAAAAATAAAAAAAAATTTATATTTACATCTAGTTATTTTCAAAACAAGGATCAGAAAGAAAAACAACATAAAAAGACTCAAAAACAAAACACTCTAAATAAAATCCTAAATTCTTCCCCCCACACATAATTCTTACATTGTCATTAATGTAATGCTATTATCCCCCAATGCAAGAATTATATGTAAGAGAAAAGAACTATTAAACAAAAGAAACTTATGCAGCCTAAATGAACTTAAAAACAGTAAACACAATTAACAAAGAAACATAAGAAATAAAAATAAAAACAATAAAAATAATAAAAGGAAAAGAAAGAGAAAGCAAATCTGAATATGGAAGGTTGGCAATTTCATCTTTAATTGGGCTGCCTTCCCAATTAACACTTGAGTTAGTGTTTTGAATCTAACCAACACCCCTTCTTGGCTTTTTAGGCTTGTCAGGCTCATACATGAAATTTCCCAAATTTATGCGTTTGAGAGGAAGCTTTCTTCGCACAACAGTGGATGCATTCTCCATTACAAGTATTATTCCATCATCCTTGGTGGTGCATATCTCATCGAGGAATGGTGCATCTTTTGGTACTTGTTGAATGACATCCACAAACAAACTGTTTAAGGTTTCCAGCGTGTCTTGTTCATGTTCATCCTCCTTGAACTTTGCGAATCTACTAGGAAAAGGTGGAGAAGAAACATTAGTAAAAATTGGAATCTCAAACGTTACCTCAGGTGCCGAAATACTCTTATTTGGATCATTGGCTTCATTATCCTCAAGAATAGAATTCATCTCTAATTTTGTCTCATCCTCATCTTGTTCCTCATTCCTCAAGGTCACAATAGTAGTATTCTCCTTTGGGTTAATCATTGTTTGGGCAGAGAGTTTTTCAGATCTTTGTGCTACCCATACCACCATACTACTAGCCAATAGGCTCATTTGCCTTTCCAAACTCTGGATACTTGCCCTTGTTTCCTGTTGAAATTGCAAAGTATTAGTAACAAGAGAATCGACAAGATCTTCTAAAGAAGTACCTGAGTTTTGAGTCATATGTAGTGGCTGAAAAAGATCTGGTTCTTGAGACCATGATTGATTAAATCTAGATGGATGAGTGTAATTGGCATAAGGATCTACTTCTTGGTAATTTTTCGAGTAGCCATAATTAGTATGATCCCACCATCCCTCATGGTAAGTGTTTGAGTAATGATCATACTGTTGGTCTTGGAACACTTGATGGCCTTGACATCCTCCCATGGCAAATTGTTGAACTGGGAAGGTGAGATTGGCTTGTTGATTCTCCATGTTCATGTATGCCACCAACTCTTCAAGTGTTAGATTGCTCAATTCCATCATTTTTTTTTTTTTTTTCAAAATTTGATAAGAAAAACCCGTATGTACAAGAAAATAAAACTAATTAGAACTGAAAATAAGAATAAAACAAGTAACAAATAAACTAAAGAAAACAATCCCCGGCAACAGCGCCAAAAATTTGATGCACCCAAAAGAGTGTATCTTATTTAACCTTGCACTAAAAAGATCAATTGTAAGTATAATGATTAGCAAGGGTCGAGTCCTCAGGGATTGGGTTTTAATCTATGAGTTATTAGTTTATAACTTACGTTGAAAGAAAACAATAAAAGAAAAGGGGTTTTTGAAGCGAGATTTAAACTAAAGTAAATAATAAGAATAAGATGCAAGGCGGTATAACCAGCCAATAAAAATATATATACTAAATTAGGCGGTATAACCAGCCAATAAAAATATATATACTAAATTAGGCGGTATAACCAGCCAATAAAAATAAAACAAAGTTAATATACAAATTAGGCGGTATAACCAGCCAATAAAAATAAATATACTTTTAAAAATGAGCAAACTAGAAAAGTAAGAAAACAAGTAAGTAAGAAGAATCAAATATGAAAAATATGGTTAAGGTTTCATTCTCCACCACTAGACATCATTAAGAATCAATTTCAGATCTATCAATATCAACCAACTATCAAAGTTAACAACCGTAGATAACAACAAGCTCTGTTATCCCAATCTTTCCTTAGTTTGTCGTTAAATAGAACAAGCTCTCTATTTAATCTCTAACCATCAAACAACCTAGAATAAGCTCTCTAGATTCAATTTAATGGCAGCTTTATGATGGGAAAGATAGGTTGATCTAAGCAACAAACACATAAGCTCGGATTGTTCAACTTAGGTTATGTTCCACTTTGCAATTATTGAAAACTTGACCATAATCATTAATCACAAATTGCCACTTATGAATAGGAAATCAAGACAATTACACGGATCAAGACTCCTAAACTAGCAATAGATAATTATCAAGATCTATCTAGTTGTACACCTAAACAAATCAAGACAACATCATGAACAATTCTTGTAGAAGAACATAAGCAACTTTGATAGAAAATTAATGATAGATAGAATCTGAAAATCAATCACAAAACATGTCTAGGGCTTTGAAATCACCCTTAACCAAATAGAAGTTTAGCCTAGCATAGGCATTATAAACATAAAATTAAATAGAATCTAAGAAGAAAATAAAAGAAAGAAAGAAGAAGAAGAAGAATATTAATTATCCAACCTCTTGCTCTTTCTAAAGAAAAAGAAAACTAGAGAAAAGAAAGAAGAAGAAAACTTAGAGAATTTTGTTACAATGGCTAATATCCTACCTATGTACAATATGATCCTCTACAATCATCCAAGGCCCTCTATTTATACACATTTTGGAAGGCTAAATGACAAGAGACAAGCTTTACAAATTTCAAAGGTAGGTATAATAGGTGGGTGAATTTTTCTAACAATTTTCGTCATATTGTATGACAATTTTGATCAGCCAACTTGATGGTCGATTTCGTCAATGTTGGAGGCCTGATCTGATCACATGGTCTTCTAGAAAAGGTTCCCCTATCAGTTACGGATCCATAGCCGTTGGAATCAGCTCATTTGCTGATGTGGATAAGCAGATATGGGCAAAATACGAAAACATGTCAGCACAGACGTCATTGCACATCAGCCAACTTGATGGTCGATTTCGTCAATATTAGAGGCCTGATCTGATCATATGGTCTTCTAGACAAAGGTTCCCGTATCAGTTACGGATCCATAGCCATTGGAATCAGCTCATTTGCTGATGTGGATAAGCAGATATGGGCAAAATACGAAAACAGGTCAGCACAAACGTCATTGCACATCAGCCAACTTGATGGTCGATTTCGCTAGGGAAAACGAATCCGTTTCAAGAAGTATAAAACATGAAAAAGATAGATATGCCTCTTAGCTTTGCACGGCTACAAATTTCCGCCTTATTGCTTCAGTGAAACTCCAGATATAGCTGATTTGGCAAAATGTGTCGGAACTGGAACTGAACTGGATTTGCCCTTAATTCTAGTAATCTGAAATCACTCAAAGAAACTTGTGAAAAACACCAAATTACATAAAAATATAAAAGATCATAAACACAATTAGACTAAACAATAATAACTCGTATTTGACACAAAACAATAATAAAACATAACTAAAAACTATATAATTATACGAGTTATCACACCCCCACACTTAGATTGTTGCTAGTCCCTAGCAACGACTCAATAAAATAAGAAAATCTAATCTAATCCATTTTCGTAGGAAATCACGGTGGCACTTAGCATGTGACACAAGCCTTTAAACCCCTAGGTGTCCCTAGTGGACGAGTTTAGTCTCGTGAGGGTTTACTAGAACGATACCCACAAACATTGAAAAATTAAAATATAAATAAACTACATATAAATAAACTACATATACTAAAAATATTTACTCCTAATCCTTTCAATACAAATTAGAGACAATATTTGAACAAGTCTTATAAACTAATCAATAGCTTAAAGAATTTCACAAAAAATCATGCTTGAATGTAAATTGTTTGAGTTAAGCCAATATTAGCATAACATATCTCAATCAAAATAGTGCATGTTCAAATTTAATCTCAACTTCTCACATGGGATACCCTCATGATTTTCACTCTTTAAAGTAGTGGTGAAGTGTTTACACTCAATCAATCTCATGAAAACAGTTCTACCATATTCTTGCTTGTCCACCTATTCTCCACTATTTAGATCATACAACTTCATGAATTAAGAGGTCTTTAATCAAGGTTGCAATGGGGCCAAGGGGTTTGTAATGTGGTTGAAGAACAAAAGGATAAAGATATCACAAAGGTTCCAAAGAGTTCATAAAGTTTAGAGACATAAAAAGATTATACAAAGAAACTTCTCAAAACTCTTTACAAGTACATAGTCACCTAGGCCGAATATTCATGTTGGGCCTTTTCTTCATTCTAAACAACTTTGTAACATCTTTTTCTTTTTCCACAAATTCAAGAGATGATTCATATTTTTTACTTAGGAATGTATTTGCCAGTATTCCATTTCTTTCTCTCTTGACTTTTCTTTTCTTTTCCCCCCACACTTATTTCTTGTTTCTAACCCAAATTTTCAACTAAAAATATCCCTTGTTTTTTGCAATATGTCTCAAAATATATAATCCATCTTTAGAACAAGGGTAAGGATATAAGTATATTTAGGCTAGGTGTAAGTTGTGGTTACCAATAAAACAGCATATTTAATGTAGGCTCAAATTGGCTCACTAGTGGGGATGTTCTCTTAGAACATTAATAATGGATGGCTGTTTGGCTCTGGTTATAATCCTAATGCCTCTATCATATTCATGTTGTCACATGTATCAATATAGTCTCAAACGGTTTAAAGCAAGTTCTAGAGAATCATGTAATCATAAGAGCACTCAAGAAAGAAATTAGATTGATTTGTATAATGCATCAATCATTATAGGCTCAAAAACTCACAAGGATGATTATACAAGTCAGATTAAGTCTAAACATGCTTCTTTCTCAATCAACATATCATATTAACATTGGCTCATAAAAAGGTTGACATCAAGCTCAATTCTCATGAAAATCTTCTCACTAATAAATCTGTTTTAGACTTATGCAATTCATATCTCATCATTGTATTAAAAAGGAACTAAAACTCACAAAATAATAATAATAATAATAATAAAGACTCATAAAAAAAAATAGTAGATAAAATAAAAGAAATCCTAAATCATTCCCCCCACACTTAATTCTTACATTGTCCTCAATGTAAGTCTATTAACTCAAATGAAAGAATCATGTGTAAGAGAAAAGAACTAATAACATAAGAATAGGAACAACTAAGACTCAAAACAAAACAAAACCATGCAACCTAAATAATCCTAAAATACTAAACAAAAATTAACAAGTAAACATAAAAAGATTAAAATCAAACTGACAAGGTATGTCTCAAGTCTCCCTTACTCAGACCTTGTTCAGAATGAATACTTTTAAATGGCTTAAAACACAAATTTCTTTCTTTCTTTTTTTTTTCTTTTTTTTTTTTTTTTTTTTGAAGGTAAAATTTAGGAGATATTACCTGTAGAGGTTGCTAACCACTTATTATAACTGAGACACAACAAACAAAATGTTAGATAATGTCACAAAGACAAAGTGCAATCCACTCCTTGCTCGTCCATATCTCTTTTTCTTTTTCCGAGCGTTTGCGAAACAACCGTAGCAGATAAACACTCATAAGCTTTGAGCTTTTTGAGTAAATCTTCAACGGTTGTAGCAGAAATTCTGGTTCTCCTTGCCTCTGAAAACATGAATCCATTATCCACAGCATTATCTAAATATGAAAGCAAATTACTAAAATAACCATTAATATTAAGCAAACCAATGGGTTTCTTATTTGTGACCAAAGATGACCAAGAAGCCACGCAAGCTATTTCTTCCAATGTACCCAGACCTCCTGGTAAAGCAATGAATGCATCGGCAGAATCGTACATGATTGTCATCCGTTCAGGGATACTCCAGACTTGTATTTCCTTACCCACGGTAGGTCCACAAAAATCTGTGAATAGTTTTGGCACGATTCCTAGAACAAAACTTCCTCCGGCGTGTGCTGCTGTAGCGACTGCTCCCATTAAACCCGTACTACCGCCTCCATAAATCAACTGGATCTTTTGTTGGGCAAGTATTACTCCAACTCTTATGGCTTCATCAGCGAATATGTTATTTTTCCCTGGATAAGCACCTCCAAAGACACAAATTTTTTTAATGCGTTGGGACGAAGTACTTTCCATTTTTTTTTTCTTTTTCGAGTGCCTGAAAGAGAATGAGTACATGGTGTAATATATAGAGGACTGAGTAGTGAATCAGACAAGAGTAATAATGTCGCCGAAAGTGTATCTGACCTGTCAGAAGAAAATGTTAACCTAACAAAAGATTTTTGCGTGATTTCAGGAAGAAAATCAAAAAGAGAAAAAAAAATCAACCGTAAAAGACAAATAAAAAAATAAAATAAAAAACGAGAATAATTACACAAATCGAACAACACGTAAATTAAACCAAAATAAAGTTATTGCAAATCAAACCAAAAGCTGAGAAGTCATTTATTGTAGTTGTGATTGTGGCTCACATCTTCCTCTGGTTTTACGTCCAGAAACGGCTTAAACGCCTTCTATGAGTCGAGGATATGCTTCCCATCCAGTTTTCTTACAAGCTGGCAAACAGGGTCTTTTAACATCAGATTCCCAAGATGTTGCCATTCCCTTTGGAATTGCGGCCATAAATCAAGAATTTCTCTTTGTACGTCTCCACTAGGATGCGTCTCAAGAGAAAGTTGGATATTATCCAAATTCTCCTTACTCAGTCCATCCTTAATGAATTCAATTTTATCATCTCGATTAGAGGACGGAATCCCAATAGAACGACATTTACCGTTACACGTCCATCGTGCACATTTGTGGCAATTTGAACTCATGCGCTTTGCTCGTCACTTCTTTGCAAAAGTGCTTCTACCTGTACCTGGTAAATGCAAAACAGGAAGATATTCATCTTCACGTACCTTGGCTTCAATTATCCAACGTATGTCTCCAGGAATCCCTTTGTGCATAAGCATTCTTAATCTTTCAAATCGAACTTGGTAAAGCTTCAGTAAAATATTTCGAGGAAAAGGAGGAAATCGTTTCTGCAATCTTGTGAGAATATCATCCATCCTGAAAAAAAATGAAAAAAAAAATTGAAAGAGAAATTGGAAGAGAAATTTATATACAATATCAGTTTTGTGGGTAGCTGATGGAACCGATTTAAATAATCACGGAGTACCGTTATCCGCCATTTAACCGGGGTTAAAAATAAAAAAAAAAAATTTATATTTACATCTAGTTCACAACAAATTTTTTTTTTTTTTTTTGAAGATTAGTAAAAATTATATTTACATCTAGTTATTTTCAAAACAAGGATCAGAAAGAAAAACAACCTCTTCTTGAGTAACATGATAGCAGAAATTATGGTTCTCCTTGCCTCTGAAAACATGAATCCATTATCCACAACATTATCTAAATATGAAAGCAAATTACTAAAATAACCATTAATATTAAGCAAACCAATGGGTTTCTTATTTGTGACCAAAGATGACCAAGAAGCCACGCAAGCTATTTCTTCCAATGTACCCAGACCTCCTGGTAAAGCAATGAATGCATCGGCAGAATGGTACATGATTGTCATCCGTTCAGGGATACTCCAGACTTGTATTTCCTTACCCACGGTAGGTCCACAAAAATCTGTGAATAGTTTTGGCACGATTCCTAGAACAAAACTTCCTCCGGCGTGTGCTGCTGTAGCGACTGCTCCCATTAAACCCGTACTACCGCCTCCATAAATCAACTGGATCTTTTGTTGGGCAAGTATTACTCCAACTCTTATGGCTTCATCAGCGAATATGTTATTTTTCCCTGGATAAGCACCTCCAAAGACACAATTTTTTTTAATGCGTTGGGACGAAGTACTTTCCATTTTTTTTTCTTTTTCGAGTGCCTGAAAGAGAATGAGTACATGGTGTAATATATAGAGGACTGAGTAGTGAATCAGACAAGAGTAATAATGTCGCCGAAAGTGTATCTGACCTGTCAGAAGAAAATGTTAACCTAACAAAAGATTTTTGCGTGATTTCAGGAAGAAAATCAAAAAGAGAAAAAAAAATCAACCGTAAAAGACAAATAAAAAAATAAAAAAAAAACGAGAATAATTACACAAATCGAACAACACGTAAATTAAACCAAAATAAAGTTATTGCAAATCAAACCAAAAGCTGAGAAGTCATTTATTGTAGTTGTGATTGTGGCTCACATCTTCCTCTGGTTTTACTTCCAGAAACGGCTTAAACGCCTTCTATGAGTCGAGGATATGCTTCCCATCCAGTTTTCTTACAAGCTGGCAAACAGGGTCTTTTAACATCAGATTCCCAAGATGTTGCCATTCCCTTTGGAATTGCGGCCATAAATCAAGAATTTCTCTTTGTACGTCTCCACTAGGATGCGTCTCAAGAGAAAGTTGGATATTACCCAAATTCTCCTTACTCAGTCCATCCTTAATGAATTCAATTTTATCATCTCGATTAGAGGACGGAATCCCAATAGAACGACATTTACCGTTACACGTCCATCGTGCACATTTGTGGCAATTTGAACTCATGCGCTTTGCTCGTCACTTCTTTGCAAAAGTGCTTCTACCTGTACCTGGTAAATGCAAAACAGGAAGATATTCATCTTCACGTACCTTGGCTTCAATTATCCAACGTATGTCTCCAGGAATCCCTTTGTGCATAAGCATTCTTAATCTTTCAAATCGAACTTGGTAAAGCTTCAGTAAAATATTTCGAGGAAAAGGAGGAAATCGTTTCTGCAATCTTGTGAGAATATCATCCATCCTGAAAAAAAATGAAAAAAAAAAATTGAAAGAGAAATTGGAAGAGAAATTTATATACAATATCAGTTTTGTGGGTAGCTGATGGAACCGATTTAAATAATCACGGAGTACCGTTATCCGCCATTTAACCGGGGTTAAAAATAAAAAAAAAATTTATATTTACATCTAGTTATTTTCAAAACAAGGATCAGAAAGAAAAACAACATAAAAAGACTCAAAAACAAAACACTCTAAATAAAATCCTAAATTCTTCCCCCCACACATAATTCTTACATTGTCATTAATGTAATGCTATTATCCCCCAATGCAAGAATTATATGTAAGAGAAAAGAACTATTAAACAAAAGAAACTTATGCAGCCTAAATGAACTTAAAAACAGTAAACACAATTAACAAAGAAACATAAGAAATAAAAATAAAAACAATAAAAATAATAAAAGAAAAAGGAAAAGAAAGAGAAAGCAAATCTGAATATGGAAGGTTTGCAATTTCATCTTTAATTGGGCTGCCTTCCCAATTAACACTTGAGTTAGTGTTTTGAATCTAACCAACACCCCTTCTTGGCTTTTTAGGCTTGTCAGGCTCATACATGAAATTTCCCAAATTTATGCGTTTGAGAGGAAGCTTTCTTCGCACAACAGTGGATGCATTCTCCATTACAAGTATTATTCCATCATCCTTGGTGGTGCATATCTCATCGAGGAATGGTGCATCTTTTGGTACTTGTTGAATGACATCCACAAACAAACTGTTTAAGGTTTCCAGCGTGTCTTGTTCATGTTCATCCTCCTTGAACTTTGCAAATCTACTAGGAAAAGGTGGAGAAGAAACATTAGTAAAAATTGGAATCTCAAACGTTACCTCAGGTGCCGAAATACTCTTATTTGGATCATTGGCTTCATTATCCTCAAGAATAGAATTCATCTCTAATTTTGTCTCATCCTCATCTTGTTCCTCATTCCTCAGGGTCACAATAGTAGTATTCTCCTTTGGGTTAATCATTGTTTGGGCAGAGAGTTCTTCAGATCTTTGTGCTACCCATACCACCATACTACTAGCCAATAGGCTCATTTGCCTTTCCAAACTCTGGATACTTGCCCTTGTTTCCTGTTGAAATTGCAAAGTATTAGTAACAAGAGAATCGACAAGATCTTCTAAAGAAGTACCTGAGTTTTGAGTCATATGTAGTGGCTGAAAAAGATCTGGTTCTTGAGACCATGATTGATTAAATCTAGATGGATGAGTGTAATTGGCATAAGGATCTACTTCTTGGTAATTTTTCGAGTAGCCATAATTAGTATGATCCCACCATCCCTCATGGTAAGTGTTTGAGTAATGATCATACTGTTGGTCTTGGAACACTTGATGGCCTTGACATCCTCCCATGGCAAATTGTTGAACTGGGAAGGTGAGATTGGCTTGTTGATTCTCCATGTTCATGTATGCCACCAACTCTTCAAGTGTTAGATTGCTCAATTCCATCATTTTTTTTTTCTTTTTTTTTTTTTTCAAAATTTGATAAGAAAAACCCGTATGTACAAGAAAATAAAACTAATTAGAACTGAAAATAAGAATAAACCAAGTAACAAATAAACTAAAGAAAACAATCCCCGGCAACGGCGCCAAAAATTTGATGCACCCAAAAGAGTGTATCTTATTTAACCTTGCACTAAAAAGATCAATTATAAGTATAATGATTAGCAAGGGTCGAGTCCTCAGGGATTGGGTTTTAATCTATGAGTTATTAGTTTATAACTTACGTTGAAAGAAAACAATAAAAGAAAAGGGGTTTTTGAAGCGAGATTTAAACTAAAGTAAATAATAAGAATAAGATGCAAGGCGGTATAACCAGCCAATAAAAATATATATACTAAATTAGGCGGTATAACCAGCCAATAAAAATATATATACTAAATTAGGCGGTATAACCAGCCAATAAAAATAAAACAAAGTTAATATACAAATTAGGCGGTATAACCAGCCAATAAAAATAAATATACTTTTAAAAATGAGCAAACTAGAAAAGTAAGAAAACAAGTAAGTAAGAAGAATCAAATATGAAAAATATGGTTAAGGTTTCATTCTCCACCACTAGACATCATTAAGAATCAATTTCAGATCTATCAATATCAACCAACTATCAAAGTTAACAACCGTAGATAACAACAAGCTCTGTTATCCCAATCTTTCCTTAGTTTGTCGTTAAATAGAACAAGCTCTCTATTTAATCTCTAACCATCAAACAACCTAGAATAAGCTCTCTAGATTCAATTTAATGGCAGCTTTATGATGAGAAAGATAGGTTGATCTAAGCAACAAACACATAAGCTCGGATTGTTCAACTTAGGTTATGTTCCACTTTGCAATTATTGAAAACTTGACCATAATCATTAATCACAAATTGCCACTTATGAATAGGAAATCAAGACAATTACACGGATCAAGACTCCTAAACTAGCAATAGATAATTATCAAGATCTATCTAGTTGTACACCTAAACAAATCAAGACAACATCATGAACAATTCTTGTAGAAGAACATAAGCAACTTTGATAGAAAATTAATGATAGATAGAATCTGAAAATCAATCACAAAACATGTCTAGGGCTTTGAAATCACCCTTAACCAAATAGAAGTTTAGCCTAGCATAGGCATTATAAACATAAAATTAAATAGAATCTAAGAAGAAAATAAAAGAAAGAAAGAAGAAGAAGAAGAATATTAATTATCCAACCTCTTGCTCTTTCTAAAGAAAAAGAAAACTAGAGAAAAGAAAGAAGAAGAAAACTTAGAGAATTTTGTTACAATGGCTAATATCCTACCTATGTACAATATGATCCTCTACAATCATCCAAGGCCCTCTATTTATACACATTTTTGAAGGCTAAATGACAAGAGACAAGCTTTACAAATTTCAAAGGTAGGTATAATAGGTGGGTGAATTTTTCTAACAATTTTCGTCATATTGTATGACAATTTTGATCAGCCAACTTGATGGTCGATTTCGTCAATGTTGGAGGCCTGATCTGATCACATGGTCTTCTAGAAAAAGGTTCCCCTATCAGTTACGGATCCATATCCGTTGGAATCAGCTCATTTGCTGATGTGGATAAGCATATATGGGCAAAATACGAAAACATGTCAGCACAGACGTCATTGCACATCAGCCAACTTGATGGTCGATTTCGTCAATATTAGAGGCCTGATCTGATCATATGGTCTTCTAGACAAAGGTTCCCGTATCAGTTACGGATCCATAGCCATTGGAATCAGCTCATTTGCTGATGTGGATAAGCAGATATGGGCAAAATACGAAAACAGGTCAGCACAGACGTCATTGCACATCAGCCAACTTGATGGTCGATTTCGCTAGGAAAAACGACTCCGTTTCAAGAAGTATAAAACATGAAAAAGATAGATATGCCTCTTAGCTTTGCACGGCTACAAATGTCAGCCTTATTGCTTCAGTGAAACTCCAGATATAGCTGATATGGCAAAATGTGTCGGAACTGGAACTGAACTGGATTTGCCCTTAATTCTAGTAATCTGAAATCACTCAAAGAAACTTGTGAAAAACACCAAATTACATAAAAATATAAAAGATCATAAACACAATTAGACTAAACAATAATAACTCGTATTTGACACAAAACAATAATAAAACATAACTAAAAACTATATAATTATACGAGTTATCAGAAACAACTAGAGACACCACAAAATGATAGTGCTCAAGGGGAAAACAACACCATGGCATCCTCTTCACATCCGAACGAGCCACTAAAAAAGGTAATTCTTAAACCATCATTTCCTTCTTATATAACTCCTCCACCTTTTCCTAGCAGGTTAGGAAAGTCCAAGAAGGAAGAGCAAGAGAAGGAAATTTTGGAAACCTTTCGGAAAGTAGAGGTGAACATTCCTTTACTAGATGCTATCAAGAAAGTGCCAAGATATGCCAAGTTCCTAAAAGAGTTGTGCACATCTAAACAGAAGTTGAAATGGAATGAAAAGGTAAGTGTAGGGAAGAATGTGTCAGCTGTACTTCAAAAGAAACTCCCACCTAAATGCAAGGATCCAAGTATGTTTACCATTCCTTGAAAGATAGGCAACACCAGGTTTGAGCGTGCTATGCTAGATCTAGGGGCATCTATTAATGTCATGCCATATTCAATTTATGCTTCATTGAATCTAGGACCATTAGAGGAAACCGGTGTTATAATACAACTTGCTGACCGTTCTAACACTTACCCAAGAGGAGTTGTAGAAGACGTTCTTGTACAGGTTAATGAATTGGTTTTTCCCGCTGACTTTTATGTTATTTAGATGGAAGATGAGATGTCTTCTAATCCCACACCTATTCTATTAGGGAGACCATTCTTGAAAACAGCAAGAACTAAAATAGATGTACATGATGGCACTTTAACCATGGAATTTGATGGTGAAATAATTCGCTTTAACATTTTTGAGGCCATGAGATATCCTAGTGATGTGCATTCTGTTTTTAATATTGATATAATTGACTCACTAGTGCAGCAAGCTTATGAGCTAGAAGGTGAAGATAGTGTGGAAATAGTCTTTAGCAAACATCTCGAAATGGGGAATGCTAAAGGGGAACTAGCCTTGAGTGACCATGTGGAAGGGGTACTAGAATCTTTACACTCGCTGCCACCTAAAGATACAAGGTTTGATGTTTCATTTATTGATTTGCCTTTATCTAATGAGAAACTTCTACCTTCCATTTTGCAGGCACCAACTTTAGAGTTGAAACCACTACCGAACCACTTGAAATATGTGTTCTTAGGTGAAAAGGACACACTACCGGTCATCATTGCCAAAGAGCTCACACCTTTGCAAGAAGAGCGACTTATCCGGGTGCTTAGAGAGCATAAAACAGCAATTGGTTGGACTATCAAGGGAATAAGCCCATCTATGTGCATGCACCGGATTTTGTTAGAGGAGGCGTCCAAACCAACAAGAGAAGCACAAAGAAGATTGAACCCTCCTATGATGGAGGTTGTGAAAAAGGAGATACTGAAGCTCCTAGATGTTGGAGTGATCTATCCTATCTCGGATAGCAAATGGGTGAGCCCGGTCCAAGTGGTTCCAAAGAAATCAGGTGTAACGGTGGTAACAAATAATGAGAATGAACTTGTTCCTACTAGGATTCAAACAGGGTGGCGAGTTTGTATTGATTATCGAAAACTTAATTCCACAACTCGCAAAGACCACTTTCCTTTACCTTTTATTGATCAAATGCTTGAAAGGTTAGCTGGCCATTCTCATTATTGTTTTCTTGATGGTTTTTCGGGTTATAATAAGATTGCCATTGCTCTGGAGGACCAAGAGAAAACAACATTCACTTGTCCATTTGGTACTTTTGCATACCGGCGTATGCCATTTGGTCTTTGTAATGCACCAGCTACATTCCAAAGGTGTATGGTTAGCATATTTTCAGATTATGTAGAGAACATCATAGAAGTGTTTATGGATGATTTTAGTGTCTATGGTGATTCTTTTGATAGATGTCTAGAGAACCTTACACTTGTACTTGAAAGATGCATGGAAACTAACCTTGTTTTGAATTGGGAAAAATGTCACTTTATGGTAGAACAAGGAATAGTTTTGGGCCATGTTATTTCTTCTAGAGGGATAGAGGTTGATAAATCTAAAATAGATATTATGTATTCTTTACCACCTCCCACAAATGTGAGAGAGGTTCGTTCTTTTCTTGGACATGCAGGTTTCTATAGGAGATTTATCAAAGACTTCTCAAAGATCACATTACCTCTTTGCAAACTACTACAAAAAGATATGGTTTTCCACTTTGATGACAAATGCAAAGAGGCGTTTGAAACATTGAAGGGACTCTTGACATCAGCTCCTATCATGTAACCACCAGATTGGAATGTACCTTTTGAAATCATGTGTGATGCTAGTGACTATGCCATTGGAGCTGTTTTGGGCCAACGGGTTGGCAAAGCCTCACATGCTATTTATTATGCCTCCCGAACTCTTAATGATGCTCAATTGAACTATTCCACTACTGAAAAAGAACTTTTGGCTGTTGTATTTGCTTTAGAAAAATTTCGATCTTATTTAATTGGTACTAAAGTAATTGTATATTCTGACCATGCAGCCCTTAGGTACTTACTCACTAAAAAGGAGGCCAAACCAAGGTTGATTAGATGGATACTTCTCTTACAAGAGTTTGACTTGGAGATAAAAGATAAAAGAGGTAGTGACAACCTGGTTGCAGACCATCTTAGCCGTTTAGTTCATGAAGAGGATGCACTACCCTTGAATAAGAACTTTCCGGATGAGCAACTTCTTTTTATAAGTACAACAACTCCTTGGTATGCCGATATTGTTAATTACTTAGTTACCAAGAAGTTGCTGATAAGCTCATAAAATATACATTTTATGCCTTTCTACCTTTAGTTTTTGTTATGTTTTCGATCTTTATCTTGTTTACTTATAATATGTTTTTGAATTTTAGGTACAATAAGGAGAATGAAGTCAAAAGATGTCAATAATGATGGTAAAGAGCTTACAAAATCATAATTACAAGATGGAATAAGACTTGGGAGTCAAAAATATCAATTTCTGATTGAAAAGAAATCAGGCAGATTTGACCTCCGGAGCTTGTTGCAAGTAAAACATGATGTTATAGTCTTTATTTGAAGAAACTTTCTTCTTGACTTTTGAATCTGACTTGATTATCTTTCCAACGATATATTATGGGCCCAAATCGGATAAGAAATGGGCATTCAAAATGGCGCTAGAAGATCTCCCTAAAGAACCCTGCGGCCAGAAAAACCCTAATCGCAAATCTGAAAAAAAGGCTTACTTGTGCGGCAATGACTTATTCTCAGGGTTTTAAAGCTCTATAAATACCATCTTTTGAGCCACAAACTAGAGATCTTTTGAGGAGACTCAAGGATCATCATTATTCTTCTTCTCCATTCTTTTATTTTCATTTTAGTTTTATGTATATATTATCTATGCCTATGCTAGGCTAAACTTCTATTTGGTTAAGGGTGATTTCAAAGCCCTAGACATGTTTTGTAATTGATTTTCAGATTCTATCTATCATTAATTTTCTATCAAAGTTGCTTATGTTCTTCTACAAGAATTGTTTATGATGTTGTCTTGATTTATTTAGGTGTACAACTAGATAGATCTTGATAATTATCTATTGCTAGTTTAGGAGTCTTGATCCGTGTAATTGTCTTGATTTCCTATTCATAAGTGGCAATTTGTGATTAATGATTATGGTCAAGTTTTCGATAATTGCAAAGTGGAACATAACCTAAGTTGAACAATCCGAGCTTATGTGTTTGTTGCTTAGATCAACCTATCTTTCTCATCATAAAGCTGCTATTAAATTGAACTTGGAGAGCTTATTCTAGGTTGTTTGATAGTTAGAGATTAAATAGAGAGCTTGTTCTATTTAACGACAAACTAAGGAAAGATTGGGGTAACAGAGCTTGTTGTTATCTAAGGTTGTTAACTTTGATAGGTAATTAATGTTGATAAATATGAAATTGATTCTTAATGATGTCTAGTGGTGGAGAATGAAACCTTAACCATATTTTTCTCATATTTGATTACTTTTTATTTACTTTCTTTCTTCTTTGATTATAAGTCTTTAGTTTAAATTGATTTTAAAAACCTCCTCTTTTATTTTGTTTTCTTTGAATTTAGGTTTTAGACTAATAATTCTTAAACTAAAACTCAATCCCTGAGGACTCGATCCTTGCTAACTACTATACTTACAATTGATCTTTTTAGTGCAAGGTTAAATAAAGATACACTCTTTTGGGTGCATCAAGTTTTTGGCGCCGTTGCCGGGGATTGCTTTCTTTAGTTTATTTGGTACTTGGTTTATTCTTATTTTCAGTTCTAATTAGTTTTATTTTCTTGTACATACAGGTTTTTCTTTTCAAATTTAAAAAAAAAAAGAAAGAAAAGAACGATGGATTTGAGCAGTCTAACACTTGAAGAGTTGGTGGCATACATGAACATGGAGAATCAACAAGCCAATCTCACCTCCCCAGTTCAACAATTGGCCATGGGAAGATGTCAAGGCCATCAAGGGTTCCAAGACCAACCGCATGATAATTACTCAAACACTTACCATGAGGGATGGTGGGATCATACTAATTATGGCTACTCGAAAAATTTCCAAGAAGTAGATCCTTATGCCAATTACACTCATCCATCTAGCTTCAATCAATCATGATCTCAAGAACCAGATCTTTTTCAGCCATCACATATGACTCAAAACTCAGGTACTTATTTAGAAGATCTTGTCTATTCTCTTATTACTGATACTTTGCAATTTCAACAGGAAACAAAGGCAAGCATCCAGAGTTTGGAAAAGCAAATGAGCCAATTGGCTAGTAGTATGGTGGGATGGGTAGCACAAAGATCTGAAGAACTCCCTGCCCAAAAGATGATTAACCCAAAGGAGAATGCTACTATTGTGACCTTGAGGAATGAGAAACATGATGAGGATGAGACAAAATTAGAGATGGATTCTATTCTTGAGGATAATGAAGCCACAAATCCAAATAAGAGTACTTCGGCACCTGAGGTAACGTTTAAGGTTCCAATTTTTACTAATGTTTCTTTTACATTTTTTCCTAGTAGATTTGCAAAGTTCAAGGAGGAGGAACATGAACAACACATGCCGGAAATCTTAAACAACTTGTTTGTGGATGCCATTCAACAAGTATCAAAATATGCTCCATTCCTCGATGAGATATGCACCACAAAGGATGATGAAATAATACTTGTATTGGAGAATGCATCTACTGTTGTGCAAAGAAAGCTTCCTATCAAACGCATAAATTTGGAAAATTTCATGTATGAGCCTGACAAGCCTAAAGAGCCAAGAAGGGGTGTTGGTTAGGTTCAAAACACTAACTCAAGTGTTAATTGGGAAGGCAGCCCAATTAAAGAAGAAATTGCCAACCTGCCATACTCAAATTTGCTTTCTTTTCCTTTTCCTTTTCCTTTTTCTTTTATTATTTTTATTGTTTTTATTTATTTATTTTTATGTTTATTTGTTAATTATTTGTTTAGTATTTTAGGATTATTTAGGTTGCATGAATTTGTTTTGTTTTGAGTCTTAGTTATTTCTATTCTTATGTTATTAGTTCTTTTCTCTTACACATGATTCTTTCATTTGGGTTAATAGCATTACATTGAGGACAATGTAAGAATTAAGTGTGGGGGGAAGGATTTAGGATTTCTTTTATTTTTGTCTATTATTTTTTTTATGAGTCTTTAATTTTATTATTATTTTTAGTGTGTTTTAGTTCCTTTTTAATACAATGATGAGATATGAATTGCATAGGTCTAAACTGGTTATTAGTGAGAAGATTTTCATGAGAATTAAGCTTGATACTAATTTTTATGAGCCAATGTTGATATGATATGTTGATTGAGAAAGAAGCATGTTTAGACTTAAAATTGACTTGTATAATCATCCTTGTGAGTTTTGAGCCTATATGATTGATGCATTATACATATCAATCTAATTTCTTTCTTGAGTGTTCTTATGATTACATGTTTCTCTAGAACTTGCTTTAAACCTTTTTGAGACTATATTGATGCATGTAACAACATGAAAATGATAGAGGCATTAGAATTATAACCAGGGCCAAACAGCCATTCCTTATTGATGTTCCAAGAGAACATCCCACTAGTGAGCCAATTTGAGCCTACAATGAATAAGCTATTTCTTTGGTAACCATATCTTACACCTAGCCTAAATACTTTTATATCTTTACTCTTGTTCTAAAGATGGACTAGAATGTTTGAGACATATTGCAAAAACAAGGGATACTTTTTGAAAATTTGGGTTAGAACAAAAGATAAGTGTGGGAAAGAAAAGAAAAGAAAAAGTTAAGAGAAAAAGAAAGGGATCATTGTCAAATACATTCCCATATTAAAAAAAAAAAAATCTTCTCTTGAACTTCTAGTTAAAGTAAAGAAAAAGATGTTACAAAGTTGGTTAGAATGAAGCAAAGGCTCAACATGAATATTTAGCCTATGTTATTATGTGCTTTTTAAGAGTTTTGAGAAGTTTTATTTGTATGATCTTATTATGTCTCTAAACTCTATGAACTCTTTGGAACCTTTGTGATATCTTTATCCTTTTGTTCTTTAACCACATTACAACCCCTTGGCCCCATTACAACTTTGATTAAAGACTTCTTGATTTATGAAGTTGCATGATCTAAATAGCGGATAATAGGTGGACAAGCAAGCATATGGTAGAACTGTTTTCATGAGATTGATTGAGTGTAAACACTTTACCACTACTTTAAAGAGTGAAAATCATGAGAGTATCCTAGTGAGAAGTTGAGATTAAGTTTGAATATGCACTATTTTGATTGAAATATGTTATGTTAATATTGGCTTAACTCAAACTATTTACATTCAAGCAAGATTTTTTGTGAATTTTTTTTTTATTTCTTAGTTTTTCTTATGTCTTCAATGTTTGTGGGTATCGTCCTAGTAAACCCTCACGAGACTAAACTCGTCCACTAGGGAGACCTAGGGTTTAAAGGCTTGTGTCACATGCTAAGTGCCACCGTGATTTCCTACGAAAGTGGATTAGATTAGATTAGATTTTCTTATTTTATTTTTATTTTGTTTTGCTCGAGGACTAGCAAAAAGCTAAGTGTGGGGGTATTTGATAAGCTCATAAAATATACATTTTATGCCTTTCTACCTTTAGTTTTTGTTATGTTTTCGATCTTTATCTTGTTTACTTATAATATGTTTTTGAATTTTAGGTACAATAAGGAGAATGAAGTCAAAAGATGTCAATAATGATGGTAAAGAGCTTACAAAATCATAATCACATGATGGAAGAAGACTTGGGAGTCAAAAATATCAAATTCTGATTGAAAAGCAATCAGGCAGATTTGACCTCCGGAGATTATTGCAAGTAAAACATGATGTTATAGTCTTTATTTGAAGAAACTTCCTTCTTCACTTTTGAAGCTGACTTGATTATCTTTCCAACGATATATTGTTGGCCCAAATCGGATAAGAAATAGGCATTCAAAATGGCGCTAGAAGATCTCCCTAAAGAACCCTGCAGCCAGAAAAACCCTAATCGCAAATCTGAAAAAAAGGCAAAAACGTGATTTTTGCACCTTCAGGCTTACTTGTGTGGCAATGACTTATTCTCAGGGTTTTAAAGCTCTATAAATACCATCTTTTGAGCCACAAACTAGAGATATTTTGAGGAGACTCAAGGATCATCATTATTCTTCTTCTCCATTCTTTTATTTTCTTTTTAGTTTTATGTATATATTATCTATGCCTATGCTAGGCTAAACTTCTATTTGGTTAAGGGTGATTTCAAAGCCCTAGGCATGTTTTGTAATTGATTTTCAAATTCTATCTATCATTAATTTTCTATCAAAGTTGCTTATGTTCTTCTACAAGAATTGTTTATGATGTTGTCTTGATTTATTTAGGTGTACAACTAGATAGATCTTGATAATTATCTATTGCTAGTTTAGGAGTCTTGATCCGTGTAATTGTCTTGATTTCCTATTCATAAGTGGCAATTTGTGATTAATGATTATGGTCAAGTTTTCGATAATTGCAAAGTGGAACATAACCTAAGTTGACCAATCCGAGCTTATGTGTTTGTTGCTTAGATCAACCTATCTTTCTCATCATAAAGCTGCTATTAAATTGAACTTGGAGAGCTTATTCTAGGTTGTTTGATAGTTAGAGATTAAATAGAGAGCTTGTTCTATTTAACGAAAAACTAAGGAAAGATTGGGGTAACAGAGCTTGTTGTTATCTAAGGTTGTTAACTTTGATAGGTAATTAATGTTGATAGATATGAAATTGATTCTTAATGATGTCTAGTGGTGGAGAATGAAACCTTAACCATATTTTTCTCATATTTGATTACTTCTTATTTACTTGCTTTCTTCTTTGATTATAAGTCTTTAGTTTAAATTGATTTTAAAAACCTCCTCTTTTATTTTGTTTTCTTTGAATTTAGGTTTTAGACTAATAATTCTTAAACTAAAACTCAATCCCTAAGGACTCGACCCTTGCTAACTACTATACTTACAATTGATCTTTTTAGTGCAAGGTTAAATAAAGATACACTCTTTTGGGTGCATCAGTTGCCACAAGAGTTGACACAAGCTCAAAGAAATAAGATCAAGAGTGATGCCAAATACTACATATGGGATGATCCTTACCTTTGGAAGCATTGCTCCGATCAGATTATAAGAAGGTGTGTACTCGAATCTGAATTTCAATCTATTCTCACCTTTTGTCACTCTTATGCATGTGGAGGACATTTTGGATCCAAAAGAACAGCCATGAAAGTTCTTGATTCTGGATTTTATTGGCCTACTATATTCAAAGATGCATACCTCTTTTGCAAGTTATGTGATCGTTGCCAAAGAACAGGTAACTTAGGTGCTAGAAATCAAATGCCTCAAACTCCAATACTTATTGTTGAAATTTTTGATGTATGGGGCATCGATTTCATGGGACCTTTTCCTTCTTCTTTTGGTAATCTGTATATTTTACTTGCCGTTGATTATGTTTCAAAGTGGGTGGAAGCAAAATCCACTAGGACTAATGACTCTAAAGTTGTTTCAGATTTTGTCAAGACTAACATCTTTGCTAGGTTAGGAACGCCAAAGGCCATAATCAGCGATAGAGGTACTCACTTTTGCAATAGGACTATGGAAGCACTTTCGAGGAAGTATAACATCACACACAAGGTCTCCACCTCATACCATCCTCAAACTAGTGGGCAAGCTGAAGTGTCAAACCGAGAAGTTAAGTCCATCCTTGAGAAGACAGTTAATCCAAATAGGAAGGATATGAGTTCACGACTTGATGATGCACTTTGGACTTATAGGACAACATATAAGACACCCATTGGTATGTCTCCTTATCGACTTGTTTATGGTAAGCCTTGTCATCTTCCGGTTGAGTTGGAACATAAATCATATTGGGCTATCAAACAATGCAACATGGAGATGGATGAGACAGGTAAGCAAAGAAAACTTGACCTACAAGAATTAGAGGAGATAAGGAATGATGCCTATGAGAATTCTAGGATTTACAAGGAAAAGACTAAGGCATTCATGACAAGATGATATCAAGAAAGGACTTTGTTGTTGGACAAAAAGTTCTTCTCTTCCATTCACGCCTTAAGTTATTTCCAGGTAAGTTACGTTCTCGTTGGGTTGGACCTTTTGTTATTACTAATGTATTTACTCATGGTGCAGTTGAAATCCAAAGCCCAAAAACAGATAAGGCATTCAAAGTGAATGGTCATGGATTGAAGCCTTACTATGAGAACTTTCCAATACAAGATGTGGAGGAGTTACCACTTTTTGAGCCGAATTATGTTGAATAATAATGGCATGGGTCTAAGTCAGGCTGAGGACAATAAACCAAGCGCTTCTTGGGAGGCAACCCAAAAGGATGGAGAGCATTTATTATATCAGATTTGCATATTCCTTACTCTCCATCATTCTATCTTTTATTGTTTTTCTTTTGTTTTGTTTAGTAGTTCTTTTCTCTTACATATAATTCTTGCATTGGGGATAATAGCATTACATTGAGCACAATGTAAAAATTAAGTGTGGGGGGAAAAATTTAGTATTTTCTTTAGTGTGTTTTGTTTTTTTATTCTTTTTATGTTGTTTTTAGTGTGTTTTAGTTACTTTCAATACTATGATGAGATATGAATTGCATAAGTCTAAAACAGATTTATTAGTGAGAAGATTTTTATGAGAATTGAGCTTGATATCAACTTTTTTATGAGCCAATGTTAATATGATATGTTGATTGAGAAAGAAGCATGTTTAGACTTAAAATCTGACTTGTATAATCATCCTTGTGAGTTTTCGAGCCTATATGATTGATGCATTATACATATCAATCTAATTTCTTTCTTGAGTGCTCTTATGATTACAAGATTCTCTAGAACTTGCTTTAAACCTTGTTGAGACTATATTGATGCATGTGACAACATGAATATGATAGAGGCATTAGGATTTTTAACCAGGGCCAAACAGCCATCCCTTATTGATGTTCCAAGAGAACATCCCCCTTAGTGAACCAATTTGAGCCTACAATGAATAAGCTATTTCTTTGGTAACCATAACTTGTCCCTAACCTAAATATACTTATTTATATCCTTACCCTTGTTCTAAAGATGAATTAGCATGTTTTGAGACATATTGCAAAGACAAGGAAGATCTATTCAAATTTTGGGTTAGAAACAAGAAATAAGTGTAGGGGAGGAGAAAGGCAAAAGTCAAGAGAAAAATAGAGGGAATATTGCCAAATACATTCCCATGTGAATTTTTTTTTTTTGAATAATCTCTTGAACTTCTAGTTAAAAAAAAGAAAAAAATGTTCGAAAGTTGTTTAGAATGAAGAAAAGGCCCAACATGAATATTCGGCCTACGTGATTATGTACTTGTAAAGAGTTTTGAGAAGTTTCTTTGTATGAATCTTATTATGTCTCTAAACTCTATAAAATCTTTGGAACTTTTGTAATATCCTTTATCTTTTATTCTTTAGCCACATTATTACCCCTTGGCCCCATTATAACGTTGCATAAAGACCTCTTGATTCATGAAGTTGCATGATCTAAGTAGTAGAGAATAGGTGGACAAGCAAGCATATGGTAGAAACTGTTTTCATGAGATTGATTGAGTGTAAACACTTCACCACTACTTTAAAGAGTGAAAAATCATGAGGGTATCCCATTTGAGAAGTTGAGATTAAGTCTGAACATGCACTATTTTGATTGAGATATGTTATGTTAATTTTAGCTTAACTTAAACCATTTACTATCAAGCATGATTTTTTGTGAAACTCTTTAAGCTATTGATTAGTTTATAAGACTTGTTCAATGATTATCTATAAGTTGTATTGAAAGTGAACTAGATTCGGTTTTCTTACCTTGTGTCTATTTGATTTTGCTCGAGGATTAGCAAAAGATTAAGTGTGGGGGAATTTGATAAGTGCTTAATTTCATACATTTTCGTATTTAATTTCTTTATACTTTGTGCTTTGATTCTTACTTCCTTGACATTTTACTAGGTTTTTATGCTTTGTAGGTATTTTGGAGGAGATGAAGTCAAAACATGTCAATTAGGATGTTAAAGAGCTTACAAAATCACAATCACAAGATGGAAAAAGAGTTGGGAGTCAAAAAGATCAAATTCTTGGTGCAAAGCAAGAAGACAGATTTTACCTTCGGAGCTTGTTTCTAAGGAAACATGATGTTAGACTCTTTATTCGAAGAAACTTCCTTCTTGACTTTGAAGATCACTTGATTACCTTTCCAACGGCTGGTCATGGGCCTAAATCGGATAACAAATGGTCATCCAAATCGGCATTGGAATATCTCCCTAAAAACCCTAGTGGCAGAAAAAAACCTTAGCCGTAAATGACAACTTTTTCTTAATACCCTAGTTGACATTTAAGTTTATCCTTGCCAAATAAGGATTAGTGGCTGTCAACTTGCATTAATTGTATTAATTGCAAGTATCTTTCCTTAAAGCTAATCCTAGTCAAAGTAGGAGAATTAAATCAGCCAAGACTTTCTGATAACTCGTATAATTATATAGTTTTTAGTTATGTTTTATTATTGTTTTGTGTCAAATACGAGTTATTATTGTTTAGTCTAATTGTGTTTATGATGTTTTATATTTTTATGTATTTTGGTGTTTTTCACAAGTTTCTTTGAGTGATTTCAGATTACTAGAATTAAGGGCAAATCCAGTTCAGTTCCAGTTCCGACTCCTTTTTCCATATCAGCTATATCTCGAGTTTCACTGAAGCAATAAGGCTGAAATTTGTAGCCGTGCAAAGCTAAGAGGCATATCTATCTTTTTCATGTTTTACACTTCTTGAAACGGAGTCGTTTTCCCTAGCGAAATCGACCATCAAGTTGGCTGATGTGCAATGACGTCTGTGCTGACCTGTTTTCGTATTTTGCCCATATCTTCTTATCCACATCAGAAAATGAGCTGATTCCAACGGCTATGGATCAGTAACTGATAGGGTAACATTTTTCTAGAAGACCATGTGATCAGATAAGGCATCCAAAATTGACAAAATCGACCATCAAGTTGGCTGATCAAAATTGTCATACAATATGACGAAAATTGTTAGAAAAATGCACCCACCTATTATACCTACCTTTGAAATTTGTAAAGCTTGTCTCTTGTCATTTAGCCCTCCAAAATGTGTATAAATAGAGGGCCTTGGATGATTGTAAGATATTGTAGATAGGTAGGATATTAGCCATTGTAATAAAATTCTCTAAGTTTTCTTCTTATTTCTTTTCTCTAGTTTTCTTTTTCTTTATTTTCTTCTTCTTCTTCTTCTTTCTTTTATTTCCTTTTTAGATTCTCTTTAATTTTATGTTTATGTTTACAATGCCTATGCTAGGCTAAACTTCTATTTGGTTAAGGGTGATTTCAAAGCCCTAGACATGTTTTGTGATTGCTTTTCAGATTCTATCTATCATTAATTTTCTATCAAAGTTGCTTATGTTCTTCTACAAGAATTGTTCATGATGTTGTCTTGATTTATTTAGGTGTTCAACTAGATAGATCTTGATAATTATCTATTGCTAGTTTAGGAGTCTTGATCCGTGTAATTGTCTTGATTTCCTATTTATAAGTGGCAATTTGTGATTAATGATTATGGTCAAGTTGTCAATAATTGCAAAGTGGAACATAACCTAAGTTGAACAATCCGAGCTTATGTGTTTGTTGCTTAGATCAACCTATCTTTCTCATCATAAAGCTGCCATTAAATTGAATTTAGAGAGCTTATTCTAGGTTGTTTAATGGTTAGAGATTAAATAGAGAGTTTGTTCTATTTAACGACAAACTAAGGAAAGATTGGGATAACAGAGCTTGTTGTTATCTACGGTTGTTAACTTTGATAGTTGGTTGATATTGATAGATCTGAAATTGATTCTTAATGATGTCTAGTGGTGGAGAATGAAACCTTAACCATATTTTTCATATTTGATTCTTCTTACTTACTTGTTTTCTTACTTTTCTAGTTTGCTTATTTTTAAAAGTATATTTATTTTTATTGGCTGGTTATACCGCCTAATTTGTATATTAACTTTGTTTTATTTTTATTGGCTGGTTATACCGCCTAATTTAGTATATATATTTTTATTGGCTGGTTATACCGCCTTGCATCTTATTCTTATTATTTACTTTAGTTTAAATCTGGCTTCAAAAACCCCTTTTCTTTTATTGTTCTTGAATTTAAGTTTTAAACTATTAACTTATAAACTAAAACCCAATCCCTGAGGACTCGACCCTTGCTAACTACTATACTGACAATTTATCTTTTTAGTGCAAGGTTAAATAAGATACACTCTTTTGGGTGCATCAAATTTTTTGCGCCGTTGCCGGGGATTGCTTTCTTTAGTTTATTTGTTACTTGGTTTATTCTTATTTTCTGTTCTAATTAGTTTTATTTTCTTGTACATACAAGTTTTTCTTATCAAATTTTCAAAAAAAAAATAAATAAATAAAAAAAAATGATGGAATTGAGCAATCTAACACTTGAAGAGTTGGTGGCATACATGAACATGGAGAATCAACAAGCCAATCTCACTTCCTCAGTTCAACAATTGGCCATGGGAGGATGTCAAGGCCATCAATGGTTCCAAGACCAACCACATGATCATTACTCCAACACTTACCATGAGGGATGGTGGGATCATACTAATTATGGCTACTCAAAAAATTACCAAGAAGTAGATCCTTATGCCAATTACACTCATCCATCTAGCTTCAATCAATCATGGTCTCAAGAACCAGATCTTTTTCAACCACCACATATGACTCAAAACTCAGGTACTTCTTTAGAAGATCTTGTACATTCTCTTGTTACTAATACTTTGCAATTTCAACAGGAAACAAGGGCAAGCATCCAGAGTTTGGAAAGGCAAATGAGCCTATTGGCTAGTAGTATGGTCGAATTAGTAGCAGAAAGATCTCTAGCACTCCCTTCCCAAACGGTGATTAACCCAAAGGAGAATGCTACTATTGTGACCTTGAGAAATGAGGAACAAGATGAGGATGAGACAAAACCAAAGATGGATTCACTTCTCGAGGATAATGATGCCACCATTCAAATTGAGAGTATTTCGGCACCTGAGGTAACGTTTAAGATTCCAATTTTTACTAATGTTTCTTCTCCACCTTTCCCTAGTAGATTCGCAAAGTTCAAGGAGGAAGAACATGAACAAAACATGCTGGAAACCTTAAACAGTTTGTTTGTGGATGCCATTCAACAAGTACCAACATATGCTCCATTCCTCGATGAGATATGCACCACAAAGGATGATGGAATAATACTTGTAATGAAGAATGCATCCAGTTTTTTGCAAAGAAAGCTTCCTATCAAACGCTCAAATTTGGGAAGTTTCATGTATGAGCCTAACAAGCCTTAAAAAAAGCCAAGAAGGGGAATTGGCTAGGCTGAAAACAATCAATCAAGTGCTAATTGGGGGAGGCAGCCTAATTAGTGAAAGCATTGCCAAACTGCCATCCTCAGATTTGCTCTCTTTTTCTTTATCTTTTTCTTATGTTTCTTTGTTTATTGTGTTTAGTGTTTTTAAGTTCATTTAGGCTGCATAAGTTTATTTTGTTTATTAGTTCTTTTCACTTACACATGATTCTTTCATTTGGGTTAATAGCATTACATTAATGACAATGTAAGAATTATGTGTAGGGGGAAGAATTTAGGATTTTATTTAGAGTGTTTTGTTTTTGAGTCTTTTTATGTTGTTTTTCTTTCTGATCCTTGTTCAGAATGAATTAGGATTTCTTTTATTTTTGTCTACTATTTTTTTTTATGAGTCTTTATTATTATTTTTAGTGTGTTTTAGTTCCTTTTCAATACTATGATGAGATATGAATTGCATAAGTCTAAAACAGATTTATTAGTGAGAAAATTTTCATGAGAATTAAGCTTGATACTAATTTTTATGAGACAATGTTAATATGATATGTTGATCGAGAAAGAAGCATGTTTAGACTTAATCTGACTTGTATAATCATCCTTGTGAGTTTTTGAGCCTATAATGATTGATGCATTATACAAATCAATCTAATTTCTTTCTTGAGTGCTCTTATGATTACATGATTCTCTAGAACTTGCTTTAAACCGTTTGAGACTATATTGATACATGTGACAACATGAATATGATAGAGGCATTAGGATTATAACCAGAGCCAAACAGCCATCCATTATTAATGTTCTAAGAGAACATCCCCACTAGTGAGCCAATTTGAGCCTACATTAAATATGCTGTTTATTGGTAACCACAACTTACACCTAGCCTAAATATACTTATATCCTTACCCTTGTTCTAAAGATGGATTATATATTTTGAGACATATTGCAAAAAACAAGGGATATTTTTAGTTGAAAATTTGGGTTAGAAACAAGAAATAAGTGTGGGGGGAAAAGAAAAGAAAAGTCAAGAGAAAAAGAAATGGAATACTGGCAAATACATTCCTATGTAAAAAATATGAATCATCTCTTGAATTTGTGGAAAAAGAAAAAGATGTTACAAAGTTGTTTAGAATGAAGAAAAGGCCCAACATTAATATTCGGCCTAGGTGACTATGTACTTGTAAAGAGTTTTGAGAAGTTTCTTTGTATGATCTTATTATGTCTCTAAACTTTATGAACTCTTTGGAGCCTTTGTGATATCTTTATCCTTTTGTTATTCAACCACATTACAAACCCCTTGGCCCCATTACAACCTTGATTAAAGACCTCTTGATTCATGAAGTTGTATGATCTAAATAGTGGAGAATAGGTGGACAAGCAAGAATATGGTAGAACTGTTTTCATGAGATTGATTGAGTGTAAACACTTCACCACTACTTTAAAGAGTGAAAATCATGAGGGTATCCCATGTGAGAAGTTGAGATTAAATTTGAACATGCACCATTTTGATTGAGATATGTTATGTTAATATTGGCTTAACTCAAACAATTTACATTCAAGCATGATTTTTTGTGAAATTCTTTAAGCTATTGATTAGTTTATAAGACTTGTTCAAAGATTGTCTCTAATTTGTATTGAAAGGATTAGGAATAAATATTTTTAGTATATGTAGTTTATTTATATTTTAGTTTTTCAATGTTTGTGGGTATCGTTCTAGTAAACCCTCACGAGACTAAACTCGTCCACTAGGGACACCTAGGGGTTTAAAGGCTTGTGTCACATGCTAAGTGCCACCGTGATTTCCTACGAAAATGGATTAGATTAGATTTTCTTATTTTATTTTTATTGAGTCGTTGCTAGGGACTAGCAACAATCTAAGTGTGGGGGTGTGATAACTCGTATAATTATATAGTTTTTAGTTATGTTTTATTATTGTTTTGTGTCAAATACGAGTTATTATTGTTTAGTCTAATTGTGTTTATGATCTTTTATATTTTTATGTATTTTGGTGTTTTTCACAAGTTTCTTTGAGTGATTTCAGATTACTAGAATTAAGGGCAAATCCAGTTCAGTTCCAGTTCCGACACCTTTTGCCATATCAGCTATATCTCGAGTTTCACTGAAGCAATAAGGCTGAAATTTGTAGCCGTGCAAAGCTAAGAGGCATATCTATCTTTTTCATGTTTTACACTTCTTGAAAAGGAGTCGTTTTCCCTAGCGAAATCGACCATCAAGTTGGCTGATGTGCAATGACGTCTGTGCTGACCTGTTTTCGTATTTTGCCCATATCTTCTTATCCACATCAGCAAATGAGCTGATTCCAACGGCTATGGATCAGTAACTGATAGGGTAACATTTTTCTAGAAGACCATGTGATCAGATAAGGCCTCCAAAATTGAAAACATCGACCATCAAGTTGGCTGATCAAAATTGTCATACAATATGACGAAAATTGTTAGAAAAATGCACCCACCTATTATACCTACCTTTGAAATTTGTAAAGCTTGTCTCTTGTCATTTAGCCCTCCAAAATGTGTATAAATAGAGGGCCTTGGATGATTGTAAGATGTTGTAGATAGGTAGGATATTAGCCATTGTAATAAAATTCTCTAAGTTTTCTTCTTATTTCTTTTCTCTAGTTTTCTTTTTCTTTATTTTCTTCTTCTTCTTCTTCTTTCTTTTATTTCCTTTTTAGATTCTCTTTAATTTTATGTTTATGTTTACAATGCCTATGCTAGGCTAAACTTCTATTTGGTTAATGGTGATTTCAAAGCCCTAGACATGTTTTGTGATTGCTTTTCAGATTCTATCTATCATTAATTTTCTATCAAAGTTGCTTATGTTCTTCTACAAGAATTGTTCATGATGTTGTCTTGATTTATTTAGGTGTACAACTAGATAGATCTTGATAATTATCTATTGCTAGTTTAGGAGTCTTGATCCGTGTAATTGTCTTGATTTCCTATTTATAAGTGGCAATTTGTGATTAATGATTATGGTCAAGTTTTCAATAATTGCAAAGTGGAACATAACCTAAGTTGAACAATCCGAGCTTATGTGTTTGTTGCTTAGATCAACCTATCTTTCTCATCATAAAGCTGCCATTAAATTGAATTTAGAGAGCTTATTCTAGGTTGTTTAATGGTTAGAGATTAAATAGAGAGCTTGTTCTATTTAACGACAAACTAAGGAAAGATTGGGATAACAGAGCTTGTTGTTATCTACGGTTGTTAACTTTGATAGTTGGTTGATATTGATAGATCTGAAATTGATTCTTAATGATGTCTAGTGGTGGAGAATGAAACCTTAACCATATTTTTCATATTTGATTCTTCTTACTTACTTGTTTTCTTACTTTTCTAGTTTGCTTATTTTTAAAAGTATATTTATTTTTATTGGCTGGTTATACCGCCTAATTTGTATATTAACTTTGTTTTATTTTTATTGGCTGGTTATACCGCCTAATTTAGTATATATATTTTTATTGGCTGGTTATACCGCCTTGCATCTTATTCTTATTATTTACTTTAGTTTAAATCTGGCTTCAAAAACCCCTTTTCTTTTATTGTTCTTGAATTTAAGTTTTAAACTATTAACTTATAAACTAAAACTCAATCCCTGAGGACTCGACCCTTGCTAACTACTATACTGACAATTTATCTTTTTAGTGCAAGGTTAAATAAGATACACTCTTTTGGGTGCATCACTTTCCTTCCTTACACTTACTTTGGCTGCAAGAATATAATCTCTCTTCATTAAAGAGTTCTTTGACTAAAACTTTTCTACTTTATTCAAACTTGGCTGGCAAGGTTTATATCTTTCCTTAAAACACAAAAGTCAGCCACTTTTCCTTAATTTTAGCCACAAGTCAGCATTTATTGAAGGAAGAGAGCTGAAATTCACTTGTTTGATGCCCTAGCTATTGCCTATAAATAGAGACCAAGGGGGCATACAAAATTGACACTTCCCCAAGCATCAAATTCTGATTTCTTCTTTGTTTCTTTGTTTTTTAGAGAGCAAGAGGCTGGATAATTAATATTCTTCTTCTTCTTCTTTCTTTCTTTTATTTTCTTCTTAGATTCTCTTTAATTTTATGTTTATGTTTACAATGCCTATGCTAGGCTAAACTTTTATTTGGTTAAGGGTGATTTCAAAGCCCTAGACATGTTATGTAATTAATTTTCAGAATCTATCTATCATTGTTTTCTATCAAAGTTGCTTATGTTCTTCCATTAAATTTGTTCATGATGATGTTTTGATTTGTTTAGGTGGCCAACTAGATAAATCTTGATAATTGTCTAATGCTAGTTTAGGAGTCTTGATCCGTGTAATTGTCTTGATTTCCTATTCATAAGTAGCAATTTGTGATTAATGATTATGGTCAAGTTTTCAATAATTGCAAAGTGGAACATAACCTAAGTTGAACAATTCGAGCTTATGTGTTTGTTGCTTAGATCAACCTATCTTTCTCATCATAAAGCTGCCATTAAATTGAATTTAGAGAGCTTATTCTAGGTTGTTTGATGGTTAGAGATTAAATAGAGAGCTTGTTCTATTTAACGACGAACTAAGGAAAGATTGGGGTAGCAGAGCTTGTTGTTATCTACGGTTGTTAACTTTGATAGCTAATTAATGTTGATAGATATGAAATTGATTCTTAATGATGTCTAGTGGTGGAGAATGAAACCTTAACCATATTTTTCATATTTGATTCTTCTTAATTACTTGTTTTCTCATTCTTATTGTTAACTTTAGTTTAAATCTGATTTCAAAATCCCCTTTACTTTTTTTTACTTGTTTTTAAGTTTTAAACTATTAACTTATAAACTAAAACCCAATCCCTGAGGACTCGACCCTTGCTAATCACTATACTTTACAATTGATTCTTTTTAAGTGCAAGGTTAAATAAGATACACTCTTTTGGGTGCATCAATTCAGGAATCCCGTAGTGGTCATCCCAATGGACGATTGGACCATAGTAGGGTGGGGATACTTGTTTGGACCTAGAACAGTTTGTAGGTATGGTACAGGATCCGAGGTTTCTATCTTTGGTATCAGGCTCTCAGGTTTAATCATTTTCACGATTTTGTCCATAATTTCATCAGGATTGCAACCTTTGTGGCATTGACAAGTGCAGGATCCAACAAGGATTGTATGTTCGGGACTTAATGGTTTTGGTTGATCCGAAGACAATACAGAGCCCTGAGAAAGTTCCTCTTTACTCTTACTCATATCCTCAACCATTTTCAGCAATTTGGCGAGCTGTTCTTTCACTTCCCGAATTTCATGTCTACATTCCTCTTGGTTGCGTTCCAAAGCACCCAATCGTTCCTCCGATTCCTTCCTCATATCTTGAACCCCTTTCATGCAAATGAAAATGTCATGAGATTAAGAATACAATTATGAATGTACATGCTCTATTCCTATGTGCATGAATATACTGATGATTAATGCATGAACATATACAGAGAAATTATGATGACTATGTATGCTATGGATGCAATCTAATGCCAACATGATGCATTTAAAAAAAATTAATAAATTGATGCACAAGTATATACAAATAATGACCATGTATGTATTCTTCAATGAATGACCATGCATGTTATGATGTCAAAATGAATACATGCGGAGAATAAATGAATTAATACAAAGGTAGGTACAAAGAATGACCATGTATATCACAAATGTATTCTACAATGAACAACCATGCATGTTAGGACTGTGACATGATGTCAAAATGATACAAATAAAGAATAAATGAATTAACACCAAGGTATATACAAAGAAATCAATGATTAAACGAAATTGATGGGACCTAAATCTTGATTATTCAAAAATCTCATTATGCAAGATTTGCCTCCAAATTCATGATTTTTTAAAACATGTTTTTTCTATGAAAAAAAAAATCATATTATTTTCAAAAGAATTTCGGGGTAGTGGATCCTACTATGGTACAATATGCAAATGTTCATGCAACACTACCGGTTTTATGAAATCATCAAATAAAATTATTACCACCCATTTATTGCATAAACGAGATCAATAATACAACCAAAATGTACATGCTCTATTCACACATACATGAAATGTGCAAAAAATGCAAAAATGTTTGAAAAAGAATGTTTGTATTTTGAATTTCAAAAGGTTAGTGAACACTTGCCCCAACAATATCTACTTATATAGGCATCACGGTGTCTTTGGGATGGATTATCACATTTATTACGGGCGATGTACGTACATCGTTGCCCGATCTACAAAACTTCTTCAGGTAATAAAAGGTTTAGAAATGTCCCTCCATGTGTTCCTATCTTCGGTATCTAACAGAAATCCGACATGGCTTCGCCTAGGTTCACTATATGAAGGTGAATCGGTTCTAAGGCCCCGAATTGTTCCTCACTGTCGTCGGTGAAGGCTAGTAAGGCACCCCGATAAAAGCGGGTTCAATTCGTTAGAGTATATTTTCCTATGCCCGTACGGAGGATTATCACGAAGGCAATAGGTACTTTATACTCCGAAATTGTTTCACTAGCCCATACGGAGGATCAATCACGAAGGCGTAGTTACTTTACTCCCACTTAAAAGGACAGAATGCAAATGCAAATACAGTGTGTGCGGAGGAACAAAACAAACCTGTCACCACCTATTTTACACCCTCTATTCTAAATACCCCACTAAAATCAAACAATGTAAAGCATCAGTCAAGCAAACATATAAATATACGCAACAAAATAACCAGAGAACAAATAATAATATGAATGCACATGAATATGGACATATTAAAACATTTTTTTATTTTCAAAATTCTCTTTTATTTTAAAAATATGGGAATTAAAATTAAATACCAATTAAACCAACAAAATCGAGACTTTGATAACACACGACTAATTCTAGGCCTGACTCTCTAATTGTCCCCAGTGGAGTCGCCAAGCTGTCGCAACCTAAAAAAATAACGAGTCTCATCGCAAGATTTTATTATTCGTTAAGCGTGACATTAAAAAAAAACCGAGGAAAAGTCGACTTAATTCCTCTAGAAAAATGAAGGTTTTGAAAATGACCTTGAAAAAGACATGGAGTCGCCACCAATCTTTTTTAGCTAGGTGTGATCGGCCACCTATTAAAACCGGTTATATAAAATATTTTAAAAATTAATTAAAACATTTTAAAAACCAATTTCAAGTCTGCATTTTAAACCAGAGAAATCAAAGAAGCAGGTTCGGGAGTCGGTTACGTGTGGGGAAGGATTAGCACCCCCACAACGCCCGTATAAAACGGTACCTTATTAATCGTGTGTTATCTCAAGTCTCGGTAAAAAATCGGTTTTAAATTTAGTATTTCAATTTAATTCCCAATTTAAAGAAAAATAATTCATTTTTAATTGAAAATGATCCGAAATTTATAAATTCAAAATTTTTCTATATTCCCCAACAAACGTGGCAAAATATAGAAATTTTTATTAGTTTTGGAAAATTTTCCGAATCATTCTCATTTTTTGAAAGAAAGATATTCCTTTATTAATAATAATTGATGATATTCCCTCCAGCAAACCCGGTAGAGAACTCATGAATTATTTTAACTCAGGAATATCTTTATTTTTTATTGAAAAATCATTATCCTTTTGAAAACATTTTAAAAGATATGAATATGTATATGCATGACATAAATAAAATGACATAGCAAAGTCTAAATAATATAATGCAATCCTAAATGATATGATATAATTTAAATGTCTTAGTATATTCTAAATGAAATGAAATATTCTAAGTTATATGATATATCCTAAGTCACATGATATATTCTAAATGAAATGAAATATCCTAAATGACATAATATATCCTAAATGAAATGAAATATCCTAAGTCACATGATATATTCTAAATGAAATGACCTAAGTAACATAATTATTCTATATGAAATGAAATAACCTAGGTAACATAATATATTCTACATGAAATGAAATAACCTAAGTAACATAATATATTCTATATGAAATGAAATAATTTAAATGACATAGCAAATATGAATGATGTGGCATATAATTTAAATGACATGAAATATAGAATAATGCTATCATATAATATGCATGAAAATAAAAATAAAAATAATAATGCATGAACATAGTATATGCTAAATAAAATAACTAAATAAAAAGCATAGGATATCATGAAATATTCAAAACCATATAACATCAAAAAAATATAAATCAAAATAATAACAATACCATAGGAATTATTATAGCAAAAATCACATATTATATAAAATGCATGAATATGGAAAATGCAATGCATGAAATGTATTGTTTCCTTTAATTAAGGAAATCCGTATATCTAAAAAGATATCCGGTTACCTTAGGAAAATATGTCAAATTAAATATTCTAAAACCAAAATACTTTGTGATTGTTTGAAAACAATTTTGAAAAGCTTGAATTAAAAATAAAAACTGGGCTATTTTTTTTTTTTTTAAATGGCTCTAATTTCCTAAGTTTAAAAATCCGGACTTGACTACCCTTAACCCGAGAGTTAAAAAATCATTTTTAGAGTTTAAAAAGGCTTAGAAACTATCCTAAGTCAGTAGCTAACCTTCCTAATCAGCCCCCTCTAAGTAACTTAACCAAAACAGAAAAATGATTTTTATTTAAATTCAATTCTGACTCCACTATCCAGTTTTAAGCCACGATTTTTTACCCTATTTCTAAAACTTCAAAAATTCTGAAAAAAATACTGGAGACTAAGTACATGTAAAAATGCATGGGAAAAATTCGCTTAATTTTCTGATTAATGATGAATGCCTAAAAAAATTGGAAAAGTATGAGTATTGGGTGAAAAAAAACTGCTTTGTCAAAACACATTTTTGCCTTTGATAAAATCATTTAAAAATCAAAGTAAAAATATTTAAGACTCATAAAATGACTCACAAACAGTATCTAGGACTTTTTGAAAGTTAGATAAAAATGTGCTAAGTAAAAAAAAATCACAAAGGTAGAATAATCAATTTGACAAAACTTAATTTTCCACAAGTGTGCTCAAGAGAGCATGACTTTGAATCATTAATTGGCCTAAGTCATTATTCAAGTGGCATCTCCATTACCCGTAGTCAGTGCTTATCTTTCATTTGGAACCTTCAATTTTGACCAATTCGATCGTTTAAGCACTTTTCCACAAATTTCCCGGATTAAGGTTTCCTTTCTACTGAATCTCCAAATCCCAACTTCCGAACTCCATATCTTTCAATGTAGACCTCGGATTATCAAAATTCTTTCATCATTTTTCAATTGAAATTAAAATCTTGATTTTGAAAGTGGGTTGACTTTTACAGTAGTTGACTTTTTGGGGTTGACTTTTTCGAGGTTGACTTTTCCGAGGATGACTTTTTTCGAGTTTGACTTTTTATGCTCGCCCTCTTAAACTAAGTCTCAGGGTACCACCTGCAGGATGAAAAAAATCTTTTTACATTCTGAAACATCAATTTTGGAAGAAAACATACCTGTTTTAGTGGTTCGGACAAAATTAGGTGTCTACAGACATGAGGAAAGGTCTCTATGTTTTCCATCCACCTAGCATGTCTCTTATTCAACTTACCTTGATCCTTGAGATGTTTCAATGACTCATGATCAGTATGTATCACAAACTCCTTAAGCCATAAGTAATGCTGCCATGTCTCCAAAGCTCTAACAAGTGCATAGAGCTCCTTGTCATAAGTGGGATAATTCAAGGACGCCCCACTTAGCTTCTCACTAAAGAATGCGATTGGATGTTTTTCTTGCATCAAAACAGCTCCAATTCCTATTCCTGAGGCATTCAATCTCAAAAGTTTTGTTAAAGTTAGGTAATACTAAAACAGGTGCTGAACATAACCTATCTTTAAGATTAGCAAATGCTTTTTCTTGTTCATTGCCCCAATAAAAACCAACATTCTTTTTAATAATTTCAGTGAGTGGTGCAGCAATAGTGCTAAAGTCCTTAACTTACCCCTTTAGGCGTCGCCAGTCCTTGATGGCCTTGACTTGCTCTTCATCCATCTCAATACCTTTTGAGCTAACAACATATCCAAGAAATATAACTCTATCCATGCAAAAGGTACACTTCTTAAAATTAGCATACAACTTTTCAATTTTCAACACATTAAACACAAACAGCAAATTTCAACATGCTCATCTAAGCTCTTGTTGTACACTAAAATATCATCAAAGTAGACTACTACAAATTTACCTAGAAACTTTATCAAAACATGATTCATTAATCTCATAAAAGTACTAGGTGCATTAGTAAGTCCAAATGGCATGACTAACCATTCATACAATCCATACTTAGTCTTAAAAGATGTTTTCCATTCATCACCTTCTTTCATTCTAATCTGATGGTAACCACTTTTAAGATCTATCTTACTAAAAACACAAGATCCATACAATTCATCTAGCATATCATCTATCTAGGAATGGGATGATGATACTTTACCGTGATATTGTTGATGGCTCTACAATCAACACACATCCTCCAAGACCCATCCTTCTTTGGCACTAGAAGAACTGGAACAGCACATGGACTCATGCTTTCTCTTATGTACCCCTTACTCATCAAATCTTCAACTTGCCTTTGAAGTTTGTTTGTCTCCTCCGGATTACTTCTATAGACTGGTCGGTTTGGAATGACTGCTCCGGGTACAAAATCACTCTGATGCTCAATGGCTCTTATGGAAGGCAACCCAGTTGGCATCTCCTCTGGGAATAACTCTTCAAATTCCTATAACAAAAAAACAACAACACTAGGAAGAGCCTGGTTAGATTCATCAAGATTAAGATATGATTCTTTATAAGCAAGGAACATCATGGGCTGATCTTCTAAAAAAGCCTTCTTAACCTCAGTCTCTTTTGCATAAAAGCTCATCTTTGTTTTTGCTTTTCTTTCTTGTGGCATCACTTTCTTTTTTTCAGCTACTTCTCTGCTTTTTTCACTTTCTTTTTCCTCCCTTTTTTCGGCCAATCTCTTTTTTTTTTGTTCTCTCCTTTTTTCCTCATTAGATTCGGCCTCACTCAATTTTTTTTTCTCAAAAATAGATTTCAATTTCAATTGGTCTTCATAGAACTACTTTGGTGTTAAAGGAACAAGGTTGATGGTTTTTCCATCTTTTACAAGGCTGTACTTATTTCCTAAACTCATCATATGTAACCCTCCTATCATACTGCCATGGCCTCCCCAACAATAGATAGCCAGAATGCATAGGCACTATATCACAAAGCACCTCATCACTATACCTCCCAATGGTAAAAACTACCCTTACTTGCCTATTCACCTTAACCTCCCTACAATCATTCAACCATTGCAATTTGTAAGGCTTAGGATAGTTAAGCATAGGTAAACCAAACTTTTCTACTAAGGTAGTACTAGCTACATTGGTGCAACTCCCCCCATCAATAATCATACTACATACTTTATTGTTCACAAAACATCTAGTATGAAAAATATTTTCCCTTTGTTGCTGCTCTACATCATCTACTTTAATTTGTGCATTCAAAGCACGTCTAACAACAAGAGATTTAGCTTCAACGGGGTAGTCCAATTCAGCATCATCACCATCACAATCACTAGCATCTTCCAATTCTAGCATGTCATCATAATCATCCTCACTTTCGGTCATGACTTCACCATTAACATGCATGATCATCACCCTTTTGTTTGGACATTGAGATGCAATATGGCCTAAACCCGAACATTTAAAGCATTTGATATATCTATTCCTTGAAGAATTGGAATTCGAAAATACCTTGGGTTTATCTTTGCTAGTGCTCTCTTCTTTCCCCTTTGGTGGTTCGGTTTTGCCCTTGACAACAGCCCTGTCTTTGTCCCACTTTGGTTTCCAAGGAGTGCTAGAAATCGAAGAATACCTTGCTGCCCCCTTTCTTTTCAATTGCCTATCCACCTTCATAGCCATGTGCACCATGTCTTCTACCTCCACATAATGCTGCAACTCCACAACATTGGCTATGTCTCTATGTAAGCCACTCAAAAATCTAGCCATGGTGGCTTCCCTATCCTCCTCTACATTGGCTCTAATCATAGCCACCTCCATCTCCTTATAATAATCCTCTACACTCCTAGACCCTTGGGTAAGGTTTTGAAGTTTTTGGTAAAGGTCCCTATAATAGTGGCTAGGTACAAACCTCATTCTCATGAGAGCTTTCAATTCCCCCATGTCTTTATAGCTCTCTCATGGTTTCTTCTCCTACCGGTTACTAGTTGATCCCACCAAACTATGGCATAATCAGTAAATTCAATGATTGCCAACTTCACCTGCTTCTCCTCTGAATAGTTGTGACAATCAAAGACCAACTCTATTTTCTTCTCCCACTCCAAATACACCTCAGGATCAGGTCTACCTTGGAATGGTGGAATTTTCATTTTAATATTCCCAAGGTTCCTATCTTCTCTATTTTCCCAATCATGACCCATAGTGTTTCTCCTAGGCCTTCCTCCATGCCTAACTCCTCTAGGTCTACCCAGATCAACCTTTTCATCATCTGCCTCCTCTATATCATGTTCATCAACAACACTAGGCTCACGCCTAGCCCCTCTAACTCGCCCATCTTGTGGGTTTTGAATGGCTACCGATTGCCTCTCTATCTTGTCTGACATCTATGCCATCACAAAATTCATTCTCTCAAACTCTTGTTGCATAGCTTTCCATGTATAGAATGGATTCTCATCCCCCTTGTGTGATGATTCACTATGGTGAGACATTTGAAGTTGTTGCAAAACAAAATGTTAGATATAATAAAAAAAATAAACTCACACACTCCCTTAGTGTTTACACTTAAATATGATATCATTCCAACTCTTGTTTGCACTCTTTTAGGCTTTTTCTTTAATAAACTTACTTACTCTTGCCTTTTACCACTCTATTTCCTCTTTCAGGTTCATTAGAAATTAGAAGAACTCTTCAAGAACTCTCCTTGCTTAATTCTACCTAGCAAAAGACTCAAGAAACAAGAAACAATTAGTAAGAAGGTAAAAATCAAGAACAAGAAACAAGATGTACTGCTGATTCTTTCCTTTTCTTTTCAATCTCTTTTTTTCTATTTTTTTTTTCTATTCGAACTTTTTTTTTCAAGAAACGAGACTTCTTGATTTTCTTGAAATCTCGGATGAACTTCTTTTTTCTTTCTTGGGACTCTTCGAATGCCTCTCTGAATTCTTGAATTTTTTTTCAGTTTCGGATCAAGAACTCAACACGAACAATTTTTTTTAATAAATCAAGAATTCAAGAAATGAAATCTTGATCTAAACCACTTTTCAAGACTGAAACCCCAAAACTAAACTGCCAAAAAACTATAACCCTAGGACAAATGCCTAAAGCTATAACCCCAAGACAAGTATGTTTGAAACCCCAAAACCTTGTCAGTGATAGTTAAGATAAAAAGCCTGATTGGAACCTGAGCTCTGAATACCAACTGATGTGAACCCTAGGGGTTAAATCCTTTGAACCCACTAACAAATTGAATTATCCTAACCCCAAGAAAGCCAAGATTTAGGCAATGGAACTTAAACCCGTAGAAATCTTGTTTCAAAGAATCTAGATTAGCTAAGCTAACTAAACCCCAAGAACACTTGTTTCTAGAACCTAAGTTTAATAGGAAAACGCCACAAAGAAAGGATTTCTTTGATAAGTTCACTAGTTCTGTCAATAGCTAAAAAGAGTGAAACACTCACTTGAATAAAAATCAACTCAATAGATTAATGGTTATTGGTATAGGCGGCTACACATGTGTTTTTATAGCCTCCCTATGTTAACCTAGCTGACTATGTAAGAGTCCTAATGCAAATGAATCTACTTAGCAGCCAAGGCTTGCTAACCTAACTAAAAGATGAATTTCGGCCAGACCTATTTAAACAAGGAATTCGGCCAGCCTAATTACATAATTAAATGAAAGCTTGACTATAGGCTGAACAAGCTTAAGCCAATCCTAATTAAATTTAAAAGATGTCCAATACTAATTACAAGACTTAACACAAGCCCAAATACTCATTTAATAGGCGCCACATAGTTTAATGAATTGGTCCCCACCCTTGCCATGTCATTAAATGAATAAGTCCACTTCATTAAGCCTTATGCCGCCACCTTGCATTCTTCTAAGACACATCTTGTGAAGCTTAGATCATATGGACCAAATCTTGTTATTCCTCATTCAAGCAACCCAACTTGAATGTCTTGACATTGCTTAAAAGACTTGTAGAATCAGCCCAAGTTCTTTGCACCAATCCTTGCATAGCTTCTTTGATCTTTTTGGATCTTGACCTTATAATAGGCCCACTTCGAACATGCAATGGATCTTAAGTCCAATACTAGCTTGATTCTCATCACCAATAAATTGATAATTTTAAACATAATAATTTATCTACAAATGAATTTACATTTTTACAATAAACCTTTTGAAATGAGCTTAAATTTACTATAGAGGCACCCAACCCATTGAAAAAAGAGGTGCATACCACTAAGTTGAATGTACATACTAAACTAACATGTGCAATTGAACTCTTTGAAAACAACTTCTAATTTTTTTTATAAGTAGAATTCTACTCTTTAAATAAAGGAGCATGTACCAATCACATAACAAAATGTTCAGATGTTATAATTTTATTTTATTTTGAAAACAACTATTTTTGTGTTTCTAATTTTCTATTATCATTTTTTAAAAAGAAAAATCTATTATCATATATTAAATTCTCTAATAATAGTTGAGAATATTGAAAATGTATGTCATGCATTTGAGAAAAATATGACTTTCAAAGTCAACAATAATCATATCCAATCATTATTTACAACTTCACTTGAATCTCAAAATACTTCAACAAATAAATATAAATCAATCAATTTAATTATGCAAAAAAAGTCAAGATGTAATATTAATATTAGAATATTTAGGGTAACAATCATGCAATATGTTAATAGATGTTGAACTCTTAATTTTAGTAATTATGATTTAATTTTTGATAATTTCATATATATATATATATATTAGAGTATTTACTTCACCTTTGCTAAAGTTATTATATTAAATAATATTTTTTTTAATATTTTAAATCATAATCTTAATTATCAATTACAACATTTGATGCATGAATATTACTTAAAAAAATGGAAGATTTTAAGCAATTTGATTTTCTTAAATTCTTAACTTTTTTTTTCTTTTAACAAAAGCAAAATAGTTGGTAGAGTAATGCTTTTCATACTTTAAAAAAAGTATCTCTAAAGTATAAAAGGCTTTTCATTATATTCTACTATTTGTAATTAATTTTTTATTTGTTGCAAAATTTTAGGGAAAAAGTTTAAAAAAGTCATCAGCATGTATCAAATAATAAATAAAAAAACCCCAAAAAAACATGTGAGATATTTTTGCTTTTGTTAGGGAATACATGGTCAAGAAAATGGAAAATAGATTTGAAATTGACATATGTTACTCGAATTTTGAATGACAGTCCATTATGGTTATATATGTGATATAGATTATATAAATTTGATAATATTAGATACGATTATATCATATGAAAAAAAATAATAAAAATACGATATAAAATACAAAATAAAAAAATACGAATACGATACAAATATATAAAATGTCAAAATTTATAATACAAATTATTAACACATTAAAATTTATATAAAATATAAAATAATTCAAATACGATTATGATGCAAAGAAAATATATGAATGCAACACTGATACACAAATTGGTATAAGATTATGTGATTTACTGTCAGTTTTTGTCAGAGTGTCGGTTGTGCCGTTAAGACGACGATCGTAACGGTCCTCTCCATGAAATGCCAAGTGTCAAAATCCTAACGCTCTTCAACCCCATCAGATTGCTTCATAGCAGATCCGTGGGCTCCATTGACAACATGATTAAGACGGTCGTGCCCACAAAAGGGAGATGTCTTTTATCACGCGCTGGAGGCTGTAGGCCGGTGATGGGAACCGAAAAGAGTAGAAATATTTGGACCGTGAAGTTCACGGGGTTGGAAGGCGATGGTTTATTACTGTGCTTGTTGGGCGGTTTCATACGTGGCGAGATCCTCGCACGGTTACAAATGATCCCGATTTCTACATAGGTTTAAGAATGGGCCAAGATCCTCTGCGACACTTGTGGAGAGGACCACCATCATCTTTTATGATAGATTTCACATTCTATCTGCGGGATCTAAAGTGGGGTCCTCTTGATTCTAGAATAGAACCCTTTGAATATTTTCCCATTTTCATATATTTTTGTTGGGATTTCTTGTCCCACAAATTCAATTTTTTATCTTAATTTTTCAATTTAACTGTAATTTGTAATGCTAAATAAGAAATTTGAAAAGAAAGAAAATTTAAGGTTAGTTTTTTAAATTATAATAAATTTGTTCTTAACGTATGAAAAGAAAAATTATTATATTTATTGAAAATAGAATTATTACACTCCACAAAATGACACATATCTAGACTTCACAATTTCGGACACGGCATAAAAAAGTTAAAATATGACATAAAAAATAATACGAATACGACATAAAGACACAAACGTATCAAAATCTATGTTATTCTTAAAAGGAATCTCTAAGTTGGTGTCACGAGTTAACAAGACACCAACTCAGTTGAAGAAATGTCCAAAAAACCAACCTAAAATAATTAAAAAAATATGAAATTGCATTATATAAAAGTAATTTAATAATTTTTTTTTGAAACAAAACTATATTCACTCACCAAATCACTCCCGTAATAAAAAAAAAATCATCTATCTTTCACACAACTACCCACTCATCTCTTCTTAAAAAAAAAAAAATTTGATTTAATTATTTTTCTCCCATTACATTCAAAGCTTTTTTTTAAAGTCTCTAATGTCTGGCATGTGATCTTTGATTTCAGGCACTATTTCACTATATTGAAGCAGAACTTGCAAATTTTGAAGCTCAAGAAGGCACAGATTTTCAACAAACTCCCGGTAGACAGAGAGAGCTTGGTTTTTCATTAATGAACTAACTCTCGGTAGGCACAAATTTGGGTTCTTCAAATAATTGATTAATGCGACTTCTCATGACATTTACATTTTTATCATCAACTTATATTTTTTAATTGTTATTGGCTGATGAGTTAACAGGTTGGCCAAGATGTGGTACCAGAATTGACCAAAACCATGGAAAGACAAGGCCTTGACATGCGTGTTACAGCTTTGGTAGGTTTATGTTATGAATTTTCTTTTCAATGGTTATAGGACATATTTATACGTGAATCTGAGCTGTGAACCTGATACAGAATAATTATCTTGCTTTTCATTATTGAACCTGATACAGAATAATTATCCGCTTTTCATTATTGAACCTCATACAAAATAATTATCTTGCTTTCCATCACACCTCCCTCTTTCTTCTCTTCACAGTTTCTCTCAACCGTTCCTTAGTCACCACCACTCCCTCTTTCTATTCCTCTAACTACTAAAAAACCAGGCGGGTCAAAAAGGGTTAAAGTACTTAAATAGTATTTATACTATAGTTAAAATTACATTTTAGTTCTTATATTATAGAAGTGAGTAATTTAATCTTTATACGTTTGAAATTGGTGCAAAGTAAAATTGGTAACAGTGTTAATGAAAAACTGTTTAAATGCTGACATGGACATGTGAAACTGACAGAAAAGATAACTTGAAAAAAATGATTGTAGATACCTAATTTTGTCCGAACCCCTAAATCAGGTACGTTTTCTTCCTAAATTAATGTTTCAGAAAGCTAAAAGGTTTTTCTCATCCTGCAGGTGATACTCCGAGACTTAGTCTAAGAAAGCAAACAGAAAAAGTCAAACTCAAAAAAATCAACCCCGAAAAAAGTCAACCTCAAAAAAGTCAACCCCAAAAAAGTCAACTTTGAAAAAGTCAACCCATATTCAAAATCAAGATTTGAGGTTCAATTGAAAAACGGTGAAAGAATTTTGATAATCCGAGGTCTACATTGAAAGATATGGAGTTCGGAAGTTGGGTTACGGAGATTCAGTAGAAAGGAAACCCTAGTTCGGGAAATTTGGGGAAAAGTGCTTAAACGATCAAATTGGTCGGAATTGAAGCTTCCAAATGAAAGATAAGTACTGACTACAGGTAATGGAGAAGCCACTTGGAAGAAAAACTGATAGAAAAGTCAATTTGGAAGAAAACCGAGAATTAGGTTTTTTTGGTGGATTTCAGTGAAATTTGGAAGAATTATAGAAATGTCCCGATTCGGTAGGAATAAAGCCCCTAATTGATGAGGAATGATTAAACAAGGATAGCCCAAGGCTCAGTTTGAAGAAAATCTGAAAATCGGACTTGTTTTGAGCAAAATCGGGTTTTGGAGGCAAAATTGGAAAATTTGGAAAAAATAGCAAATGAACTCCGACAATTTTGAAAATTTGCAAATCTCATTCTTAAATTTTTGAAGAGATTGGCGAAAGAAAATCTTGATGCGGAGTTCGTTTGCAAAATGGCCAAATCCCGAGTCCCCTATATAGAAATTCAACAAGATAAATCTCGAAAAAATAGCAAACGAGTTTCAAAAATTCTAAAAATTTGCAGATCTCATTTTTATATTATTTGAAAGAGATTGGCAAAAGAAAATCTTGATTCGGAGTTCGTTTGCAAAATGGCCAAATCCCGAGTCCCTTATGCAGTAACTCAAGCAGATAAACCCCGAAAAAATAGCAAATTGATAACTCGTATAATTATATAGTTTTTAGTTATGTTTTATTATTGTTTTGTGTCAAATACGAGTTATTATTGCTTAGTCTAATTGTGTTTATGATTTTTTATATTTTTATGTAATTTGGTGTTTTTCACGAGTTTCTTTGAGTGATTTCAGATTACTAGGTTAAATCAAGAATTAAGGGCAAATCCAGTTCAGTTCCAGTTCCGACACCTTTTGCCATATCAGCTATATCTGGAGTTTCACTGAAGCAATAAGGCTGAATTTTTTACAGTGCATAGTTAAGAGGCATATCTATCTTTTTCATGCTTTACACTTCTTGAAACGGAGTCGTTTTCCCTAGCGAAATCAACCATCAAGTTGGCTGATGTGCAATGACGTCTGTGCTGACCAGTTTTGGTCTTTTGACCATATCTTCTGATCCACATCAGCAAATGAGCTGATTCCAACGGCTATGGATCACCAACTGATAGGGGAACATTTTTCTAGAAGACCATGTGATCCGATAAAGCCTCCAAGATTGACAAAATCGACCATCAAGCTGGCTGATCAAAATTGTCATACAATATGAAAAAAATTGTTAGAAAAATGCACCCACCTATTATACCTACCTTTGAAATTTATAAAGCTTGTCTCTTGTCATTTAGCTCTCCAAAATGTGTATAAATAGAGGGCCTTGGATGATTGTAAGAGACATGGTAGATTGGTAGGATATTAGCCATTATAATAAAATTCTCTAAGTTTTCTTCTACTTTCCTTTCTCTAGTTTTCTTTTTCTTTATTTTCTTCTTCTTCTTTCTTTCTTTTATTTCTTTCTTAGATTCTCTTTAATTTTATGTTTATGTTTACAATACCTATGCTAGGTTAAACTTTTATTTGGTTAAGGGTGATTTCAAAGCCCTAGACATGTTTTATAATTGATTTTCACATTCTATCTATCATTAATTTTCTATCAAAGTTGCTTATGTTCTTCTACAAGAATTGTTTATGATGTTGTCTTGATTTATTTAGGTGTACAACTAGATAGATCTTGATAATTATCTATTGCTAGCTTAGGAGTCTTGATCCGTGTAATTGTCTTGATTTCCTATTCATAAGTGGCAATTTGTGATTAATGATTATGGTCAAGTTTTCGATAATTGCAAAGTGGAACATAACCTAAGTTGAACAATCCGAGCTTATGTGTTTGTTGCTTAGATCAACCTATCTTTCTCATCATAAAGCTGCCATTAAATTGAATTTAGAGAGCTTATTCTAGGTTGTTTGATGGTTAGAGATTAAATAGAGAGCTTGTTCTATTTAACGACAAACTAAGGAAAGATTGGGATAACAGAGCTTGTTGTTATCTATGGTTGTTAACTTTGATAGTTGGTTGATATTGATAGATCTGAAATTGGTTCTTAATGATGTCTAGTGGTGGAGAATGAAACCTTAACCATATTTCTCTCATATTTAATTTCATATTTCTTACTTACATCTTACTTATTATTTACTTTAGTTTAAATCTGATTTCAAAAACCCCTTTTCTTTTATTGTTCTTGAATTTAAGTTTTAAACTATCAACTTATAAACTAAAACCCAATCCCTGAGGACTCGACCCTTGCTAACTACTATACTTACAATTGATCTTTTTAGTGCAAGGTTAAATAAGATACACTCTTTTGGGTGCATCAAATTTTTGGCGCCGTTGCCGGGGATTGTTTTCTTTAGTTTATTTGTTACATGGTTTATTCTTATTTTCAATTCTAATTAGTTTTATTTTCTTGTACATACAAGTTTTTCTTATCAAATTTTTAAAAAAAAAAATAAAATAAAAATAAAAAAACGATGGAATTGAGCAATCTAACACTTGAAGAGTTGGTGGCATACATGAACATGGAGAATCAACAAGCCAATCTCACCTCCCAGTTCAACAATTGGCCATGGGAGGATGTCAAGGCCATCAAGTGTTCCAAGACCAACAGTATGATCATTACTCAAACACTTACCATGAGGGATGGTGGGATCATACTAATTATGGCTACTCGAAATATTACCAAGAAGTAGATCCTTATGCCAATTACACTCATCCATCTAGCTTCAATCAATCATGGTCTCAAGAACCAGATCTTTTTCAACCACCACATATGACTCAAAACTCAGGTACTTCTTTAGAAGATCTTGTCTATTCTCTTGTTACTGATACTTTGCAATTTCAACAGGAAACAAGGGCAAGCATCCAGAGTTTGGAAAGGCAAATGAGCCTATTGGCTAGTAGTACGGTGGAATTAGTAGCAGAAAGATCTCTAGCACTCCCTTCCCAAACGGTGATTAACCCAAAGGAGAATGCTACTATTGTGACCTTGAGAAATGAGGAACAAGATGAGGATGAGACAAAACCAAAAATGGATTCACTTCTTGAGGATAATGAAGCCACCATTCAAATTGAGAGTACTTTGACACCTCAGGTAGCTTTTAAGGTTCTTATTTCTACTAATGTTCCTTCTCCACTTTTTCCTAGCAGATTTGCAAAGTCCAAGAAGGAGGAACATGAACAACAATTTTTGGAAACCTTAAACAGCTTGCTTGTGGATGCCATTAGACAAGTACCAAGATATGCACAATTACTCAAAGAACTATACCCCACCAAGAATGATGAAATAATACGTGTGGGGGAGAAGGCATTGGCTGTTTTGCAAAGAAAACTTCCTCCAAAACGCAAAAAATCCGAGAAGTTTCATGTCTAAGCCAAAAGATCCTAAAAAGCCAAGAAGGGGAATTGGCTAGGCTGAAAACAATCAATCAAGTGCTAATTGGGGGAGGCAGCCTAATTAGTGAAAGCATTGCCAAACTGCCATCCTCAGATTTGCTCTCTTTTTCTTTATCTTTTTCTTATGTTTCTTTGCTAATTGTGTTTAGTGTTTCTAAGTTCATTTAGGCTGCATAAGTTTATTTTGTTTATTAGTTCTTTTCACTTACACATGATTCTTTCATTTGGGATTAATAGCATTACATTAATGACAATGTAAGAATTATGTGTGGGGGGAAGAATTTAGGATTTTATTTAGAGTGTTTTGTTCTTGAGTCTTTTTATGTTGTTTTTCTTTCTGATCCTTGTTTTGAAAATAACTAGATGTAAATATAATTTTTATTTTATTTTTTTTAACCCCGGTTAAATGGCGGATAACGGTACTCCATGATTATTTAAGTCGGTTCCATCAGCTACCCACAAAACTGATATTGTATATAAATTTCTCTTTCAATTTCTCTTTCATTTTTTTCAGGATGGATGATATTCTCACAAGATTGCAGAAACGATTTCCTCCTTTTCCTCGAAATATTTTACTGAAGCTTTACCAAGTTCGATTTGAAAGATTAAGAATGCTTATGCACAAAGGGATTCCTGAAGACATACGTTGGATAATTGAAGCCAAGGTACGTGAAGATGAATATCTTCATGTTTTGCATTTACCAGGTACAGGTAGAAGCACTTTTGCAAAGAAGCGACGAGCAAAGCGCATGAGTTCAAATTGCCACAAATGTGCACGATGGACGTGTAACGGTAAATGTCGTTCTATTGGGATTCCGTCCTCTAATCGAGATGATAAAATTGAATTCATTAAGGATGGACTGAGTAAGGAGAATTTGGGTAATATCCAACTTTCTCTTGAGACGCATCCTAGTGGAGACGTACAAAGAGAAATTCTTGATTTATGGACGCAATTCCAAAGGGAATGGCAACATCTTGGGAATCTGATGTTAAAAGACCATGTTTGCCAGCTTGTAAGAAAACTGGATGGGAAGCATATCCTCGACTCATAGAAGGCGTTTAAGCCGTTTCTGGACGTAAAACCAGAGGAAGATGTGAGCCACAATCACAACTACAATAAATGACTTCTCAGCTTTTGGTTTGATTTGCAATAACTTCATTTCGGTTTAATTTACGTGTTGTTCGATTTGTGTAATTATTCTCATTTTTTTTTTTTTTTTGCATTGGTCTTTACGGTTGATTTTTCTTCTCTTTTCGATTTTCTTCCTGAAATCACGCAAAAATCTTTTGTTAGGTTAACATTTTCTTATGACAGGTCAAATACACTTTCGGCGACATTATTACTCTTGTCTGATTCACTACTCAGTCCTCTATATATTACACCATGTACTCATTCTCTTTCAGGCACTCGAAAAAAAAAATGGAAAGTACTTCGTCCCAGCGCATTGAAAAAATTTGTGTCTTTGGAGGTGCTTATCCAGGGAAAAATAAAATATTAGCTGATGAAGCCATAATAGTTGGAGTAATACTTGCCCAACAAAAGATCCAGTTGATTTATGGAGGCGGTAGTACGGGTTTAATGGGAGCAGTCGCTACAGCAGCACACGCCGGAGGAAGTCCAATTCTAGGAATCGTGCCAAAATTATTCACAGGTTTTTGTGGACCTACCGTGGGTAAGGAAATACAAGTCTGGAGTATCCCTGAACGGATGACAATCATGTACCATTGTGCCGATGCATTCATTGCTTTACCAGGAGGTTTGGGTACATTGGAAGAAATAGCTTGCGTGGCTTCTTGGTCATCTTTGGTCACAAAAAAGAAACCCATTGGTTTGCTTAATATTAATGGTTATTTTAGTAATTTGCTTTCATATTTAGATAATGCTGTGGATAATGGATTCATGTTTTCAGAGGCAAGGAGAACCATAATTTCTGCTACAACCATTGAAGATTTACTCAAAAAGCTCCAAGCTTATGAGTATTTACCTGCTACGGTTGTTTCGCAAACGCTCGGAAAAAGAAAAAGAGATATAGACAAGCAAGGAGTGGATTGCACTTTGTCTTTGTGACATTATCTAACATTTTCTTTGTTGTGTCTCAGTTATAATAAGTGGTTAGCAACCTCTACAGGTAATATCTCCTAAATTCTACCTTTAAAATTTGACATTGGGGACAATGTCATATTTTAGTAGGGGGTAAGGGACATATTTTGCAAAAAAAAAAAAAAAAAAATTGTGTTTTAAGCCATTCAAAAGTATTCATTCTGAACAAGGTCTGAGTAAGGGAGACTTGAGACATACCTTGTCAGTTTGATTTTAATCTTTTTATGTTTACTTGTTAATTTTTGTTTAGTATTTTAGGATTATTTAGGTTGCATGAGTTTGTTTTGTTTTGTTTTGTTTTGAGTCTAGTTATTCCTATTCTTATGTTATTAGTTCTTTTCTCTTACACATGATTCTTTCATTTGGGTTAATAGACTTACATTGAGGACAATGTAAGAATTAAGTGTGGGGGGAATAATTTAGGATTTCTTTTATTTTTGTCTACTATTTTTTTTATGAGTCTTTATTATTATTATTTTTTAGTGTGTTTTAGTTCCTTTTTAATACAATGATGAGATATGAATTGCATAAGTCTAAAACAGATTTATTAGTGAGAAGATTTTCATGAGAATTGAGCTTGATGTCAACCTTTTTATGAGCCAATGTTAATATGATATGTTGATTGAGAAAGAAGCATGTTTAGACTTAATCTGACTTGTATAATCATCCTTGTGAGTTTTTGAGCCTATAATGATTGATGCATTATACAAATCAATCTAATTTCTTTCTTGAGTGCTCTTATGATTACATGATTCTCTAGAACTTGCTTTAAACCGTTTGAGACTATATTGATACATGTGATAACATGAATATGATAGAGGCATTAGGAATATAACCAGGGCCAAACAGCCATCCATTATTGATGTTCCAAGAGAACATCCCCCTAGTGAGCCTATTTGAGCCTACAATGAATAAGCTATTTCTTTGGTAACCACATCTTACACCTAGCCTAAACACATTTATATCTTTACCCTTGTTCTAAAGATGGACTAGAATGTTTGAGACATATTGCAAAAACAAGGGATACTTTTTGAAAATTTGGGTTAGAACAAAAGATAAGTGTAGGGGAGGAGAAAGGTAAAAGTCAAGAGAAAAAGAAAAGGGAACATTGTAAAAATACATTCCCATTGAAAAAAAAAAAAAAAATTGAATCATCTCTTGAACTTCTAGTTAAAGAAAAGAAAAAGAATTTACAAGGTTGGTTAGAATGAAGCAAAGGCTCGACATGAAATATTCAGCCTATGTGATTATGTACTTCTAAGGAATATTGAGAAAGTTTTATTTGCAAAATCTTATTTTGTCTCAAAATTCTATGAAGTCTTTGGAATGTTTGTGATATCTTTTCCTTTTTATTCTTTAACCATATTATTTCCCCATGGCCCCTTTACAACCTTGATTAAAGACCTCTTGATTTATGAAGTTGCATGATCTAAATAGTGGATAATTGGTGGACAAGCAAGCATATGGTAGAACTGTTTTCATGAGATTGATTGAGTGTAAACACTTTACCACTACTTTAAAGAGTGAAAATCATGAGAGTATAGTGAGAAGTTGAGATTAAGTTTGAATATGCACTATTTTGATTGAAATATGTTATGTTAATATTGGCTTAACTCAAACTGTAATTATTATTATTATTATCTCTAATTTATATTGAAAGGATTAGTTGTAATTATTATTATTATTATTTTTAAATTTTTTTTAGTTTTTCTTATGTCTTCAATGTTTGTGGGTATCGTCCTAGTAAACCCTCACGAGACTAAACTCGTCCACTAGGGACACCTAGGGGTTTAAAGGCTTGTGTCACATGCTAAGTGCCACCGTGATTTCCTACGAAAGTGGATTAGATTAGATTTTCTTATTTTATTTTTATTTTGTTTTGCTCGAGGACTAGCAAAAAGCTAAGTGTGGGGGTGTGATAACTCGTATAATTATATAGTTTTTAGTTATGTTTTATTATTGTTTTATGCCAAATACGAGTTATTATTGCTTAGTCTAATTGTGTTTATGATTTTTTATATTTTTATGTAATTTGGTGTTTTTCACGAGTTTCTTTGAGTGATTTCAGATTACTAGGTTAAATCAAAAATTAAGGGCAAATCCAGTTCAGTTCCAGTTCCGACACCTTTTTCCATATCAGCTATATCTGGAGTTTCACTGAAGCAATAAGGCTGAATTTTTTACAGTGCAAAGTTAAGAGGCATATCTATCTTTTTCATGCTTTACACTTCTTGAAACGGAGTCGTTTTCCCTAGCGAAATCAACCATCAAGTTGGCTGATGTGCAATGACGTCTGTGCTGACCAGTTTTGGTATTTTGACCATATCTTCTGATCCACATCAGCAAATGAGCTGATTCCAACGGCTATGGATCACCAACTGATAGGGGAACATTTTTCTAGAAGACCATGTGATCAGATAAAGCCTCCAAGATTGACAAAATCGACCATCAAGCTGGCTGATCAAAATTGTCATACAATATGACGAAAATTATTAGAAAAATGCACCCACCTATTATACCTACCTTTGAAATTTATGATAACTCGTATAATTATATAGTTTTTAGTTATGTTTTATTATTGTTTTGTGTCAAATACGAGTTATTATTGTTTAGTCTAATTGTGTTTATGATCTTTTATATTTTTATGTAATTTGGTGTTTTTCACAAGTTTCTTTGAGTGATTTCAGATTACTAGAATTAATGGCAAATCCAGTTCAGTTCCAGTTCCGACACCTTTTGCCATATCAGCTATATCTGGAGTTTCACTGAAGTAATAAGGCTGAAATTTTAACCGTGCAAAGTTAAGAGGCATATCTATCTTTTTCATGTTTTACACTTCTTGAAACGGAGTCGTTTTCCCTAGCGAAATCAACCATCAAGTTGGCTGATGTGCAATGACATCTGTCCTGACCAGTTTTCGCATTTTGACCATATCGTCCGATAAACATCAGAAAATGAGCTGATTCCAACGGCTATGGATCACTAACTGATAGGGGAACATTTGTCTAGAAGACCATGTGATCAGATAAAGCCTCCAATATTGAAGAAATCGACCATCAAGTTGGCTGATGTGCAATGACGTCTGTGCTGACCTGTTTTCGTATTTTGCCCATATCTTCTTCTCCGCATCAGCAAATGAGCTGATTCCAACGGCTATGAATCAGTAACTCATAGGGGAACATTTTTATAGAAGACCTTGTGATCAGATCAGGCCTCCAAGATTGACAAAATCGACCATCAAGTTGGCTGATCAAAATGGTCATACAATATGACGAAAATTGTTAAAAAAATGCACCCACCTATTATACCTACCTTTGAAATTTGTAAAGCTTGTCTCTTGTCATTTAGCCCTCCAAAATGTATATAAATAGAGGGCCTTGGATGATTGTAGAGAATCATATTGTACATAGGTAGGATATTAGCCATTTTAATAAAATTCTCTAAGTTTTCTTCTTCTTTCTTTTCTCTAGTTTTCTTTCTTTTCTCTAGTTTTCTTTTTCTTTAGAGAGAGCAAGAGGTTGGATAATTAATATTCTTCCTCTTCTTCTTTCTTTCTTTTATTTTCTTCTTAGATTTTCTTTAATTTTATGTTTATGTTTACAATGCCTATGCTAGGCTAAACTTCTATTTGGTTAAGGGTGATTTCAAAGCCCTAGACATGTTTTGTGATTGATTTTCAGATTCTATCTATCATTAATTTTCTATCAAAGTTGCTTATGTTCTTCTACAAGAATTGTTCATGATGTTGTCTTGATTTATTTAGGTGTACAACTAGATAGATCTTGATATTATCTATTGCTAGTTTAGGAGTCTTGATCCGTGTAATTGTCTTGATTTCCTATTCATAAGTGGCAATTTGTGATTAATGATTATGGTCAAGTTTTCAATAATTGCAAAGTGGAACATAACCTAAGTTGAACAATCCGAGCTTATGTGTTTGTTGCTTAGATCAACCTATCTTTCTCATCATAAAGCTGCCATTAAATTGAATTTAGAGAGCTTATTCTAGGTTGTTTAATGGTTAGAGATTAAATAGAGAGCTTGTTCTATTTAACGACAAACTAAGGAAAGATTGGGATAACAGAGCTTGTTGTTATCTACGGTTGTTAACTTTGATAGTTGGTTGATATTGATAGATCTGAAGTTGATTCTTAATGATGTCTAGTGGTGGAGAATGAAACCTTAACCATATTTTTCATATTTGATTCTTCTTACTTACTTGTTTTCTTACTTTTCTAGTTTGCTTATTTTTAAAAGTATATTTATTTTTATTGGCTGGTTATACCGCCTAATTTGTATATTAACTTTGTTTTATTTTTATTGGCTGGTTATACCGCCTAATTTAGTATATATATTTTTATTGGCTGGTTATACCGCCTAATTTAGTATATATATTTTTATTGGCTGGTTATACCGCCTTGCATCTTATTCTTATTATTTACTTTAGTTTAAATATGGCTTCAAAAACCCCTTTTCTTTTATTGTTCTTGAATTTAAGTTTTAAACTATCAACTTATAAACTAAAACCCAATCCCTGAGGACTCGACCCTTGCTAACTACTATACTTACAATTGATCTTTTTAGTGCAAGGTTAAATAAGATACACTCTTTTGGGTGCATCAAATTTTTGGCGCCGTTGCCGGGGATTGTTTTCTTTAGTTTATTTGTTACTTGGTTTATTCTTATTTTCAGTTCTAATGAGTTTTATTTTCTTGTACATACGGGTTTTTCTGATCAAATTTTGAAAAAAAAAAATAAATAAAAAAAAAAACGATGGAATTGAGCAATCTAACACTTGAAGAGTTGGTGGCATACATGAACATGGAGAATCAACAAGCCAATCTCACCTTCCCAGTTCAACAATTGGCCATGGGAGGATGTCAAGGCCATCAAGTGTTCCAAGACCAACAGTATGATCATTACTCAAACACTTACCATGAGGGATGGTGGGATCATACTAATTATGGCTACTCAGAAAATTACCAAGAAGTAGATCCTTATGCCAATTACACTCATCCATCTAGCTTCAATCAATCATGGTCTCAAGAACCAGATCTTCTTCAACCACCACATATGACTCAAAACTCAGGTACTTCTTTAGAAGATCTTGTCGATTCTCTTGTTACTAATACTTTGCAATTTCAACAAGAAACAAGGGCAAGTATCCAGAGTTTGGAAAGGCAAATGAGCCTATTGGCTAGTAGTATGGTGGTATGGGTAGCACAAAGATCTGAAGAACTCCCAGCCCAAACGATGGTTAACCCAAAGGAGAATGCTACTCTTGTGACCTTGAAGAATGAGGAACAAGATGAGGATGAAACAAAATTAGAGATGGATTCTATTCTTGATGATAATGAAGCCAAAGATCCAAATAAGAGTATTTCGGCACCTGAGGTAACGTTTAAGGTTTCACTTTTTACTAATGTTTCTTCTCCACCTTTTCCTAGTAGATTTACAAAGTTCAAGGAGGAAGAACATGAACAACACATGCCGGAAACCTTAAACAACTTGTTTGTGGAGGTCATTCAACAAGTATCAAAATATGCTCCTTTCCTCGATGACATATGCACCACAAAGGATGATGGAATAATACTTGTAATGGAGAATGCATCCACTGTTGTGCAAAGAAAGCTTCCTCTCAAACGCATAAATTTGGAAAATTTCATGTATGAGCCTGACAAGCCTAAAAAGCCAAGAAGGGGTGTTGGTTAGGTTCAAAACACTAACTCAAGTGTTAATTGGGAAGGCAACCCAATTAAAGAAGAAATTGCCAACCTTCCATATTCAGATTTGCTTTCTCTTTCTCTTTCTTTTCCTTTTTCTTTTATTATTTTTATTTTTGTTTTTATTTTTATTTTTTATGTTTACTTGTTAATTTTTGTTTAGTATTTTAGAATTATTTAGGTTGCATGAGTTTGTTTTGTTTTGTTTTGAGTCTAGTTATTCCTATTCTTATGTTATTAGTTCTTTTCTCTTACACATGATTCTTTCATTTGGGTTAATAGACTTACATTGAGGACAATGTAAGAATTAAGTGTGGGGGGAATGATTTAGGATTTCTTTTATTTTTGTCTACTATTTTTTTTATATGAGTCTTTATTATTATTATTATTATTATTATTATTATTTTTTAGTGTGTTTTAGTTCCTTTTTAATACAATGATGAGATATGAATTGCATAAGTCTAAAACATATTTATTAGTGAGAAGATTTTCATGAGAATTGAGCTTGATGTCAACCTTTTTATGAGCCAATGTTAATATGATATGTTGATTGAGAAAGAAGCATGTTTAGACTTAATCTGACTTGTATAATCATTCTTGTGAGTTTTTGAGCCTAAAATGATTGATGCATTATACAAATCAATCTAATTTCTTTCTTGAGTGCTCTTATGATTACATGATTCTCTAGAACTTGCTTTAAACCGTTTGAGACTATATTGATGCATGTGACAACATGAATATGATAGAGGCATTAGGATTTTTAGCCAGGGCCAAACAACCATCCCTTATTGATGTTCCAAGAGAACACACCCTTAGTGAACCAATTTGAGCCTACATTGAATAAGCTATCTCTTTGGTAACCATAACTTGTCCCTAACCTAAATATACTTATATCTTTACCTTTGTTCCAAAGATGAATTAGCATGATTTGAGACAAGTTGCAAAGACAAGAAATATTTTTTGGTTAGAAACAAGAAATAAGTGTGGGGGGAAAAGAAAAGAAAAGTCAAGAGAAAAAGAAATGGAATACTGGCAAATACATTCCTATATAAAAAAAAAAATGAATCATCTCTTGAATTTGTGGAAAATGAAAAAGATGTTACAAACTTGTTTAGAATGAAGAAAAGGCCCAACATGAATATCCGGCCTAGGTGACTATGTACTTGTAAAGAGTTTTGAGAAGTTTCTTTGTATAATCTTTTTATGTCTCTAAACTTTATGAACTCTTTGGAACCTTTGTGATATCTTTATCCTTTTGTTCTTCAACCACATTACAAACCCCTTGGCCCCATTACAACCTTGATTAAAGACCTCTTGATTTATGAAGTTGCATGATCTTTTAGTGGAGAATAGGTGGACAAGCAAGCATATGGTAGAAGTGTTTTCATGAGATTGATTGAGTGTAAACACTTTACCACTACTTTAAAGAGTGAAAATCAAGAGAGTATCCCATGTGAGAAGTTGAGATTAAATTTGAACATGCACTATTTTGATTGAGATATGTTATGCTAATATTGGCTTAACTCAAACAATTTACATTCAAGCATGATTTTTTGTGAAATTCTTTAAGCTATTGATTAGTTTATAAGACTTGTTCAAATATTGTCTCTAATTTGTATTGAAAGGATTAGGAGTAAATATTTTTAGTATATGTAGTTTATTTATATGTAGTTTATTTATATTTTAATTTTTCAATGTTTGTGGGTATCATTCTAGTAAACCCTCACGAGACTAAACTCGTCCACTAGGGACACCTAGGGGTTTAAAGGCTTGTGTCACATGCTAAGTGCCACCGTGATTTCCTACGAAAATGGATTAGATTAGATTTTCTTATTTTATTTTTATTGAGTCGTTGCTAGGGACTAGCAACAATCTAAGTGTGGGGGTGTGATAACTCGTATAATTATATAGTTTTTAGTTATGTTTTATTATTGTTTTGTGTCAAATACGAGTTATTATTGTTTAGTCTAATTGTGTTTATGATCTTTTATATTTTTATGTAATTTGGTGTTTTTAACAAGTTTCTTTGAGTGATTTCAGATTACTAGAATTAATGGCAAATCCAGTTCAGTTCCAGTTCCGACACCTTTTGCCATATCAGCTACATCTGGAGTTTCACTGAAGTAATAAGGCTGAAATTTTAACCGTGCAAAGTTAAGAGGCATATCTATCTTTTTCATGTTTTACACTTCTTGAAACGGAGTCGTTTTCCCTAGCGAAATCAACCATCAAGTTGGCTGATGTGCAATGACATCTGTCCTGACCAGTTTTCGCATTTTGACCATATCGTCCGATAAACATCAGCAAATGAGCTGATTCCAACGGCTATGGATCACTAACTGATAGGGGAACATTTGTCTGGAAGACCATGTGATCAGATAAAGCCTCCAATATTGAAGAAATCGACCATCAAGTTGGCTGATGTGCAATGACGTCTGTGCTGACCTGTTTTCGTATTTTGCCCATATCTTCTTCTCCGCATCAGCAAATGAGCTGATTCCAACGGCTATGAATCAGTAACTCATAGGGGAACATTTTTCTAGAAGACCATGTGATCAGATCAGGCCTCCAAGATTGACAAAATCGACCATCAAGTTGGCTGATCAAAATGGTCATACAATATGACGAAAATTGTTAGAAAAATGCACCCACCTATTATACCTACCTTTGAAATTTGTAAAGCTTGTCTCTTGTCATTTAGCCCTCCAAAATGTGTATAAATAGAGGGCCTTGGATGATTGTAGAGAATCATATTGTACATAGGTAGGATATTAGCCATTTTAATAAAATTCTCTAAGTTTTCTTCTTCTTTCTTTTCTCTAGTTTTCTTTCTTTTCTCTAGTTTTCTTTTTCTTTAGAGAGAGCAAGAGGTTGGATAATTAATATTCTTCCTCTTCTTCTTTCTTTCTTTTATTTTCTTCTTAGATTTTCTTTAATTTTATGTTTATGTTTACAATGCCTATGCTAGGCTAAACTTCTATTTGGTTAAGGGTGATTTCAAAGCCCTAGACATGTTTTGTGATTGATTTTCAGATTCTATCTATCATTAATTTTCTATCAAAGTTGCTTATGTTCTTCTACAAGAATTGTTCATGATGTTGTCTTGATTTATTTAGGTGTACAACTAGATAGATCTTGATATTATCTATTGCTAGTTTAGGAGTCTTGATCCGTGTAATTGTCTTGATTTCCTATTCATAAGTGGCAATTTGTGATTAATGATTATGGTCAAGTTTTCAATAATTGCAAAGTGGAACATAACCTAAGTTGAACAATCCGAGCTTATGTGTTTGTTGCTTAGATCAACCTATCTTTCTCATCATAAAGCTGCCATTAAATTGAATTTAGAGAGCTTATTCTAGGTTGTTTAATGGTTAGAGATTAAATAGAGAGCTTGTTCTATTTAACGACAAACTAAGGAAAGATTGGGATAACAGAGCTTGTTGTTATCTACGGTTGTTAACTTTGATAGTTGGTTGATATTGATAGATCTGAAGTTGATTCTTAATGATGTCTAGTGGTGGAGAATGAAACCTTAACCATATTTTTCATATTTGATTCTTCTTACTTACTTGTTTTCTTACTTTTCTAGTTTGCTTATTTTTAAAAGTATATTTATTTTTATTGGCTGGTTATACCGCCTAATTTGTATATTAACTTTGTTTTATTTTTATTGGCTGGTTATACCGCCTAATTTAGTATATATATTTTTATTGGCTGGTTATACCGCCTAATTTAGTATATATATTTTTATTGGCTGGTTATACCGCCTTGCATCTTATTCTTATTATTTACTTTAGTTTAAATCTGGCTTCAAAAACCCCTTTTCTTTTATTGTTCTTGAATTTAAGTTTTAAACTATCAACTTATAAACTAAAACCCAATCCCTGAGGACTCGACCCTTGCTAACTACTATACTTACAATTGATCTTTTTAGTGCAAGGTTAAATAAGATACACTCTTTTGGGTGCATCAATTTATAAAGCTTGTCTCTTGTCATTTAGCTCTCCAAAATGTGTATAAATAGAGGGCCTTGGATGATTGTAAGAGACATGGTAGATTGGTAGGATATTAGCCATTATAATAAAATTCTCTAAGTTTTCTTCTACTTTCCTTTCTCTAGTTTTCTTTTTCTTTATTTTCTTCTTCTTCTTTCTTTCTTTTATTTCTTTCTTAGATTCTCTTTAATTTTATGTTTATGTTTACAATACCTATGCTAGGTTAAACTTTTATTTGGTTAAGGGTGATTTCAAAGCCCTAGACATGTTTTATAATTGATTTTCAGATTCTATCTATCATTAATTTTCTATCAAAGTTGCTTATGTTCTTCTACAAGAATTGTTTATGATGTTGTCTTGATTTATTTAGGTGTACAACTAGATAGATCTTGATAATTATCTATTGCTAGCTTAGGAGTCTTGATCCGTGTAATTGTCTTGATTTCCTATTCATAAGTGGCAATTTGTGATTAATGATTATGGTCAAGTTTTCGATAATTGCAAAGTGGAACATAACCTAAGTTGAACAATCCGAGCTTATGTGTTTGTTGCTTAGATCAACCTATCTTTCTCATCATAAAGCTGCCATTAAATTGAATTTAGAGAGCTTATTCTAGGTTGTTTGATGGTTAGAGATTAAATAGAGAGCTTGTTCTATTTAACGACAAACTAAGGAAAGATTGGGATAACAGAGCTTGTTGTTATCTACGGTTGTTAACTTTGATAGTTGGTTGATATTGATAGATCTGAAATTGGTTCTTAATGATGTCTAGTGGTGGAGAATGAAACCTTAACCATATTTCTCTCATATTTAATTTCATATTTCTTACTTACATCTTACTTATTATTTACTTTAGTTTAAATCTGATTTCAAAAACCCCTTTTCTTTTATTGTTCTTGAATTTAAGTTTTAAACTATCAACTTATAAACTAAAACCCAATCCCTGAGGACTCGACCCTTGCTAACTACTATACTTACAATTGATCTTTTTAGTGCAAGGTTAAATAAGATACACTCTTTTGGGTGCATCACAAATTAGCTCCAAAAATTATGAAAACTTCTAGATCACATTTTTAAATTATTTGGAAGAGATTGGTGAAGAAAAATCTGGACTCGGAGCTCGTTTAAAAAATGGTAAAGTTTGGGTGCATAAAAAGGGCAATTTCGAAAATAAATCAGAAATAAATAGCAAATGAACTCGAATTTTTTTGAAAACTTTCAGAATTCAATTTTTTTATTATTTCGAAACTATTTAAAAAAGATATCTTGAATTTGGAGTCCGTTTGCTATTTATTTAGGTTCGGGAGGCAAAAAAGTCATTTCACCGAAGAAACCAAAAAGGGCAAATTTGTAATTGAGGAAAATATGAAAGAAGAAGGAATTGTTGGTATTTTTCTTCCCTTGGTCAGCCAGCATAGAGGAGAAGAAGGAAGCTTGAACAATTTAATTCCTTAGTCACTATCAAGCCACATGCTACCACTAACACCTTGCAAATGGTCCCCTCTTCATCCAATGGCTTAGGTGCCTTGTAGGAAAGTTGAATGCACCATCCAATGGCCAAGTTTAAATGCCAAGATGACATTTTTATTTGCCATGAAAGAACCCTCATCTAATGGCCAAGAATGGAACAAAAAAGATGAGCACAATTCATCCAAAGGTGAGCATTCATTCGGCCAAGCAAGGGAGTGCATGGGATTGTCTCTTTTCATCCAATGGCTTAGGCCATCTACAAAGGCTGAGTACACATGTTGAGGGCTGGATTTAATCTACAAGATGTCACTTTTATGTTGTCCTCATCCAATGACCAAGAATGGAAGAGCACAACTCATCCAAGATTAGGCACTCAAGGGGGCAAGCAAGGGAGTGCATGGGATTGGTCCTCTTTTGCATCTAAGGGCTGAGGTTACTACAAGGGCTGAGTACACATCTTAAGGGCTGCTAACAATTGGCAAGATGACATTTTTATGTTCTCATCAAAATATCTTAATCTTAGGGCCAAGATTGGAGGAGAAAAAGTGCAATTTCCATCCAAGGGTGAGAGGGCCATTCGGCCAAGCCATTAGAGGGGGGTGATTTTATTTTTTTTCATAGGGTTTTTTTGGCTAAAGTCAGTAGCTAATTTAGCAAGAAAAAGGTTTTGAAAGAAAGAAAAGAAAAGGGTTTCAATAGGAGAGCTTGAAGGTAGTCATCTCTACCAAGTTCTAGCATGGTTTCTTCTTGTTTTTTATGTTGATTTCTTGATTTTCTATCTTGTTTTCCTACTATATTTTTCATAGAAATAAAGTTTTTCAAATGTTTATTTGAGTTTTTGTCTCTTCTTCTTCATCAAAAGGGTTGAAAACAATTTTTTTAAGATAGTTTTATGCTTGGCCGAATGTGGTTGATGTTTGCCTTGTTTTTTTTTTCTTTTCTTTTTTCTTCCTTGCATGTTATTGTGAGATAAATGATTTTTAGAAGGTTTATTTAAGTATTCTAAGGTTCTGATTTTTTACAAAAGATGAAGCAAAAAGGTTGAAATGGCTACATGATCTTGGCAAGACCAAGTGACCATGGTTAGGGGAGAGGCTATGCCCATTTTTACCTACCATGAAGCTCACCTTAATTTTGTTATTTAACATGGTTTATTTTTTGATTTTTTGAAATGGAAAAGCCTTCATGATCTTGAAAAGACCAATTGATTATGGTTAAGTGAGAGGCTATGCCTATTTGATATGGAGCTTAACTTTCCTTGTTTTATTTACTAGTTTTGCTTGTTATTTGCTTTGCATGTCTATGTTTAATTTTTTATATGTTTTTTACATTATTTTCTATGCTATATTTGTTTCTATATTTCATTTCCATGCTTAATACATTTTCCTTGAAGATTCGGCCTTGTTGCCTATTGGAGTCATATTGTGCATTTTTCATATTTCATGTCTTATATTATACACATGTTTGCATTTTCATATTTTGTCATATGGCCATTCGGCTACTCCATGTTGCTATGCCTCACATGTGCATTTTCATCTTGCTTCTTGGCTTGTTTGCATCTCCATGCCATGAGTTAGCATATCTTGATATTTAGTATGCCTTACATGTGCATTTTCATCTTGCTTCTTGACTTGTTTGCATCTCCATGCCATGAGCTTGTGCATTTTGATTTTAGTATGTCATATGCTTGTGAAAATGTCATGAAATTATGCATCTTAATATGATTTGTCATAAATTTGTGTCATTTACTAGATAGGATTGCATTAGAGTCTCATGTGACCATTCGGCCTCTTCATGCATTCCTTGCCTTGTCATGCATTTGCATTTTGTTTAGGTAAGATGCTTCACATTATCATATCTTGAAATTGTGTATTAGTTGCTGTTTGTTCCAGCATTAGCATTAGTTTCATTGGTCATTGTATGTTCATAGTATTGCTATGCATTTCCACTACATGTTAGGTCTAGGCCATATTGATATTGCCATGCATATTGGGTCTTAAATCATATTGGTATTGCAATGCATTGCTATGCTACTTAGGTCATAGGTTACATTAGCATTTTCATGCATATTCATAACATATTAGGTCCAAGTCATATTTGCATTATCAAGCATTGCATGCATATTAAGTTAGGATAGCATTTATTGCCATGCAAACTCATGCTAGGCATTTAGGTTATCTTGAATTGTCATGCATTTCCTTTACCATTTAGGCTTTAGACCATGCATTTCATACATTTCATTTGCTGTATGTTCATGCATTCCATGCCATTGCCACATGATTTATGACTTAGGCCAATCAATGGCTCAAAGTCATGCTCTCTTGAGCATACTTGTGGAAAATTAAAGGGTTGTCAAATTGATTATTCCACCTTTGTGATTTTTTTTACTTAGCCAATTTTTGTCCAAGGTTTTTAAATGTTTTAGCTACTGTCCTTAGGTCTTTAGGATGATCTCCAACAATTTTTACTTTGATTTTTGAATGACTTTATCAAAGGCAAAAAATGTGTTTTGACAAAACAGTTTTTTTCACCTAGTAGTCGGACTTTTCTAATTTTTCTGGGCAGTCATCTTTAATAAGAAAATTAAGACAATTTTTTCTCGTGTAGTTTTACATGTTCTGAGTCTCCAGTACTTTTTTTTGAATTTTTAAAAATAGGCTAAAAAATCGTGTGTCAAAATCGGATAGTAGAGGCAGATTTGAATTCAAAAGAAAAACAATGGTTGAATTTGTCTAAGGCATTTAGACGGGGTTGGGTAGAAGCTTTAGCTACTGTCTTAGGGTAGTTTCTAAGCCTTTTTAAACTTTAAAAATGATTTTATAAATCTCGGGTTAAGGGTGGTCAAGTCTGGGATTTTAAACTTAGGAAATTAGAGCCATTTTAAAAGGGTTTGGTAGGGTTTTTAATCTTCATTCAAGTTTTTCTTCTGAATTGTTTTCAAACAATCACAAAGTTTTTTTTGGAAAATCTAATTTGACATATTTTCCTAAGGTAGCTGGATTTCTTTTTAGATATACGGATTTCTTTATTTAGAGGAAAAAATACATTTTCATGCATTGATTTTCCATGTTCATACATTTTATTTAATATGTGATTTTTGCTATGATATTTTCCATGGTATAATTATTACTTTGATTTACATTTTATGATGTTATATTGTTTGCCATATGATTTTGAATATTTCATGATATCCCATATTTTTTTATTTAGTCATTTATTTTTGTCACATTATTTAGCATATACTATGTTCATGCATTTTATTTTATTTTCATGCATATTTTATGATAGCATTATTTTATGTTTCATGTCATTTCATCATATTCCATGTCATTTAGGTTATATTATATAGAATATGCCATATCATTTAAAATTGCCATGTCATTTAAATCATTTTATCTCATTTAGAATATACCATGATACTTAGGATTTTTCATTTTATCTAGAATATACTGTGCCATTTAAATTATGTCATATCATTTAGGTTGCATTATATTATCTAGACTTTGTTATGTCATTTTATTTATGTCATACATGTTCATGTTCATTTTTTTAAATGTTTTGAAAAAGATAATGATTTTCAATAAAAATAAAGATATTCCCGAGTTAAAATAATTCATGAGTTCTCTACCGGGTTTACTGGAAAAAATATCATCAATTATCATTAATAAAGGAATATCTTTCTTTCAAAAAACGAGAGTGATTCGGAAAGTTTTCCAAATGAATAAAAAAATTTATATTTTGTTGATTTTGTTGGTGAATATAGAAAAATTTTGAATTAATAAATTTCGGATCATTTTCAATTAAAAATGGAATTATTTTTCTTAAAATTGGGAATTAACTTGAAATACTAAATTAAAAATCAACTTTTTACCGAGACTTGAGATAACACATGATTAATAAGGTACCATTTTATACGGGCGTTGTGGGGGTGCTAATCCTTCCCCGCACGTAACCGAGTCCCGAACCCGATTCTTCGATGTTCTCTGGTTTATAACGCAGACTTGAAATCGGTTTTAAAAATGTTTTAATTAATTTTAAAATGTTTTATAAAACCAGTTTTAATAGGTGGCCGATCACACCTAGCTAAAAAAGATTGGTGGCGACTCCATGTCTTTTTACGAGTCTGTTTTCATACCCTCGACCGTTTATTTTATTTCAAGAGGAATTAAGTCGTCTTTTCCTCTGTTCACCCAATGTCATGCTTAACGAGTAATAAAGTCTCGCGATGAGGCTTGTTATTTATTTAGGTTGCGACAGCTTGGCGACTCCACTGGGGAGTATTAGAGAGTCAGGCCTAGAATTAGGCGTGTGTTATCAAAGTCTCGGCTTTGTTGGTTTAATTGGTATTTAACTTTAATTCTCACATTTTTTAAAATAAAGGAGAATTTTGAAAATAATAAAATGTTTTAAATATGTCCATCTTCATGTGCATTCATATTATTATTTGTTCTCTGGTTATTTTGTTGCGTATATTTATATGTCTGCTTGACTGATGCTTTACATTGTTTGATTTTAGTGGGGTATTTAGAATAAGAGGTGTAGAATAGGTGGTGACAGGTTCACACACTATATTTGCATTTGCATAACATGAACTCTCTACCCGGGTTCCGTCCTTTTAAGTGGGAGTAAAGTAACTACTACGCCTTCGTGATGATCCTCCGTATGGGCTAGTGAAACACTTTCGGAGTATAAAGTACCTAATGCCTTCGTGATAATCCTCCGTATGGGCATAGAAAAATATACTCTAACGAATTGCCCCGCTTTTATAGGGGTGCCTTACTAGCCTTCACAGGCGACAGTGAGGAACGATTTGGGGCCTTAGAATCGATTCACCTTCATTTAGTGAACCTAGGCGAAGCTATGTCGGATTTCTGTTAGATACCCGAAGTTTAAGAACACATGGAGGGACATTTCCAACCTTTTACCATCTTTCTATATGTTAGATTTTACAAATTGGGTAATGAACGAACATCATATCGCTCGTAATAAATTTATTATTTTGTCCCAAAGGCGTCGTAATGCCAAAGCTCTGCTAAAATTTTCGGGACATTTTTTTTAAAACATGTTGTTATTTATGTTATATTTGTGAATTCATTTCTTTACTAATCTATATCTTTTTGTTTTCTTTTCTTTGACATGCATCATAGACATCAGCATACACTTGAAGTTTATTGGCCTCGGGATAGTCATCAACCCAAAGGACTTCCATGGAGTGTCAGGTTATTTCAGTAATAGAAGATCATGCAGTAGTCAGGGCACGGTCGGAAAAAGATCAGGGGGAGGATGGTTATTGCCTGAAGAAAGATTATGTGTCAGTATTGCTGGAAAGGGTCAAAGTGGATTCTAGACAGAATAATCTCTGAGGGTTAGCCGACATTTGGAATCAGTGGAATGTATCAGAGAAAGAAGCCTTCACTCAGAAATATAGAGATATAGCACTCTTAATTTCGATTCGGGTCAATAGTGGGTTGATTCAGGCTATGGTACAGTTTTGGAATCCTGCTTATAGATGTTTTACTTTTAACAAAGAGGATATGACCCCACTGATTGAAGAATATTCAGCATTGTTATATATTGAATGTCCTAATCCTGATCGGGTATATTTGAAGGAAGTGAAACCTTCAGGTTTTAAGAGGAAAGTGGCTTGGATCACAGGAATGGATACAACATGGGTTGAGAGTCATGTGGATACAAAGCAGAAAAATGGATGCATTCCGTGGGAAACTCTCCGACAGTTGATATTGGGTTATTCCGACAAAGAAAAAGCCAGGGACATCTTCGCTCTAGCTATCTACGGATTAATCATATTCTCGAAGATATTGGGTCATGTGGATATAGCCGTGTTTGATTTCTTTGAAAAGTTGGAACAGAAGATCAACCCATCTCCGGCCATCCTAGCTGAAACTATCCGATCTTTGAATTTTTGTAAAAAGGAAGGACAAGGGAGAATCAAGGGGTGTGTACAACTCTTTTATATTTGGATTCAAAGTCACTTTTGGAAGATAGAAAAGGTTTCCTTCAAACCGTATATGAAGTCTTTAGTGCCGATTAGGGAATTCCTTCAAAATGATTGGCCTGAAGATGGGGATGAAGAGAAATGGGTCAACATGTTCTGAAATCTAAAAGGGGAGATGATGACTTGGAAAGCTCCATGGATGGTTCCTATGCCGATTATGTATAAATGTGGGGACAACTCGGGAGTTCCACTACTCAAAATTTTGGGGTCTGTGAGTTATGCACCTTTGTTGGTGCAAAGACAGGTTGAGTCTCAGCAATTCACACCCGTGATTCATAATCTAGGATCATCATAGTTCACTTATGGAGAAGACATATATTTTGGAAAGGTGCGGGTAGTGATTGAAGCATGGAAGAAAACTTACAGGATAAAAGTGGCCAGATATGTCTACATCGTCACACCTGATTACCTGATATGGAGGGAATTAAGGGCTAATGATAGGCTATTAACATCAGATGGGGAAGAGGACTAGTTCATGAATCCGTCACCGAGGGAAATGCCATCAGAGCTAGAAATCGCAAGGGCAGAATTTGAAAAAGAAAAGGCCCAGATAAGTAAGGAGATTGCCCGACTACAAGAAGAGCTTGAGGACATGAAAAATAGGGAATCAGCTCGAGAAAGAGAAAAGGAAAAAATCAAGAGAGAAAGAGACAGTGCTAAGGGCAATCTTCAGGAATTACACTTAGAGAGCAAGAGGTACCGCTTCGAGCTCAGATTTGAGGGGACCCTCAAGACTTTCGGAGAATGGGATCATGAGATCAAAAATCTCAAGAAGGAGAATAACTACTGGAAAGAGAGAGCGAAGCATGAGGAAGCCCGAGCTAATCAACTGGAGAAGCAAGTTAAGGAAAGCTTACACGGTGATGCTTCTGCTGATGCGTCAAGGGGCCGTGAACAAGTAGGGGTCAGATTGAAGAGTAGAGAAATCAAAAGGAGACTGTGAAAGAAAGTCCAAGATCCGAGGAAGTCACTATAGGACTAATTTTGTAATAGTACTTTGAAAGGCGAATTACGGCTTTATCTTAGGCAGTGATCTTTTTATTCTATCTGTGATGTATTTAGTTCCAGAAAATCAATGAAAGACCGTTCGGTTGAAATTATCTTGGGGCCAATACATTCAAATGCATTCATATTTTATATATTTTGTTTGTTCATTTGTACATTTACTCATATTTATAATCATTCATTTTTGAAATTCATTTATGTTCATACACTTAACCACTTATTTATTCATTCATATTCATAAACTTAAACACTTATTTGTTCATTTCGCTTGTTCATTCATTTATTCTTTCGTATTCATATACGTATTCATGTACTTATCCATTTTATTTGATTTATTCATTCACATTTAGTCATACATTCATTCATTCATTTTTCATAAAACATAAAAAAGGATGTGTCACTAAATTCTAATTCATGGTTTTCAAAACTAAAGTTACAATTGGTCGCACTCAGAAAGAATCGGATTTTCAACACCCTTACAATACTCGATCTCAAGCCAGAGCTATGGAGAACGATCAGCTTGCTAGAATTGAAAGAATGGAAAGAACTCAAAGGGAACTACAGGAACAGTTGGCTAAATCTCAGGTTGAGTCACGAGAATAGATGACTAAACTCATGGAAATGATGAGTGCCATGATGAAACAAAAAGGGCCGGGAGAGAATTCGATCACCGGGAAAAGGGTAGTAATTGAAGAGGATCAACCTGAAAACATACAGCCAAAGGGCCAAGAGGTGCCAATTGGGGCAGCCTCCTATGTTTATATCCAGCGAGCTACTAAGGCACAGAACTATGTTCCCGAAAGAGGTAATATGGGAGCTGACCCAAATGATGTTAACGTTCCAGACTTTGAGGAATTAGCTGAAAAGGAAAAAGCAAAGATGACTGAGCTGAATAAGGTCGAAATGGCAGAATCCCAGAAAAAATATCAACTGCTGGAAGAGAGGCTGAGGGCGTTGAAGGGGCGGTGTTATTTGGAAATCTGGATGCCAAAGAGATGAGCTTAGTACACGACCTAGTAATTCCCCAAAGTTCAAAGTACCGGACTTTGAAAAATATAATGGAACTACCAACCCATCAGCACATCTGACCATGTACTACAGAAGAATGATGGGGCATGATGATAATGAGAAACTGCTTATCCATTGTTTCCAAGATAGCTTGACAGGGTCTGCAACCCGATGGTACAATCAACTAAGTAGTATCAAGATTCATTCATGGACGGATTTAGCCAGGGCTTTCATGGAGTATTATAAGCATGTATCTGACATGGAACCTGATAGACTGTCACTATAGAATATGGAAAAAAGGACCACTGAGAGTTTCAAAGAATACTCGCAAAGGTGGAGGGATCTGGCCACACAAGTGCAACCCCCTTTAACTAGCAAAGAAACTACAGTGCTTTTCATCAATACCTTGAAAGCACCCTATTATGATAAATTGGTGGGGAGTGCCACCAAGGACTTTGCAGACATGGTAATATCTGGGGAGATGATAGAGTCGGCCATTAAGAATGGGAAAATGGAAGGGGGTGAGTCTTCTACTCCAAAAAAGGTATTCCCTGCCAGGAAGAAAGAGGAGACCCACGCAGTTAGTATAAACCAATACCTATATACACCTCCCACACCATATACACCACCAAGGCCCTATACTTCTACCACATCTTATGCACCTCCTACACCCTATACACCTTACCCGGGGTATAATCCTTACTACCCCAATGTGAACCACCTTACCCAAAATCCCTTCTCTTATACCAATATACCACAATAGCCATTTCCAACTGGCATATCCCCACAGATAAACCTTCCCCGAAACACTGTCCTAAACACTCAGGGAGCCGGGCGCAATGACCAACGTTCACCAAGGAACGATAAAAAACCCCAATTTGATTCGATTCCTACCACTTATGGTGAGCTATATCCCAAACTGTTGCAGGGTCAACTTGTTGCACCTGTATACCTCAAACCGCTGACACCACTATATCCAAGCTGGTACAATGCAAATACTAACTGCGTGTACCACACAGGAATTCAAAGACATTCGACTGAAGATTGCCTGGCCTTTAAAAAGAATGGGTCGAATATAGCGGGAAACCCATTGCTAGATCATGCGGAGAATCGAGTAAATACATTATGGACAAGGGAAGTCAGAAGGGTAAAAATGGATGCCAGGGAAGTCAAGACTCCAATGTTGACAGTATGGGTCGAGATGGTTAAGGCAAGAATGGTGGGGGATGTAGATAGTTTAAAAACGGTTGCAAAGAGGGTGCAGAATGGTGCCCATTCCATAAGTGTAGAGGTCATATCATACAGGATTGCGGGGACTTTCTGGCTAAAGTCCAAAAGATGATGGATGATGGGGAGGCCCAATTTTACGAGGAGATAGAGGGGAAAGTAGAGATTATTGAGAATGCAGCTAGCTACGGGATAGGAAGACCCTTGATCATCTATTATGATGAACTTGAGAAGAATGTTATGCCAGTCGTTGAGGAAAGTGCGCCTAAGTTAATCATTGATTTGCTTGTTTCCTTTTCGTACAAGGAAAACAAAGCTGCACCATGGAAATACGACTGCAGCATGGTTATGCCTGGGTCTTCAAGTCAGCAAGATATCACAGGTGTGGGGCATTTAACACGAAGTGGAAAGTGTTATGCTCCTGAGGGTGTTGAACAGGGGTTAATAGGAAAAGATAGAGGAACGGGCAAAGGGAAGAAAGCAGCTGAACCAATCCATATTGAGATGGATTTGTCAAAAGAAGTAGAAAGGGGGTCAGCCCTGGTAAACAGGATAAAAGAGCCGATGAATGAGAAAGAAGCCTGCGAGTTCTTAAAATTCATAAACCATAGTGAGTATAGCGTGGTTGAGCAACTACAACGTCAACCAGCTAGAATTTCAATCTTATCTTTGCTTTTGAACTCGGAGCCACACAAAAATTCCCTGTTGAGAGTGTTGAATCAGGCATATGTGGCTAACAACATATCGGTAGAAAAATTAGACAGGTTGGTGGGAAACATCGCGGCAGACGACCATATATATTTCAGTTATGAGGAAATATCACCCAATGGTATTGGGTCAACAAAGGCTCTCCACATAACTACCACTTGCAAGGGGCACATATTACCAAGGGTCCTTTAGGATAATGGTTCTTCATTAAATGTGATGCCCTTGGCAACCTTGTCCAAATTGCCATTTGATATTTCTTATATGCTACCAAGTTGCACGGTGGTCAGAGCCTTTGATGGTATCAGGAGAGATGTAATGGGGACTATTGAGGTTCTTCTGGAGATAGGCCCATGCACTTACACGATGAACTTTCAGGTCATGGATATTAATCCATCTTATAATTGCTTGTTGGGAAGGCTGTGGATACATTCAGCAGGGGCTGTACCTTCATCTCTCCACCAAAAGCTAAAATTTGCGATAGAGGGGCATTTGGTCACTGTATCAGAAGAAGAAGACGTAATAGCCTCTACATCTACTGAATCTCCTTATTTTGAACCCAATGAAGATGCCGTAGAATGTTCCTTTTGGTCATTGAAATTCGTAAATGCGATTTTCATCGCTGAAGGCGAAAAATTCCAAAACCTAGGTTATCCAAGAACACAAGGCTGGGGGTAAGAACTACCCTGAGAAAAGGCTGTAGGGCTAGAAAAGGTCTCAAAAAATATCTTCAGGGGATGGCCCGAGTGATGGAATTAGTGGGAAAGAAAGACCAGTTTGGCCTAAGGTATCTTTCGAAGGCCCATGAGAAAAGGAAACAAGTTGAAAGGAACCGACAAAAGAGGATGGCCCGTCTCGCGGGTATGGATATTGAGTGGGAGCCTATGACTTTCCCACCTATCCTTCACAGCTTCATCTCAGTCGATTCTTTGTTCTGAGAAAAGAATTCTGATGATGTACTCGTAATGATCGAGCAAGCCTTCGAGAGATTCTAGGTGAAGAAGGATGAGTAGATGTATGATATGGAGATCTGCATGACCAGGGAGGAAAGAATTGAAAGTGAGAATGCTAACTGGATGGTGCGACCTTATCCCCCAGGATATAGACTGACCAATTGGAGTGCAACTGAGCTACCTATAGTTTTTAGGTCTATTCCAATGTAATGCTTTTAAACAAATCTTAAATATCTTTGCCCGAAGATAGTAAGAATTTCTTTTGTAATGGGCTTTTGTCTAAAAGTTTTCATCCAATAAATAACAAACATAATGCATTTCCTTTATATTGATGTGTCTATATTCTTTCATTTATGCTATTTATTTTGCTTCCATTGTATATATGTTTTCCTATATTGTTTCTTCCCCACCTATTTACAGGTGTATGGATGCGGAATATGAGGACCTTCCTGTTGGTAATTCTGAAATTGATTTTGAGAGACCTATTTGCAAGGGTGATTTTGAGACCGACGAAGATATTGAGGATTATGGTCTACCTCCGGACCTATTAAGAAAAATAGAACAAGAAGAGAAACAAGTACTTCCTCATGAGGAGCTATTGGAATTGTTGAATTTGGGAAGTAGTGAGGAGATAAAAGAGGTTAAAATCAGGACTACATTGTCGTCATCAATAAAGGGTGAATTGACAGCCTTGCTCCAGGAATATGTAGATGTATTTGCATGGTCATACCAAGACATGCCGAGTTTGGATCCATACATTGTGGTTCATAGGCTCCCTTTAAGGCCAGAGTGCAAGCCAATTCAGCAAAAGTTGAGAAGAATAAGGCCGGACATGCTGTTAAAGGTAAAAGAGGGGGTGAAGAGGCAGTTTGATGCTAGATTCTTAGAGGTGCAAAATATCCGAAATGGGTGGCAAACATTGTTCCAGTACCAAAGAAGGATGGCAAGGTGAGTATATGCGTCGATTACAGAGATTTGAACAAAGCCAGTCCCAAATATAATTTCCCTTTGCCTCACATTGATACTTTGGTGGATAATACAGCGAAGAGTTCCTTGTTTTCTTTCATGGATAGATTCTCGGGATATAATCAGATTAAGATGGCACCAGAAGATATGGAGAAAACCACATTTGTTACAATGTGGGGAATATTCTGCTACAAGGTTATGCCGTTTGGGTTGAAGATTTTGGGGCAACGTATCAGAGAGCCATGGTGACCTTGTTTCATGACATGATGCATAAGGGAATTGAGGTTTATGTTGGTGTTATGATTGCAAAGTCACAAGGAGAAGAGGAGCATATTGCGAATCTTAGAAAACTCTTTGAAAGACTAAGAAAGTTTCAACTCAAGCTAAACCCGGCAAAATGCACTTTTGGAGTCATGATAACTCGTATAATTATATAGTTCTTAGTTATGTTTTATTATTGTTTTGTGTCAAATACGAGTTATTATTGCTTAGTCTAATTGTGTTTATGATATTTTATTTTTTTATGTAATTTGGTGTTTTTCACGAGTTTCTTTGAGTGATTTCAGATTACTAGGTTAAATCAACAATTAAGGGCAAATCCAGTTCAGTTCCAGTTCCGACACCTTTTTCCATATCCGCTATATCTGGAGTTTCACTGAAGCAATAAGGCTGAATATTTTACAGTGCAAAGTTAAGAGGCATATCTATCTTTTTCATGTTTTACACTTCTTGAAACGGAGTCGTTTTCCCTAGCGAAATCGACCATCAAGTTGGCTGATGTGCAATGACGTCTGTGCTGACCTGTTTTGGTATTTTGACCATATCTTCCGCTCCACATGAGAAAATGATCTGATTCCAACGGCTATGGATCCGTAACGGATAGGGGTATATTTTTCTAGAAGACCATTTGATCAGATCGAGCCTCCAACATTGACAAAATCGACCATCAAGCTGGCTGATCAGAATTGTCATACAATATGACGAAAATTGTTAGAAAAATGCACCCACCTATTATACCTACCTTTGAAATTTATAAAGCTTGTCTCTTGTCATTTAGCTCTCCAAAATGTGTATAAATAGAGGGCCTTGGATGAGCATTAAAGATACATTGGTAGGATATTAGCCATTGTAATAAAATTCTCTAAGTTTTCTTTTTCTTTCCTTTCTCTAGTTTTCTTTTTCTTTATTTACTTATGCTTCTTACATTTCTTTTCATTTTATTCATATCTAGTATGTATTGCTAATCATATTGTTGAGGTGATGAGGTGAAGCTCTTGGTAAATGCTAAGGTTAGTCTCTTAAACATGAGCTAAAATGAATCATCATTTATAAACACTAGTATAGATAATATTTTCTTTTGGTTTAAAATCATACTTGCAAAGTAGGGATCTTGATTCATTATTGACAAGGAAAATGGCACAGTAAATGCTTGGTTTCATAACCTTGATTTGTTGTAGACATATACCTTGGCATAAGGAATGCTTGGACTCTTTTTATGAGTTTTGAGGACACCAAATGAACATAATATCATATGTTATGGACGTTAGACAATTTGGACTGAATTGCTAAACCTTCCGATTGGAACCTCCTTTATGTGTGGATTTCAATTGTGTAATAAAACAAGATTAATCTTAGCATAACACCAAGAGTGGATTCTCTAACCTCAACATCTTTTCTTATTGTTTTTTATATCTTGTTTAATTTCTTTTATATTTTGTTTATTTTGTTCTCTAATATCTTGTTTATCTTGTTTTGTTGTTGATTCCCTAATATCTTGTTTACTTTATTTTTCTTATATATTTATAAACTTATACTTACTAATACGCTTCCCTGTGGTTCGACCTCGGACACCCGAGAATTTATTACTTGAACATAACCTGCACTTGGGTTTACAACTCTTAGTTGAGTCTCCATAAAGTTTTTGGCGCCGTTGCCGGGGAAGCAATACTAAGTATATAAGTTTATAAGTATATTTATTTTTATTGGCTGGTTATACCGCCTAATTTTCTATATATTTATATTTATATTGTATATTAACTTTGTTTTATTTTTATTGGCTGGTTATACCGCCTAATCTGTATATTAACTTTGTTTTATGCTTGTTTGGCGACGTGATTTTAGATCTCGTCGTTTAGTTAGATTTTATTGTGAAACTTTTTCAGGTAATCTTTCTAATACAACTCCTACCATGGCTGACAATGAAAGTGTTCATGCTGAAGATGAGAACAGACAAGTACGCACCATGCGTGACTACTTGCAACCAACTCGAAGCTCATCACCCTCTTGTTTTATTTTTCCTCTCAATGCAAACAACTTTCGTTTTAAACCAGGTATGATAGCTTTGCTTCCAAATTTCCATGGGTTAGAATCGGAAAGTGCTTACTCGTTTCTAAAAGACTTCGAAGATGTATGTGTCACCTTTAATGACCAACAATGTACAAATGAAATTGTCAAGCTAAAATTATTTCCTTTTTCTTTAAAAGATAAAGCAAAAATTTGGCTTCATAATTTAAAACCAAGGTCAATTGGCACATGGCAAGAATTACAAACTGAGTTTCTAAAGAAAATTTTCCCAGCACATAAAACTATTGCTTTGAAAAGACAGATTCAAAATTTCAATCAAAATCAAAATGAAGCATTTTTTCAGTGCTGGGAGCGTTTTAAAGATTTGTTAAGTTCTTGTCCACATCATGGTTTTGAAAAATGGCGTCTTATTAGTTTCTTTTATGAAAGTTTAACTCCCGAAACTAAACAATTTGTTTAAACAATGTGTAACGGTGAGTTTCTAGAAAAAGAACCTGAAGAAGCCTTTGACTACCTAGACCATTTGGCAGATAACTCTCAAGCCTGGCACACAGATAATTCCTCTGAAAGTTCCAATAGATCTAATCTTGTTTCTAACAGAGGTAAATATCATTTTAGTCAAGAAGATGAGATAAAAGCTAAAGTAGCTAATTTGGCTAGAAAGATTGAAGCCATGGAACTTAGAGAAGTAAAAGAAGTCAAAACGGTTAAAAATGAAGAAAGTTGTAGAATTTGTGAAATCATGGGACACCCCACTTCTGAATGTCCAAACATTCACATTCTTAAAGAAGCGTTGCATGATCAAGTAAATTCCATAAACACATTTAAAAAGCCTTTTGCTTCTTCTTACTCTGAAACGTATAACCCTGAATGGAGAAATCATCCCAACTTCAGTTGGCGGAATAATAATCATGTTCAGGTACCACAATCTCAAAAGCCGGGCAACACTTTTTCCTATCAACCTTTACGTGTACAAACCTTGGAAGAGACATTGAAAGCATTCATGCAAACACAAGCAAATATGAATAACCAAACTTCACAGGACATCAATGAGATCAAAAACACCTTGTCCACATTGACAGCTTCATTACGCACTCAAGAAAAAGGTAAGTTTCCTGCTCAACCTCAGCCTAACCCTTCTACTCAATGTCTTGTTTCTTGCTCCAATGAAACTCAACAGGAAAATGCCAGTTCTATCACAACTCTTCGAAGTGGAAAGGCAATTGACAAAAACATTCCATCAAAAGACCAAGATCCTCCTTCCCCTCCGAAAAGTAATGGTAAGGATGATGGTAAGTCTGAACTTCTTGAAAATTTGGACAAAGAAAAAGGTATGCATCCTGCTCATTTTCCTCAAAGGTTGCAAACAATAAAGAATTTGAATCAAAATGCAGAAATTTATGAACTTTTCAAACAAGTTAAGATTAACATTCCTTTATTGGATGCAATCAAACAAGTTCCATCTTATGCTAAATTTTTGAAGGACATGTGCACAGTTAAAAGGAAACATAATGTACAAAAGAAAGCATTTCTGACGGAAAGTGTGAGCTCAATCATTCAGCACCTTACTCCACCAAAATTCAAAGATCCTGGATGTCCAACAATCTCATGCATCATTGGAAACACTAGAATAGAACGTGCATTGCTTGATCTTGGTGCTAGTGTTAATCTTTTGCCTTTTTCTGTTTATCAACAGTTAGGTTTAGGTGAACTCAAGGAAACACCTGTTACACTTCAACTAGCTGATCGTTCTGTAAAAATTCCTCGAGGGATAGTTGAAGATGTTTTGGTTCAAATTGATAATTTTTACTTCCCTGTTGATTTTATTGTTTTGGACACACATCCTGTTTCAAATCCAAATGTTCAAATTCCTGTTATATTAGGCCGTCCATTTCTTGCAACTTCTAATGCTCTGATAAATTGCAGGAATGGTATGTTGAACATTTCTTTTGGAAATATGACTTTAGAATTAAATGTGTTCAACACTTGCAAGCAACCTGGTGATGATTCAGAAGTACATGAAGTGGATTTCATTGAAGAACTTGTTCATGAACATCTCACCACTACCACATTCCATGATCCTTTAGAAGCTTATTTAATTGAATGTGAGTTTGATAATGCTTCAGAAATTTCACACACTGATTCTTTGTTAAATTCTTTTCAGGATAGGCATTGTTGGAAACAAAAGTTTGAGGAACTTCCATCACTCACAAATGTCACTGTACCATCAACTATTGAACCACCCAAGCTGGATTTAAAACCATTGCCATCCGAGCTAAAATATTCCTTTTTGGGTGAGAATGAAACTTTTCTAGTCATAAATGAACTTGAGGAACTCAGAAAAGATGCATATGAGAATTCTAAAATTCATAAAGAAAGAACTAAAGCCTTTCATGACAAGTTAATTTCAAGAAAAACATTTGATGTTGGGCAAAAAGTTCTACTTTATAATTCTAGACTTCACATATTTCCTGGTAAGTTGAGATCAAGATGGACTGGCCCATTTGTGGTTAAGCATGTGTATCATTATGGAACAGTTGACATTGAGAATCCTCAAAATGGTAACGTATTCAAGGTAAATGGACAAAGACTCAAACTCTTTTTGGAAAATCATGTTACTCAAGAAGAGGTTGTTTTTCTTTCTGATCCTTGTTTTGAAAATAACTAGATGTAAATATAATTTTTACTAATCTTCAAAAAAAAAAAAAAAAATACATTTTTTTAACCCCAGTTAAATGGCGGATAACGGTACTCCGTGATTATTTAAGTCGGTTCCATCAGCTACCCTGATGCACCCAAAAGAGTGTATCTTATTTAACCTTGCACTAAAAAGATCAATTGTAAGTATAGTAGTTAGCAAGGGTCGAGTCCTCAGGGATTGGGTTTTAGTTTATAAGTTAATAGTTTAAAACTTAAATTCAAGAACAATAAAAGAAAAGGGGTTTTTGAAGCCAGATTTAAACTAAAGTAAATAATAAGAATAAGATGCAAGGCGGTATAACCAGCCAATAAAAATATATATACTAAATTAGGCGGTATAACCAGCCAATAAAAATAAAACAAAGTTAATATACAAATTAGGCGGTATAACCAGACAATAAAAATAAATATACTAAGAAGAATCAAATATGAAACATATGGTTAAGGTTTCATTCTCCACCACTAGACATCATTAAGAATCAATTTCAGATCTATCAATATCAACCAACTATCAAAGTTAACAACCGTAGATAACAACAAGCTCTGTTATCCCAATCTTTCCTTAGTTTGTCGTTAAATAGAACAAGCTCTCTATTTAATCTCTAACCATTAAACAACCTAGAATAAGCTCTCTAAATTCAATTTAATGGCAGCTTTATGATGAGAAAGATAGGTTGATCTAAGCAACAAACACATAAGCTCGGATTGTTCAACTTAGGTTATGTTCCACTTTGCAATTATTGAAAACTTGACCATAATCATTAATCACAAATTGCCACTTATGAATAGGAAATCAAGACAATTACACGGATCAAGACTCCTAGACTAGCAATAGATAATTATCAAGATCTATCTAGTTGTACACCTAAATAAATCAAGACAACATCATGAACAATTCTTGTAGAAGAACATAAGCAACTTTGATAGAAAATTAATGATAGATAGAATCTGAAAATCAATCACAAAACATGTCTAGGGCTTTGAAATCACCCTTAACCAAATAGAAGTTTAGCCTAGCATAGGCATTGTAAACATAAACATAAAATTAAAGAAAATCTAAGAAGAAAATAAAAGAAAGAAAGAAGAAGAGGAAGAATATTAATTATCCAACCTCTTGCTCTCTCTAAAGAAAAAGAAAACTAGAGAAAAGAAAGAAGAAGAAAACTTAGAGAATTTTATTAAAATGGCTAATATCCTACCTATGTACAATATGATCCTCTACAATCATCCAAGGCCCTCTATTTATACACATTTTGGAGGGCTAAATGACAAGAGACAAGCTTTACAAATTTCAAAGGTAGGTATAATAGGTGGGTGCATTTTTCTAACAATTTTCGTCATATTGTATGACCATTTTGATCAGCCAAGTTGATGGTCGATTTTGTCAATCTTGAAGGCCTGATCTGATCACATGGTCTTCTAGAAAAATGTTCCCCTATGAGTTACTGATTCATAGCCGTTGGAATCAGCTCATTTTCTGATGTGGAGAAGAAGATATGGGCAAAATACGAAAACAGGTCAGCACAGACGTCATTGCACATCAGCCAACTTGATGGTCGATTTCGTCAATATTGGAGGCTTTATCTGATCACATGGTCTTCTAGACAAATGTTCCCCTATCAGTTAGTGATCCATAGCCGTTGGAATCAGCTCATTTTCTGATGTGTATCGGACGATATGGTCAAAATGCGAAAACTGTTCAGGATAGACGTCATTGCACATCAGCCAACTTGATGGTTGATTTCGCTAGGGAAAACGACTCCGTTTCAAGAAGTGTAAAACATGAAAAAGATAGATATGCCTCTTAACTTTGCACGGTTAAAATTTCAGCCTTATTTCTTCAGTGAAACTCCAGATATAGCTGATATGGCAAAAGGTGTCAGAACTGGAACTGAACTGGATTTGCCCTTAATTCTAGTAATCTGAAATCACTCAAAGAAACTTGTGAAAAACACCAAATTACATAAAAATATAAAAGATCATAAACACAATTAGACTAAACAATAATAACTCGTATTTGACACAAAACAATAATAAAACATAACTAAAAACTATATAATTATACGAGTTATCACACCCCCATACTTAGATTGTTGCTAGTCCTAGCAACGACTCAATAAAAATAAAATAAGAAAATCTAATCTAATCCATTTTCGTAGGAAATCACGGTGGCACTTAGCATGTGACACAAGCCTTTAAACCCCTAGGTGTCCCTAGTGGACGAGTTTAGTCTCGTGAGGGTTTACTAGGACGATACCCACAAACATTGAAAACATAAGAAAAACTAAAAATAATAATTATAACTAATCCTTCCAATATAAATTAGAGATAATCATTGGACAAGTCTTAAAAACTAATCAATAGCTCAAAGAAATTCACAAAAAATCTTGCTTGAATGTAAATAGTTTGAGTTAAGCCAATATTAACATAACATATTTCAATCAAAATAGTGCATATTCAAACTTAATCTCAACTTCTCACATGGGATACTCCCTTGATTTTCACTCTTTAAAGTAGTGGTAAAGTGTTTACACTCAATCAATCTCATGAAAACACTTCTACCATATGCTTGCTTGTCCACCTATTCTCCACTAAAAGATCATGCAACTTCATAAATCAAGAGGTCTTTAATCAAGGTTGTAATGGGGCCAAGGGGTTTGTAATGTGGTTGAAGAACAAAAGGATAAAGATATCACAAAGGTTCCAAAGAGTTCATAAAGTTTAGAGACATAAAAAGATTATACAAAGAAACTTCTCAAAACTCTTTACAAGTACATAGTCACCTAGGCCGGATATTCATGTTGGGCCTTTTCTTCATTCTAAACAACTTTGTAATATCTTTTTCTTTTTCCACAAATTCAAGAGATGATTCATATTTTTTTTTTTTACATAGGAATGTATTTGCCAGTATTCCATTTCTTTTTCTCTTGACTTTTCTTTTCTTTTTCCCCCACACTTATTTCTTGTTTCTAACCAAAAAATATCCCTTGTCTTTGCTACTTGTCTCAAATCATGCTAATTCTTCTTTGGAACAAAGGTAAAGATATAAGTATATTTAGGTTAGGGACAAGTTATGGTTACCAAAGAGATAGCTTATTCAATGTAGGCTCAAATTGGTTCACTAAGGGTGTGTTCTCTTGGAACATCAATAAGGGATGGCTGTTTGGCCCTGGCTAAAAATCCTAATGCCTCTATCATATTCATGTTGTCACATGCATCAATATAGTCTCAAACGGTTTAAAGCAAGTTCTAGAGAATCATGTAATCATAAGAGCACTCAAGAAAGAAATTAGATTGATTTGTATAATGCATCAATCATTATAGGCTCAAAAACTCACAAGGATGATTATACAAGTCAGATTAAGTCTAAACATGCTTCTTTCTCAATCAACATATCATATTAACATTGGCTCATAAAAAGGTTGACATTAAGCTCAATTCTCATGAAAATCTTCTCACTAATAAATCTGTTTTAGACTTATGCAATTCATATCTCATCATTGTATTAAAAAGGAACTAAAACACACTAAAATAATAATAATAATAATAATAATAATAAAGACTCATAAAAAAAATAGTAGACAAAAATAAAAGAAATCCTAAATCATTCCCCCCACACTTAATTCTTACATTGTCCTCAATGTAAGTCTATTAACCCAAATGAAAGAATCATGTGTAAGAGAAAAGAACTAATAACATAAGAATAGGAACAACTAAGACTCAAAACAAAACAAAACAAACTCATGCAACCTAAATAATCCTAAAATACTAAACAAAAATTAACAAGTAAACATAAAAAGATTAAAATCAAACTGACAAGGTATGTCTCAAGTCTCCCTTACTCAGACCTTGTCCAGAATGAATACTTCTAAATTGCTTAAAACACAACAAACTTTTTTTTTTTTTGAAAAGAAGAAATCAAACTGACAAGTTATTTCTCAAGTCTCCCTTACTCAGACCTTGTTCAGAATGAATACTTCTAAATGGCTTAAAACACATCAATTTTTTTTTTTTTTTTTAAATTAGCAAAATATGTCCCTTACCCCCTACTAAAGGTAGAATTTAGGAGATATTACCTGCAGAGGTTGCTAACCACTTATTATAACTGAGACACAACAAACAAAATGTTAGATAATGTCACAAAGACAAAGTACAATCCACTCCTTGCTCGTCCATATCTCTTTTTCTTTTTCCGAGCGTTTGCGAAACAACCGTAGCAGATAAACACTCATAAGCTTGGAGCTTTTTGAGTAAATCTTCAATGGTTGTAGCAGAAATTATGGTTCTCCTTGCCTCTGAAAACATGAATCCATTATCCACAGCATTATCTAAATATGAAAGCAAATTACTAAAATAACCATTAATATTAAGCAAACCAATGGGTTTCTTATTTGTGACCAAAGATGACCAAGAAGCCACGCAAGCTATTTCTTCCAATGTACCCAGACCTCCTGGTAAAGCAATGAATGCATCGGCAGAATGGTACATGATTGTTATCCGTTCAGGGAAACTCCAGACTTGTATTTCCTTACCCACGGTAGGCTCACAAAAACTTGTGAATAGTTTTGGCACGATTCCTAGAACTGGACTTCCTCCGGCGTGTGCTGCTGTAGCGACTGCTCCCATTAAACCCGTACTACCACCTCCATAAATCAACTAGATCTTTTGTTGGGCAAGTATTACTCCAACTCTTATGGCTTCATCAGCAAATATGTTATTTTTCCCTGGATAAGCACCTCCAAGGACACAAATTTTTTTAATGCGCTGGGACGAAGTACTTTCCATTTTTTTTTCGAGTGCCTGAAAGAGAATGAATACATGGTGTAATATATAGAGGACTGAGTAGTGAATCAGACAAGAGTAATAATGTCGCCGAAAGTGTATTTGACCTGTCAGAAGAAAATGTTAACCTAACAAAAGATTTTTGCGTGATTTCAGGAAGAAAATCAAAAAGAGAAGAAAAATCAACCGTAAAAGACCAAAAAAAAAATGAGAATAATTACACAAATCGAACAACACGTAAATTAAACCGAAATGAAGTTATTGCAAATCAAACCAAAAGCTGAGAAGTTATTTATTGTAGTTGTGATTGTGGCTCACATCTTCCTCTGGTTTTACGTCCAGAAACGGCTTAAACGCCTTCTATGAGTCGAGGATATGCTTCCCATCCAGTTTTCTTACAAGCTGGCAAACAGGGTCTTTTAACATCAGATTCCCAAGATGTTGCCATTCCCTTTGGAATTGCGGCCATAAATCAAGAATTTCTCTTTGTACGTCTCCACTAGGATGCGTCTCAAGAGAAAGTTGGATATTACCCAAATTCTCCTTACTCAGTCCATCCTTAATGAATTCAATTTTATCATCTCGATTAGAGGACGGAATCCCAATAGAACGACATTTACCGTTACACGTCCATCGTGCACATTTGTGGCAGTTTGAACTCATGCGCTTTGCTCGTCGCTTCTTTGCAAAAGTGCTTCTACCTGTACCTGGTAAATGCAAAACAGGAAGATATTCATCTTCACGTACCTTGGCTTCAATTATCCAACGTATGTCTTCAGGAATCCCTTTGTGCATAAGCATTCTTAATCTTTCAAATCGAACTTGGTAAAGCTTCAGTAAAATATTTCGAGGAAAAGGAGGAAATCGTTTCTGCAATCTTGTGAGAATATCATCCATCCTGAAAAAAAAAATGAAAAAAATTGAAAGAGAAATTGGAAGAGAAATTTATATACAATATCAGTTTTGTGGGTAGCTGATGGAACCGATTTAAATAATCACGGAGTACCGTTATCCGCCATTTAACCGGGTTAAAAAAATTAAAAATTATATTTACATCTAGTTATTTTCAAAACAAGGATCAGAAAGAAAAACAACATAAAAAGACACAAAAACAAAACATTCTAAATAAAATCCTAAATTCTTCCCCCCACACATAATTCTTACATTGTCATTAATGTAATGCTATTAATCCCAAATGAAAGAATCATGTGTAAGTGAAAAGAACTAATAAACAAAATAAACTTATGCAGCCTAAATGAACTTAGAAACACTAAACACAATTAGCAAAGAAACATAAGAAAAAGATAAAGAAAAAGAGAGCAAATCTGAGGATGGCAGTTGGCAATGCTTTCACTAATTAGGCTGCCTCCCCCAATTAGCACTTGATTTAGTGTTTTGAACCTAACCAACACCCCTTCTTGGCATTTTAGGCTTGTCAGGCTCATACATGAAATTTCCCAAATTTAGGCGTTTGAGAGGAAGCTTTCTTTGCACAACAGTGGATGCATTCTCCATTACAAGTATTATTCCATCATCCTTTGTGGTGCATATGTCATCGAGGAATGGAGCATATTTTGATACTTGTTGAATGACCTCCACAAACAAGTTGTTTAAGGTTTCCGGCATGTGTTGTTCATGTTCTTCCTCCTTGAACTTTGCAAATCTACTAGGAAAAGGTGGAGAAGAAACATTAGTAAAAAGTGAAACCTTAAACGTTACCTCAGGTGCCGAAATACTCTTATTTGGATCTTTGGCTTCATTATCCTCAAGAAGTGAATCCATCTTTGGTTTTGTCTCATCCTCATCTTGTTCCTCATTTCTCAAGGTCACAATAGTAGCATTCTCCTTTGGGTTAATCACCGTTTGGGAAGGGAGTGCTAGAGATCTTTCTGCTACTAATTCCACCGTACTACTAGCCAATAGGCTCATTTGCCTTTCCAAACTCTGGATGCTTGCCCTTGTTTCCTGTTGAAATTGCAAAGTATCAGTAACAAGAGAATATACAAGATCTTCTAAAGAAGTACCTGAGTTTTGAGTCATATGTGGTGGTTGAAAAAGATCTGGTTCTTGAGACCATGATTGATTGAAGCTAGATGGATGAGTGTAATTGGCATAAGGATCTACTTCTTGGTAATTTTTCGAGTAGCCATAATTAGTATGATCCCACCATCCCTCATGGTAACTGTTTGAGTAATGATCATACTGTTGGTCTTGGAACACTTGATGGCCTTGACATCCTCCCATGGCCAATTGTTGAACTGGGGAGGTGAGATTGGCTTGTTGATTCTCCATGTTCATGTATGCCACCAACTCTTCAAGTGTTAGATTGCTCAATTCCATTGTTTCTTTTTTTTTGTTTTTTTGTTTTTTAAATTTGAAAAGAAAAACTTGTATGTACAAGAAAATAAAACTAATTAGAACTGAAAATAAGAATAAACCAAGTTACAAATAAACTAAAGAAAGCAGTCCCCGGCAACGGCGCCAAAAATTTGATGCACCCAAAAGAGTGTATCTTATTTAACCTTGCACTAAAAAGATCAATTGTAAGTATAGTAGTTAGCAAGGGTCGAGTCCTCAGGGATTGGGTTTTAGTTTATAAGTTAATAGTTTAAAACTTAAATTGAAGAACAATAAAAGAAAAGGGGTTTTTGAAGCCAGATTTAAACTAAAGTAAATAATAAGAATAAGATGCAAGGCGGTATAACCAGCCAATAAAAATATATATACTAAATTAGGCGGTATAACCAGCCAATAAAAATAAAACAAAGTTAATATACAAATTAGGCGGTATAACCAGACAATAAAAATAAATATACTAAGAAGAATCAAATATGAAACATATGGTTAAGGTTTCATTCTCCACCACTAGACATCATTAAGAATCAATTTCAGATCTATCAATATCAACCAACTATCAAAGTTAACAACCGTAGATAACAACAAGCTCTGTTATCCCAATCTTTCCTTAGTTTGTCGTTAAATAGAACAAGCTCTCTATTTAATCTCTAACAATTAAACAACCTAGAATAAGCTCTCTAAATTCAATTTAATGGCAGCTTTATGATGAGAAAGATAGGTTGATCTAAGAAACAAACACATAAGCTCGGATTGTTCAACTTAGGTTATGTTCCACTTTGCAATTATTGAAAACTTGACCATAATCATTAATCACAAATTGCCACTTATGAATAGGAAATCAAGACAATTACACGGATCAAGACTCCTAGACTAGCAATAGATAATTATCAAGATCTATCTAGTTGTACACCTAAATAAATCAAGACAACATCATGAACAATTCTTGTAGAAGAACATAAGCAACTTTGATAGAAAATTAATGATAGATAGAATCTGAAAATCAATCACAAAACATGTCTAGGGCTTTGAAATCACCCTTAACCAAATAGAAGTTTAGCCTAGCATAGGCATTGTAAACATAAACATAAAATTAAAGAAAATCTAAGAAGAAAATAAAAGAAAGAAAGAAGAAGAGGAAGAATATTAATTATCCAACCTCTTGCTCTCTCTAAAGAAAAAGAAAACTAGAGAAAAGAAAGGAGAAGAAAACTTAGAGAATTTTGTTAAAATGGCTAATATCCTACCAATCTCCAATATGATCCCTTACAATCACAGATATAGCTTCAGTGAAACTCCAGATATAGCTGATATGGCAAAAGGTGTCAGAACTGGAACTGAACTGGATTTGCCCTTAATTCTAGTAATCTGAAATCACTCAAAGAAACTTGTGAAAAACACCAAATTACATAAAAATATAAAAGATCATAAACACAATTAGACTAAACAATAATAACTCGTATTTGACACAAAACAATAATAAAACATAACTAAAAACTATATAATTATACGAGTTATCATACCCATAAAACTGATATTGTATATAAATTTCTCTTTCAATTTCTTTTTCATTTTTTTTCAAGATGGATGATATTCTCACAAGATTGCAAAAACGATTTCCTCCTTTTCCTCGAAAAATTTTACTGAAGCTTTACCAAGTTCGATTTGAAAGATTAAGAATGCTTATGCACAAAGGGATTCCTGAAGACATACGTTGGATAATTGAAGCCAAGGTACGTGAAGATGAATATCTTCCTGTTTTACATTTACCAGGTACAGGTAGAAGCACTTTTGCAAAGAAGCGACGAGCAAAGCGCATGAGTTCAAATTGCCACAAATGTGCACGATGGACGTGTAACGGTAAATGTCGTTCTATTGGGATTCCGTCCTCTAATCGAGATGATAGAATTGAATTCATTAAGGATGGACTGAGTAAGGAGAATTTGGGTAATATCCAACTTTCTCTTGAGACGCATCCTAGTGGAGACGTACAAAGAGAAATTCTTGATTTATGGCCGCAATTCCAAAGGGAATGGCAACATCTTGGGAATCTGATGTTAAAAGACCCTGTTTGCCAGCTTGTAAGAAAACTGGATGGGAAGCATATCCTCGACTCATAGAAGGCGTTTAAGCCGTTTCTGGACGTAAAACCAGAGGAAGATGTGAGCCACAATCACATCTACAATAAATGACTTCTCAGCTTTTGGTTTGATTTGCAATAACTTCATTTCGGTTTAATTTACGTGTTGTTCGATTTGTGTAATTATTCTCGTTTTTTTTTGCATTGGTCTTTTACGGTTGATTTTTTTCTCTTTTTGATTTTCTTCCTGAAATCACGCAAAAATCTTTTGTTAGGTTAACATTTTCTTCTGACAGGTCAAATACACTTTCGGCGACATTATTGCTCTTGTCTGATTCACTACTCAGTCCTCTATATATTACACCATGCACTCATTCTCTTTCAGGCACTCGAAAAAAAAATGGAAAGTACTTTGTCCCAGCGCATTGAAAAAATTTGTGTCTTTGGAGGTGCTTATCCAGGGAAAAATAAAATATTCGCTGATGAAGTGATGCACCCAAAAGAGTGTATCTTATTTAACCTTGCACTAAAAAGATCAATTGTAAGTATAGTAGTTAGCAAGGGTCGAGTCCTCAGGGATTGGGTTTTAGTTTATAAGTTGATAGTTTAAAACTTAAATTCAAGAACAATAAAAGAAAAGGGGTTTTTGAAGCCAGATTTAAACTAAAGTAAATAATAAGGATAAGATGCAAGGCGGTATAACCAGCCAATAAAAATATATATACTAAATTAGGCGGTATAACCAGCCAATAAAAATATATATACTAAATTAGGCGGTATAACCAGCCAATAAAAATAAATATACTTTCAAAAATAAGCAAACTAGAAAAGTAAGAACACAAGTAAGAAGAATCAAAAATGAAAAATATGGTTAAGGTTTCATTCTCCACCACTAGACATCATTAAGAATCAATTTCAGATCTATCAATATCAACCAACTATCAAAGTTAACAACCGTAGATAACAACAAGCTCTGTTATCCCAATCTTTCCTTAGTTTGTCGTTAAATAGAACAAGCTCTCTATTTAATCTCTAACCATCAAACAACCTAGAATAAGCTCTCTAGATTCAATTTAATGGCAGCTTTATGATGAGAAAGATAGGTTGATCTAAGCAACAAACACATAAGCTCGGATTGTTCAACTTAGGTTATGTTCTACTTTGCAATTATTGAAAACTTGACCATAATCATTAATCACAAATTGCCACTTATGAATAGGAAATCAAGACAATTACACGGATCAAGACTCCTAAACTAGCAATAGATAATTATCAAGATCTATCTAGTTGTACACCTAAACAAATCAAGACAACATCATGAACAATTCTTGTAGAAGAACATAAGCAACTTTGATAGAAAATTAATGATAGATAGAATCTGAAAATCAATCACAAAACATGTCTAGGGCTTTGAAATCTCCCTTAACCAAATAGAAGTTTAGCCTAGCATAGGCATTGTAAACATAAACATAAAATTAAAGAGAATCTAAGAAGGAAATAAAAGAAAGAAAGAAGAAGAAGAAGAATATTAATTATCCAACCTCTTGCTCTTTCTAAAGAAAAAGAAAACTAGAGAAAAGAAAGAAGAAGAAAACTTAGAGAATTTTATTACAATGGCTAATATCCTACCAATGTACAATATGATCCTCTACAATCATCCAAGGCCCTCTATTTATACACATTTTGGAGGGCTAAATGACAAGAGACAATCTTTACAAATTTCAAAGGTAGGTATAATAGGTGGGTGCATTTTTCTAACAATTTTCGTCATATTGTATGACCATTTTGATCAGCCAACTTGATGGTCGATTTTGTCAATCTTGGAGGCCTGATCTGATCACATGGTCTTCTAGAAAAATGTTCCCCTATGAGGTACTGATTCATAGCCGTTGAAATCAGCTCATTTTCTGATGTGGAGAAGAAGATATGGGCAAAATACGAAAACAGGTCAGCACAGACGTCATTGCACATCAGCCAACTTGATGGTCGATTTCTTCAATATTGGAGGCTTTATCTGATCACATGGTCTTCTAGACAAATGTTCCCCTATCCGTTGGGGATCCATAGCCGTTGGAATCAGCTCATTTGCTGATGTGTATTGGACGATATGGTCAAAATGCGAAAACTGCTCAGGACAGACGTCATTGCACATCAGCCAACTTGATGGTTGATTTCGCTAGGGAAAACGACTCCGTTTCAAGAAGTGTAAAACATGAAAAAGATAGATATGCCTCTTAGCTTTGCACGGTTAAAATTTCAGCCTTATTGCTTCAGTGAAACTCCAGATATAGCTGATATGGAAAAAGGTGTCGGAACTGGAACTGAACTGGATTTGCCCTTAATTCTAGTAATCTGAAATCACTCAAAGAAACTTGTGAAAAACACCAAATTACATAAAAATATAAAAGATCATAAACACAATTAGACTAAATAATAGTAACTCGTATTTGACACAAAACAATAATAAAACATAACTAAAAACTATATAATTATACGAGTTATCACACCCCCACACTTAGATTGTTGCTAGTCCCTAGCAACGACTCAATAAAAATAAAATAAGAAAATCTAATCTAATCCATTTTCGTAGGAAATCACGGTGGCACTTAGCATGTGACACAAGCCTTTAAACCCCTAGGTGTCCCTAGTGGACGAGTTTAGTCTCGTGAGGGTTTACTAGGACGATACCCACAAACATTGAAAACATAAGAAAAACTAAAAATAATAATTATAACTAATCCTTCCAATATAAATTTGAGATAATCATTGGACAAGTCTTAAAAACTAATCAATAGCTTAAAGAAATTCACAAAAAATCTTGCTTGAATGTAAATAGTTTGAGTTAAGCCAATATTAACATAACATATTTCAATCAAAATAGTGCATATTCAAACTTAATCTCAACTTCTCACATGGGATACTCTCTTGATTTTCACTCTTTAAAGTAGTGGTAAAGTGTTTACACTCAATCAATCTCATGAAAACACTTCTACCATATGCTTGCTTGTCCACCTATTCTCCACTAAAAGATCATGCAACTTCATAAATCAAGAGGTCTTTAATCAAGGTTGTAATGGGGCCAAGGGGTTTGTAATGTGGTTGAAGAACAAAAGGATAAAGATATCACAAAGGTTCCAAAGAGTTCATAAAGTTTAGAGACATAAAAAAAAATTATACAAAGAAACTTCTCAAAACTCTTTACAAGTACATAGTCACCTAGGCCGGATATTCATGTTGGGCCTTTTCTTCATTCTAAACAACTTTGTAACATCTTTTTCTTTTTCCACAAATTCAAGAGATGATTCATATATATATTTTTTTTTACATAAGAATGTATTTTCCAGTATTACATTTCTTTTTCTCTTGACTTTTCTTTTCTTTTCCCCCCCACACTTATTTCTTGTTTCTAACCCAAAAAAAATCCCTTGTCTTTGCAACTTGTCTCAAATCATGCTAATTCATCTTTGGAACAAAGGTAAAGATATAAGTATATTTAGGTTAGGGACAAGTTATGGTTACCAAAGAGATAGCTTATTCAATGTAGGCTCAAATTGGTTCACTAAGGGTGTGTTCTCTTGGAACATTAATAATGGATGGTTGTTTGGCTCTGGTTATAATCCTAATGCCTCTATCATATTCATGTTGTCACATGTATCAATATAGTCTCAAACGGTTTAAAGCAAGTTCTAGAGAATCATATAATCATAAGAGCACTCAAGAAAGAAATTAGATTGATTTGTATAATGCATCAATCATTATAGGCTTAAAAACTCACAAGGATGATTATACAAGTCAGATTAAGTCTAAACATGCTTCTTTCTCAATCAACATATCATATTAACATTGGCTCATAAAAAGGTTGACATCAAGCTCAATTCTCATGAAAATCTTCTCACTAATAAATCTGTTTTAGACTTATGCAATTCATATCTCATCATTGTATTAAAAAGGAACTAAAACTCACAAAAAAAATAATAATAATAAAGACTCATAAAAAAAAAATAGTAGACAAAAATAAAAGAAATCCTAAATCATTCCCCCCACACTTAATTCTTACATTGTCCTCAATGTAAGTCTATTAACTCAAATGAAAGAATCATGTGTAAGAGAAAAGAACTAATAACATAAGAATAGGAACAACTAAGACTCAAAACAAAACAAACTCATGCAACCTAAATAATCCCAAAATACTAAACAAAAATTAACAAGTAAACATAAAAAGATTAAAATCAAACTGACAAGGTATGTCTCAAGTCTCCCTTACTCAGACCTTGTTCAGAATGAATACTTCTAAATTGCTTAAAACACAACAAACTTTTTTTTTTTTTGAAAAGAAGAAATCAAACTGACAAGGTATGTCTCAAGTCTCCCTTACTCAGACCTTGTTCAGAATGAATACTTCTAAATTGCTTAAAACATAACAAATTTTTTTTTTTTTAAATTAGCAAAATATGTCCCTTACCCCATACTAAAATATGACATTGTCCCCAATGTCAAATTTTAAAGGTAGGATTTAGGAGATATTACCTGCAGAGGTTGCTAACCACTTATTATAACTGAGACACAACAAACAAAATGTTAGATAATGTCACAAAGACAAAGTGCAGTCCACTCCTTGCTCGTCCATATCTCTTTTTCTTTTTCCGAGCGTTTGCGAAACAACCGTAGCAGATAAACACTCATAAGCTTGGAGCTTTTTGAGTAAATCTTCAATGGTTGTAGCAGAAATTATGGTTCTCCTTGCCTCTGAAAACATGAATCCATTATCCACAGCATTATCTAAATATGAAAGCAAATTACTAAAATAACCATTAATATTAAGCAAACCAATGGATTTCTTATTTGTGACCAAAGATGACCAAGAAGCCACGCAAGCTATTTCTTCCAATGTACCCAGACCTCCTGGTAAAGCAATGAATGCATCGGCAGAATGGTACATGATTGTTATCCGTTCAGGGACACTCCAGACTTGTATTTCCTTACCCACGGTAGGTCCACAAAAACTTGTGAATAGTTTTGGCACGATTCCTAGAACTGAACTTCCTCCGGCGTGTGCTGCTGTAGCGACTGCTCCCATTAAACCCGTACTACCGCCTCCATAAATCAAGTGGATCTTTTGTTGGGCAAGTATTACTCCAACTCTTATGGCTTCATCAGCGAATATGTTATTTTTCCCTGGATAAGCACCTCCAAAGACACAAATTTTTTTTATGCGCTGGGACGAAGTACTTTCCATTTTTTTTTCGAGTGCCTGAAAGAGAATGAGTACATGGTGTAATATATAGAGGACTGAGTAGTGAATCAGACAAGAGTAATAATGTCGCCGAAAGTGTATCTGACCTGTCAGAAGAAAATGTTAACCTAACAAAAGATTTTTTTGCGTGATTTCAGGAAGAAAATCAAAAAGAGAAGAAAAAATCAGCCGTAAAAGACAAATAAAAAAAACGAGAATAATTACACAAATCGAACAACACGTAAATTAAAACAAAATAAAGTTATTGCAAATCAAACCAAAAGCTGAGAAGTCATTTATTGTAGTTGTGATTGTGGCTCACATCTTCCTCTGGTTTTACATCCAGAAACGGCTTAAACGCCTTCTATGAGTCGAGGATATGCTTCCCATCCAGTTTTCTTACAAGCTGGCAAACAGGGTCTTTTAACATCAGATTCCCAAGATGTTGCCATTCCCTTTGGAATTGCGGCCATAAATCAAGAATTTCTCTTTGTACGTCTCCACTAGGATGCGTCTCAAGAGAAAGTTGGATATTACCCAAATTCTCCTTACTCAGTCCATCCTTAATGAATTCAATTTTATCATCTCGATTAGAGGACGGAATCCCAATAGAACGACATTTACCGTTACACGTCCATCGTGCACATTTGTGGCAATTTGAACTCATGCGCTTTGCTCGTCGCTTCTTTGCAAAAGTGCTTCTACCTGTACCTGGTAAATGCAAAATAGGAAGATATTCATCTTCACGTACCTTGGCTTCAATTATCCAACGTATGTCTGCAGGAATCCCTTTGTGCATAACCATTCTTAATCTTTCAAATCGAACTTGGTAAAGCTTCAATAAAATATTTCGAGGAAAAGGAGGAAATCGTTTCTGCAATCTTGTGAGAATATCATCCATCCTGAAAAAAAATGAAAAAAAATGAAAGAGAAATTGGAAGAGAAATTTATATACAATATCAGTTTTGTGGGTAGCTGATGGAACCGATTTAAATAATCACGGAGTACCGTTATCCGCCATTTAACCGGGGTTAAAAAATTATATTTACATCTAGTTATTTTCAAAACAAGGATCAGAAAGAAAAACAGCATAAAAAAAACACAAAAACAAAACACTCTAAATAAAATCCTAAATTCTTCCCCCCAAACATAATTCTTACATTGTCATTAATGTAATGCTATTATCCCCCAATGCAAGAATTATATGTAAGAGAAAAGAACTATTAAACAAAAGAAACTTATGCAGCCTAAATGAACTTAAAAACAGTAAACACAATTAACAAAGAAACATAAGAAATAAAAATAAAAACAATAAAAATAATAAAAGAAAAAACGAAAAGAAAGAGAAAGCAAATCTGAATATGGAAGGTTGGCAATTTCATCTTTAACTGGGCTGCCTTCCCAATTAACACTTGAGTTAGTGTTTTGAATCTAACCAACACCCCTTCTTGGCTTTTTAGGCTTGTGAGGCTCATACATGAAATTTCCCAAATTTATGCGTTTGAGAGGTAGCTTTCTTTGCACAACAGTGGATGCATTCTCCATTACAAGTATTATTCCATCATCCTTGGTGGTGCATATCTCATCGAGGAATGATGCATCTTTTGGTACTTGTTGAATGACATCCACAAACAAACTGTTTAAGGTTTCCAGCGTGTCTTGTTCATGTTCGTCCTCCTTGAACTTTGCGAATCTACTAGGAAAAGGTGGAGAAGAAACATTAGTAAAAATTGGAATCTCAAACGTTACCTCAGGTGCTGAAATACTCTTATTTGGATCATTGGCTTCATTATCCTCAAGAATAGAATTCATCTCTAATTTTGTCTCACCTTGTTCCTCATTCCTCAAGGTCACAATAGTAGCATTCTCCTTTGGGTTAATCATCGTTTGGGCAGAGAGTTCTTCAGATCTTTGTGCTACCCATACCACCATACTACTAGCCAATAGGCTCATTTGCCTTTCCAAACTCTGGATACTTGCCCTTGTTTCCTGTTGAAATTGCAAAGTATTAGTAACAAGAGAATCGACAAGATCTTCTAAAGAAGTACCTGAGTTTTGAGTCATATGTAGTGGCTGAAAAAGATCTGGTTCTTGAGACCATGATTGATTAAATCTAGATGGATGAGTGTAATTGGCATAAGGATCTACTTCTTGGTAATTTTTCGAGTAGCCATAATTAGTATGATCCCACCATCCCTCATGGTAAGTGTTTGAGTAATGGTCATACTGTTGGTCTTGGAACACTTGATGGCCTTGACATCCTCCCATGGCCAATTGTTGAACTAGGGAGGTGAGATTGGCTTGTTGATTCTCCATGTTCATGTATGCCACCAACTCTTCAAGTGTTAGATTGCTCAATTCCATCGTTTTCTTTTTTTTTTTTTTTTTCAAAATTTGATAAGAAAAACTTGTATGTACAAGAAAATAAAACTAATTAGAACTGAAAATAAGAATAAACCAAGTAACAAATAAACTAAAGAAAACAATCCCCGGCAACGGCGCCAAAAACTTGATGCACCCAAAAGAGTGTATCTTATTTAACCTTGCACTAAAAAGATCAATTGTAAGTATAGTAGTTAGCAAGGGTCGAGTCCTCAGGGATTGGGTTTTAGTTTATAAGTTGATAGTTTAAAACTTAAATTCAAGAACAATAAAAGAAAAGGGGTTTTTGAAGCCAGATTTAAACTAAAGTAAATAATAAGGATAAGATGCAAGGCGGTATAACCAGCCAATAAAAATATATATACTAAATTAGGCGGTATAACCAGCCAATAAAAATAAAACAAAATTAATATACAAATTAGGCGGTATAACCAGCCAATAAAAATAAATATACTTTTAAAAATAAGCAAACTAGAAAAGTAAGAAAACAAGTAAGAAGAATCAAAAATGAAAAATATGGTTAAGGTTTCATTCTCCACCACTAGACATCATTAAGAATCAATTTCAGATCTATCAATATCAACCAACTATCAAAGTTAACAACCGTAGATAACAACAAGCTCTGTTATCCCAATCTTTCCTTAGTTTGTCGTTAAATAGAACAAGCTCTCTATTTAATCTCTAACCATCAAACAACCTAGAATAAGCTCTCTAGATTCAATTTAATGGCAGCTTTATGATGAGAAAGATAGGTTGATCTAAGCAACAAACACATAAGCTCGGATTGTTCAACTTAGGTTATGTTCTACTTTGCAATTATTGAAAACTTGACCATAATCATTAATCACAAATTGCCACTTATGAATAGGAAATCAAGACAATTACACGGATCAAGACTCCTAAACTAGCAATAGATAATTATCAAGATCTATCTAGTTGTACACCTAAACAAATCAAGACAACATCATGAACAATTCTTGTAGAAGAACATAAGCAACTTTGATAGAAAATTAATGATAGATAGAATCTGAAAATCAATCACAAAACATGTCTAGGGCTTTGAAATCACCCTTAACCAAATAGAAGTTTAGCCTAGCATAGGCATTGTAAACATAAACATAAAATTAAAGAGAATCTAAGAAGGAAATAAAAGAAAGAAAGAAGAAGAAGAACAATATTAATTATCCAACCTCTTGCTCTTTCTAAAGAAAAAGAAAACTAGAGAAAAGAAAGAAGAAGAAAACTTAGAGAATTTTATTACAATGGCTAATATCCTACCAATGTACAATATGATCCTCTACAATCATCCAAGGCCCTCTATTTATACACATTTTGGAGGGCTAAATGACAAGAGACAATCTTTACAAATTTCAAAGGTAGGTATAATAGGTGGGTGCATTTTTCTAACAATTTTCGTCATATTGTATGACCATTTTGATCAGCCAACTTGATGGTCGATTTTGTCAATCTTGGAGGCCTGATCTGATCACATGGTCTTCTAGAAACATGTTCCCCTATGCGTTACTGATTCATAGCCGTTGAAATCAGCTCATTTGCTGATGTGGAGAAGAAGATATGGGCAAAATACGAAAACAGGTCAGCACAGACGTCATTGCACATCAGCCAACTTGATGGTCGATTTCTTCAATATTGGAGGCTTTATCTGATCACATGGTCTTCTAGACAAATGTTTCCCTATCAGTTAGGGATCCATAGCCGTTGGAATCAGCTCATTTGCTGATGTGTATTGGACGATATGGTCAAAATGCGAAAACTACTCAGGACAGACGTCATTGCACATCAGCCAACTTGATGGTTGATTTCGCTAGGGAAAACGACTCCGTTTCAAGAAGTGTAAAACATGAAAAAGATAGATATGCCTCTTAACTTTGCACGGTTAAAATTTCAGCCTTATTGCTTCAGTGAAACTCCAGATATAGCTGATATGGCAAAAGGTGTCGGAACTGGAGCTGAACTGGATTTGCCCTTAATTCTAGTAATCTGAAATCACTCAAAGAAACTTGTGAAAAACACCAAATTACATAAAAATATAAAAGATCATAAACACAATTAGACTAAACAATAATAACTCGTATTTAACACAAAACAATAATAAAACATAACTAAAAACTATATAATTATACGAGTTATCATGAAGCCATAAGAGTTGGAGTAATACTTGCCCAACAAAAGATCCAGTTGATTTATGGAGGCGGTAGTACGGGTTTAATGGGAGCAGTCGCTACAGCAGCACACGCCGGAGGAAGTCTAGTTCTAGGAATCGTGCCAAAACTATTCACAGGTTTTTGTGGATCTACCGTGGGTAAGGAAATACAAGTCTGGAGTATCCCTGAACGGATGACAATCATGTACCATTCTGCCGATGCATTCATTGCTTTACCAGGAGGTCTGGGTACATTGGAAGAAATAGCTTGCGTGGCTTCTTGGTCATCTTTGGTCACAAATAAGAAACCCATTGGTTTGCTTAATATTAATGGTTATTTTAGTAATTTGCTTTCATATTTAGATAATGCTGTGGATAATGGATTCATGTTTTCAGAGGCAAGGAGAACCATAATTTCTGCTACAACCATTGAAGATTTACTCAAAAAGCTCCAAGCTTATGAGTATTTATCTGCTACGGTTGTTTCGCAAACGCTCGGAAAAAGAAAAAGAGATATGGACGAGCAAGGAGTGGATTGCACTCTGTCTTTGTGACATTATCTAACATTTTGTTTGTTGTGTCTCAGTTATAATAAGTGGTTAGCAACCTCTGCAGGTAATATCTCCTAAATTCTACCTTTAGTAGGGGGTAAGGGACATATTTTGCTAATTTAAAAAAAAAAAAATTGATGTGTTTTAAGCCATTTAGAAGTATTCATTCTGAACAAGGTCTGAGTAAGGGAGACTTGAGACATACCTTGTCAGTTTGATTTCTTCTTTCAAAAAAAAAAAAAGTATGTTGTGTTTTAAGCAATTTAGAAGTATTCATTCTGAACAAGGTCTGAGTAAGGGAGACTTGAGACAGTTTGATTTTAATCTTTTTATGTTTACTTGTTAATTTTTGTTTAGTATTTTAGGATTATTTAGGTTGCATGAGTTTGTTTTGTTTTGAGTCTTAGTTATTCCTATTCTTATGTTATTAGTTCTTTTCTCTTACACATGATTCTTTCATTTGGGTTAATAGACTTACATTGAGGATAATGTAAGAATTAAGTGTGGGGGGAACGATTTAGGATTTCTTTTATTTTTGTCTAATATTTTTTTTTATGAGTCTTTATTATTATTATTATTTTTTTAATGTGTTCTAGTTCCTTTTTAATACAATGATGAGATATGAATTGCATAAGTCTAAAACAGATTTATTTGCAATTCTAAAACAGATTTATTAGTGAGAAGATTTTCATGAGAATTGAGCTTGATGTCAACCTTTTTATGAGCCAATGTTAATATGATATGTTGATTGAGAAAGAAGCATGTTTAGACTTAATCTGACTTGTATAATCATCCTTGTGAGTTTTTGAGCCTATAATGATTGATGCATTACACAAATCAATCTAATTTCTTTCTTGAGTGCTCTTATGATTACATGATTCTCTAGAACTTGCTTTAAACCGTTTGAGACTATATTGATACATGTGACAACATGAATATGATAGAGGCATTAGGATTATAGCCAGAGCCAAACAGCCATCCATTATTAATGTTCTAAGAGAACATCCCCACTAGTGAGCCAATTTGAGCCTACATTAAATATGCTATTTTATTGGTAACCAGAACTTACACCTAGCCTAAATATACTTATATCCTTACCCTTGTTCTAAAGATGGATTATATATTTTGAGACATATTGCAAAAACAAGGGATACTTTTTGAAAATTTGGGTTAGAACGAAAGATAAGTGTGGGGGAGGAGAGAGGCAAAAGTCAAGAGAAAAAGAAAGGGATCATTGTCAAAAACATTCCCATATTAAAAAAAAAAAAAAAAAATCTTCTCTTGAACTTCTAGTTAAAGTAAAGAAAAAGATGTTACAAAGTTGGTTAGAATGTAGCAAAGGCTCAACATGAATATTTAGCCTATGTTATTATGTGCTTTATAAGAGTTTTGAGAAGTTTTATTTGTATGATCTTATTATGTCTCTAAACTCTATGAACTCTTTGGAACCTTTGTGATATCTTTATCCTTTTGTTCTTTAACTACATTATAACCCTTTGGCCCCATTACAACCTTGAAAAAAGACCTCTTGATTTATGAAGTTGTATGATCTAAATAGTAGAGAATAGGTGGACAAGCAAGCATATGGTAGAACTGTTTTCATGAGATTGATTGAGTGTAAACACTTTACCACTACTTTAAAGAGTGAAAATCATGAGAGTATAGTGAGAAGTTGAGATTAAGTTGAATATGCACTATTTTGATTGAAATATGTTATGTTAATATTGGCTTAACTCATTTATTTACATTCAAGCATGAATTTTTGTGAAATTCTTTGAGCTATTGATTAGTTTATAAGACTTGTTCAAAGATTGTCTCTAATTTATATTGAAAGGATTAGGAGTAAATATTTTTAGTGTATGTAGTTTACTTATATTTTAGTTTTTCAATGTTTGTGGGTATCGTTCTAGCAAACCCTCACGAGACTAAACTCGTCCACTAGGGACACCTAGGGGTTTAAAGGCTTGTGTCACATGCTAAGTGCCACCGTGATTTCCAACGAAAATGGATTAGATTAGATTTTCTTATTTTATTTTTATTGAGTCGTTGCTAGGGACTAGCAACAATCTAAGTGTGGGGGTGTGATAACTCGTATAATTATATAGTTCTTAGTTATGTTTTATTATTGTTTTGTGTCAAATACGAGTTATTATTGCTTAGTCTAATTGTGTTTATGATATTTTATATTTTTATGTAATTTGGTGTTTTTCACGAGTTTCTTTGAGTGATTTCAGATTACTAGGTTAAATCAACAATTAAGGGCAAATCCAGTTCAGTTCCAGTTCCGACACCTTTTGCCATATCCGGTATATCTGGAGTTTCACTGAAGCAATAAGGCTGAAGTTTTTACAGTGCAAAGTTAAGAGGCATATCTATCTTTTTCATGTTTTACACTTCTTGAAATGGAGTCGTTTTCCCTAGCGAAATCGACCATCAAGTTGGCTGATGTGAAATGACGTATGTGCTGACCTGTTTTGGTATTTTGACCATATCTTCCGATCCACATGAGCAAATGATCTGATTCTAACGGCTATGGATCCGTAACTGATAGGGGTATATTTTTCTAGAAGACCATTTGATCAGATCGAGCCTCTAACATTGACAAAATCGACCATCAAGCTGGCTGATCAGAATTGTCATACAATATGACGAAAATTGTTAGAAAAATGCACCCACCTATTATACCTACCTTTGAAATTTATAAAGCTTGTCTCTTGTCATTTAGCTCTCCAAAATGTGTATAAATAGAGGGCCTTGGATGAGCATTAAAGATACATTGGTAGGATATTAGCCATTGTAATAAAATTCTCTAAGTTTTTTTTTTCTTTCCTTTCTCTAGTTTTCTTTTTCTTTATTTACTTATGCTTCTTACATTTCTTTTCATTTTATTCATATCTAGTATGTATTGCTAATCATATTGTTGAGGTGATGAGGTGAAGCTCTTGGTAAATGCTAAGGTTAGTCTCTTAAACATGAGCTAAAATGAATCATCATTTATAAACACTAGTATAGATAATATTTTCTTTTGGTTTAAAATCATACTTGCAAAGTAGGGATCTTGATTCATTATTGACAAGGAAAATGGCACAGTAAATGCTTGGTTTCATAACCTTGATTTGTTGTAGACATATACCTTGGCATAAGGAATGCTTGGACTCTTTTTATGAGTTTTGAGGACACCAAATGAACATAATATCATATGCTATCGACGTTGGACAATTTGGACTGAATTGCTAAACCTTCCGATTGGAACCTCCTTTATGTGTGGATTTCAATTGTGTAATAAAACAAGATTAATCTTAGCATAACACCAAGAGTGGATTCTCTAACCTCAACATCTTTTCTTATTGTTTTTTATATCTTGTTTAATTTCTTTTATATTTTGTTTATTTTGTTCTCTAATATCTTGTTTATCTTGTTTTGTTGTTGATTCCCTAATATCTTGTTTACTTTATTTTTCTTATATATTTATAAACTTATACTTACTAATACGCTTCCCTGTTGTTCGACCTCGGACACCCGAGAATTTATTACTTGAACATAACCTGCACTTGGGTTTACAACTCTTAATTGAGTCTCCATCAAGTCACTTCGGGGAAATTGTTGGGTTTTGTTGTTAGCTAAAGGGGAATTGAGATTGATCCGGATAAAGTGAAGGCCATCCAAAATTTGCCACCTCCACATACTCAAAAAGAAGTAAGAGGTTTTTTGGGGAGATTGAATTACATTGCTCGATTTATTTCTCAGTTAACCGATAAATGTGATCCAATATTTAAGTTACTTCGAAAACATGATCCAGGAGAGTGGGATGAAGGGTGTCAGATTGTTTTTGAAAAGCTTAAACATTATCTATCAAACCCACCAGTATTAATACCACCGGCTCCGGATAAATCGATGATATTGTATCTATCAGTATTTGAGAGATCCATGGGTTGTGTTTTGGGGCAGCTTGATGAGACTAGAAAGAAAGAACAGGCGATTTACTACCTCAGCAAGAAGTTCACAGATTATGAGTTGAATTATTCATCGGTAGAAAAGCTGTGCTGTGCCTTAGTGTGGACTGCTCGAAGGCTCAGAAAGTACATGCTATACCATACAATGTGGTTGATCGCCAAGCTAGATCCAATCAAGTACATGTTGGAAGCACCTTCTTTGTTAGGGAGGACGGCAAAATGGCAGGTTTTGTTGTCAGAATACGACATTGTATATGTGATTCAGGAAGCTATCAAGGGCAGTGCAGTGGCTGAATTTTTAGCAAGTCGGGCAGTGGAAGATTATGAGCTATTGAACTTTGATTTCCCAGATGAAGATTTGATGTATGTTTTGCAAGTGGATGAGGTTCCCTTGAAGAAGAAAGTATGGAAGATGTACTTTAACGAGGCATCCAATGTCATGGGGCATGGAATTGGTGCAGTGCTCATATCCCCAAAAGAAGATTATTATCCCTTCACCACCAGATTGGATTTTGATTGTACAAACAATACGGCTGAGTATGAGGCGTGTACTATGGGCCTTCGTGCAGCAGTGGACAAAAAAATCAAGTTTTGAAGTGTTCGGAGACTCAGCCTTAGTGATATACCAGTTACGGAGAGAATGGGAAACCCGAGATACAAAGCTAATCCGATATTGAGAACTCATATTGAGTTTATTGGAGGAGTTTAAAGAAGTAAGTTTCAATTACTTCCCCCGAGAAGAAAACCGGATGGCGGATGCTCTGGCTACTTTGTCATCAATGTTTAAAGTGAATGAAGGGGCGGAAGTTGTGCCGATCAAGATGAGCATATATGAGTCTCCTGCTCACTATTTGAGTATCGAAGAAGAAGCAGATGGTCTCCCTTGGTATATCGACATTTTGCAATACATCAAGAATCAACAGTATCCAGAGCGAGCAACAGAAAACGACAAGAGGACTCTGAGAAGGCTAGCAATGGGTTTTGTTCTAGACAGCGAGATTCTCTACAAGAAAGAGAAAGATCAAGTCCTACTGAGATATGTCGGGTTTGCCGAAGCTCGAAGAATCATAGAGGTCCATGAAGGGATATGTGGCACCCATGGTAATGGTCACATGCTTGCTAAGCAGATTATGAGGCAGGATATTATTGGCTGACGATGGAAGGAGATTGTATCAGTTATTCCCGGAAATGTCATAAATGCCAGATCTATGCAGATAAGATTCATGTGCCACCATCGCCGTTGCATGTCATGATCGCACCTTGGCCGTTTTCAATGTGGGGAATGGATATGATTTCACCCATTACCCTGAAAGCTTCAAATGGACATCGTTTCATCCTAGTGGCCATAGACTATTTCACAAAGTGGGTGGAAGCTGCTTCTTATATGAATGTAACGAAGTCGGTGGTATGCAGATTTGTTAAGAAGGAAATCATATTATGATATGGATTGCCAGCAAGAATTATTTCAGATAATGCTCTCAACCTGAATAATAAGATGATGAGAGAGGTATGTACTCAGTTCAAGATCACGCATCACAATTCGGCACCTTATAATCTGAAGATGAATGGGGCAGTAGAAGCAGCCAACAAAAACATCAAGAAGATTGTCGAGAAGATGACTGATGTATACAAGGATTGGCATGAGATCTTGCATTTTGCTCTTAAAGCAGATCGCACTTCGGTTCGCGCATCTACAGGGGCAATGCCGTTTTCTTTGGTATATGGTATGGAAGCAGTGTTACCTATTGAAGTTGAGATTCCTTCACTTCAGGTTTTGATGGAGGTTGGCCTATAAGAGGTAGAATGGGTTAGAGCTCGTTGTGAACAGCTGAATCTCATCGAAGAGAAAAGATTGAAGGCAATTTGTCACGGGCAGTTGTATCAGAAAAGGATGATTCGAGCCCATAACAAGAAGGTTCGACCCAGACAGTTCCGAGAAGGAGAGTTGGTACTGAGGAAAATTCTCCCCATAATGAAGGATCTGCGAAGAAAATGGGCTCCAAATTGGGAAGGACCCTATGTGGTAAAAAGAGCTTTTTCTGGAAGAGCATTGATTCTAACTGGGATGGACGAGGATGATTTTAGACATCCCGTGAATGCTGATGAACTGAATAAGTATTATGCGTAAAAAAAAAAAAAAAGGTATAATGCTATGCACATGGGAATTCGAATGATTTCAAGTGTAGGAATGAAAATTCTATATATCTATCTCCCCTGAGAATTTCTTTTCAAAGAGAATATTCATGCTTGATATGATGAATGGCCATATTTCATATTCCCTTCACTAAAAGAAGTTATCCCTAGTCACCCCTTTGAGCCTTAGGAATTATTTCTTTCGTTGAACCCTGATCAAGGATCACCCTCTACATTGGAGGGCAAATACGAGGGAAAAAAAAAAGAGGAGAGCCATTGAAAAATGTGAAATCAAAGAATGGCAAATGAAAGCCAACAATGAAAATAAAAGAAGAAAAGTCCAAAAAAGGGGGACAAATTTCTCAAGAATGAATTCTCCTCAGGAAATGATCCTTGATCCAATCACCCATAAACACATTTTGGGCCTATTTTATTCTTTCCTTCTTAACCCGAATCTTGGCCTACATTACGTACTTTAAAAGTCCATTTTGATCAAGCATGGATATTTAATTTGAAAGGTTGTTTTAAGAATTTATCCCATCTTTTGAATCGACATTTTTACCTTGGAAGCATTTAGAATTCTCAGATGCATGGTAAAAAAAAAAAAAATAGAGGTTTAAGCCGAAAACCTGCAAAGGGCAACTTAATACCGGATGGGGGACACCTGAGTTGAAAACCCGCAAAGGGCGGCTCAAGTACTGATTAAGGTTTGAATCAATGCTTCGTGTAAAGAGGGAGAGAGTATTTGAAAATCAGAAGAAAAAGGGGAATAACTCAATCTGACGTAATTACGAAAGACGAAGGATTACCCAAGTAAATTGATCGTTCAAGAGAAATTTCAGATGATTTGAGAAAGGAGGGGTCCAAGATATTCCGCATCCGGGGCATCTACAACCTATAACTTTACATTTGTTTCTTATATCCTTGATATCCACTTTTATCATTTTAAAACATTTTGTTATAATAAATTTTAGTTACCCCTTTTATGACAATTGCTTGTTTCATACTCTCTTTCATACATTTTTGAGATGCATTTTGTTTGTTATTAAATTGAATGATGATTAGTAAGTATGAAATTTTTTAAATAAAAGGGAGTTTAAAAGTATTACTAAGGAATATATCTAAATCTTAGAAAAGGTTTGGAAACCACTAATCCTGATGGAAAATTCACTAAGTAAAGGAAAACAGTGAATGTGTTGGAGACTCCTTCACGAAGTCAGAAATTTATGAATTTTAGCAAAATCAGAAACTGGGATTGTTTGACAATTTATCTTGAGTAAAGGGTTCCTTAAGTAAGGCATCAGTGAACAATTGAAGACTCCATCATGAATTCAGATGATCTGTGAACCTCAAAGAAACCATGGATTAGAAATCATGAAACAATCATTTGATTGCATTCATCCTCAGGAAGCATACAAGCATTTGCAAAGCATGTCATTCTCATCATTGCATTTAGCTAATATCGCAGGAATCAGGAAAGCTCTGGCTTCCCCAAATCGAACTCGTTTTGTTTCTCAAATGAGTCGAGCCCCGAGACCACCGTCGAGGTATGTTTCTTTTAAATCGAACTCGTTCTGCTTCTCAAATGAGTCAAGCCCCGAGACCGCAGTCGAGGTATGTTCCTTTCATTTTCAAGTTAAATTTATTTTCCCAAAAGAATCAAACCCAAGATCATTCTTAGCATTTCTTTTCGGTTAAATCAAATTCATTCTGTTTTATCAAATGAGTCGAGCCCCGAGACCACCGTTGAGGTATTTTCTTTTGTTTTAAATCGAATTCATTCTGTTTTATCAAATGAGTCGAGCCTTGAGACCACCGTCGAGGTATTTTCTTTTGTTTTAAATCGAATTCATTTTGTTTTATCAAATGAGTCGAGCCTTGAGACTGTCATATTTTCATCACGGGTAAGGCCTCCGGGCACCATTTTTAAGACCTCCAGGCACCATTTTTAAGACCTCCGGGCACCATTCTTAAGACCTTTGGGCTTCATTTTTAAAGTCGCATACAGCGTATTTTTTTCACGAGTAAGGCCTTCGAGCACCATTTTTAAGACCTTCGGGCTCCATTTTTAAGACCTTTGGGCATAATTTTTCAAATCACGGGTAAGGCCTCCGGGCACCATTTTTAAGACCTTTGGGCATAATTTTTCAAATCACGGGTAAGGCTTCCGAGCACCATTTTTAAGACCTCCGGGCACTATTTTTAAGACGTTCGAGCATAATTTTTTTTTTCAAATCGAATTCGTTTTCTTAAGACGGGTCGAGCCTTGATTAGTCAGTGAATTCAATTTAAGGACAAAATCTTCAATTTATAGCTTTTTTAAAATAAAAAAACCCTTTCCCTTCTCTTCACATGTGATTTCACTAACCGAACAAAATTAGTGCTTATTTATCTTTGCCTGATTCCTGATTCTCAGCAATAGCCAAAGAGGGGCAGCTGTAGACACATAATTTTATTCGGACCCCTAAATTAGGTATGTTTTCTTCCTAAATTGATGTTTCAGAATGCTAAAAGGCTTTTCTCATCTTGCAGGTGGTACTCTGAGACTTAGTCTAAAAAAGCAAACAGAAAAAGTCAAACTCAAAAAAGTCAACCCCGAAAAAAGTCAACCTCAAAAAGTCAACCCCAAAAAAGTGAACTACTAAAAAAGTCAACCCATATTCAAAATCAAGATTTGAGGTTCAATTGAAAAACGATGAAAGAATTTTGATAATCCGAGGTCTACATTGAAAGATATGGAGTTCGGAAGTTGGGTTACGGAGATTCAGTAGAAAGAAACCTTAGTTCGGGAAATTTAGGGAAAAGTGCTTAAACGATCAAATTGGTCAGAATTGAAGGTTCCAAATGAAAGATAAGTACTGACTACGGGTAATGGAGAAGCCACTTGGAAGAAAAACTGATAGAAAAGTCAATTCAGAAGAAAACCGAGAATAAGGTTTTTTTGGTGGATTTCGGTGAAATTTGGAAGACTTGTTTTGAGCAAAACTGGATTTTGGAGGCAAAAGGGCAAAATTGGAAAATTGCAAAATTTGGGAAACATAGCAAATGAACTCCGAAAATTCTGAAAATTTGCAAATATCATTCTGAAATTATTTTGAAGATATTGGCGAAAGAAAATCTTGATTCGGAGTTCATTTACAAAATGGCCAAATCCCGGGTCCCCTATACAGAAATTCAATAGGATAAATCCCGAAAAAATAGCAAACGAGTTCCAAAAACTCTGAAAATTTGCATATCTCATTTTAAAATTATTTGAAAGAGATTTGCGAAAGAAAATATTGATTCGGAGTTCGTTTGCAAAATGGCCAAATCCCGAGTTCCATATGTAGTAATTCAAGCAGATAAATCCCGAAAAAATAGCAAATGAGCTCCAAAAATTATGAAACCTTCCAGATCACATTTTTAAATTATTTGGAAGAGATTGGTGAAGAAAAATCTAGACTCGGAGCTCGTATAAAAAATGGTAAAGTTCGGGTGCATAAAAGGGGCAATTTTGGAAATAAATCTGAAATAAATAGCAAATGGACTCAAAAAATTTTGAAAACTTCTACAATTCAATTTTTTTTTATTATTTTGGAAGTATTGAAAAAAGAAATTTTGAATTTTGGAGTCCGTTTGCTATGTATTTAGGTTTGGGGGGCAAAAAGGTCATTTCATCGAAGAAACCAAAAAGGGCAAATTTGTAATTGAGGAAAATATGAAAGAAGAAGGAATTGCTGGGATTTTTCTTCCCTTGGTCAGCCAGCATAGAGGAGAAGAAGGAAGCTTGAACAATTTAATTCCTTAGTCACTATCAAGCCACATGCTACCACTAACACCTTGCAAATGGTCCCTCCTTCATCCAATGGCTTACGTGCCTTGTAGGAAAGTTGAATGCACTATCCAATGGCCAATTTTAAATGCCAAGATGAAATTTTTATTTGTCATTTAAGAACCCTCATCTAATGGCCAAGAATGGAACAAAAAAGATGAGCACAATTCATCCAAAGGTGAGCATTCATTCGGCCAAGCAAGGGAGTGCATGGGATTGTCTCTTTTCATCCAATGGATTAGGCCATCTACAAGGGCTGAGAACACATGTTGAGGGCTGGATTTAATCTACAAGATGTCATTTTTATGTTGTCCTCATCCAATGACCAAGAATGGAAGAGCACAACTCATCCAAGGGTAGGCACTCAAGGGGCCAAGCAAGGGAGTGCATGGGATTGGTCCTCTTTTGCATCTAAGGGCTGAGGTTACTACAAGGGCTGAGTACACATCTTAAGGGCTTCTATCAATTGGCAAGATGGCATTTTTATGTTGTCATCAAAATATCTTAATCTTAGGGCCAAGATTGGAGGAGAAAAAGTGCAATTGCCATCCAAGGGTGAGAGGGCCATTCGGCCAAGCCATTAGAGGGGGGGTGATTTCATGTTTTTCATAGGTTTTTTGGCTGAAGTCAGTAGCTAATTTAGCAAGAAAAAAGTTTTGAAAGAAAGAAAAAAAAAAGGTTTTCAATAGGAGAGCTTGAAGGTAGTCATCTCTACCAAGTTCTAGCATGGTTTCTTCTTGTTTTCTATGTTGATTTCTTGATTTTCTATCTTGTTTTCCTACTACATTTGTCATAGAAATAAAGTTTTTCAAATGTTTACTTGAGTTTTCGTCTCTTCTTCTTCATCAAAAGGGTTGAAGACAAATTTTTTTAGATAGTTTTATGCTTGGCCGAATGTGGTTGATGTTTGCCTTTTTTTTTTCTTCCTTGCATGTTGTTGTGAGAAAAATGATTTTTAGAAGGTTTATTTAAGTATTCTAAGGTTCTGATTTTTTACAAAAGATGAAGCAAAAAGGTTGAAATGGCTACATGATCTTGGCAAGACCAAGTGACCATGGTTAGGGGAGAGGCTATGCCCATTTTTACCTACCATGAAGCTCACCTTAATTTTGTTATTTAACATGGTTTATTTTTTTTTATTTTTTGAAATGGAAAGGCTTCATGATCTTGGAAAGACCAAGTGATTATGGTTAGGAGAGAGGCTATGCCCATTTGATACCAACCATGGAGCTTAACTTTCCTTGTTTTATTTACTAGTTTTGCTTGTTATTTGCTTTGCATGTCTATGTATAATTTTTTATATGTTCTTTACATTATTTTCTATGCTATATTTGTTTATATATTTCATTTCCCTACTTAATATGTTTTCCTTGAAGATTCGGCCTTGGTGTCTATTGGAGTCATATTGTGCATTTTTCATATTTCATGTCTTATATTATACACATGTTTGCATTATCATATTTTGTCATATGGCCATTCGGCTACTCCATGTTGCTATGTCTCACATGTGCATTTTCATCTTGCTTCTTGGCTTGTTTGCATCTCCATGCCATGAGTTAGCATATCTTGATATTTAGTATGCCTTACATGTGCATTTTCATCTTGCTTCTTGACTTGTTTGCATCTCCATGCCATGAGCTTATGCATTTTGATTTTAGTATGTCATATGCTTGTGAAAATGTCATGACATTATGCATCTTAATATGATTTGTCATATATTTGTGTCATTTACTAGATAGGATTAGAGTCTCATGTGACATTCGACCTCTTTATGCATTCCTTGCCTTGTCATGCATTTGTATTTTGTTTAGGTAAAATGCTTTGCATTATCATATCTTGAAATTGTGTATTAGTTGCTGTTTTTTCCAGCATTAGCATTAGTTTCATTGGTCATTGTATGTTCTTAGTATTGCTATGCATTTTCACTACAAATCATATTGGTATTGTCATGCATTGCTATGCTACTTAGGTCTTAGGTTACATTAGCATTTTCATACATATTCATAACATATTAGGTCCAAGTCATATTTGCATTATCAAGTATTGCATGCATATTAAGTTAGGATAACATTTATTGCCATGCAAACTCATGCTAGGCATTTAGGTTATCTTGAATTGTCATGCGTTTCCTTTACCATTTAGGCTTTAGACCATGCATTTCATATATTTCATTTGCTGTATGTTCATGCATTCCATTCCGTTGGCACATGATTTATGACTTAGGCCAATCAATGGCTTAAAGTCATGCTCTCTTGAGCATACTTGTGGAAAATTAAAGGGTTGTCAAATTGATTATTCTACCTTTGTGATTTTTTTTTTTTACTTAGCCAATTTTTGTCCAAGGTTTTTAAATGTTTTAGCTACTGTTCTTAGGTCTTTAGGATGATCTCCAACAATTTTTACTTTGATTTTTGAATGACTTTATCAAAGGCAAAAAATGTGTTTTGACAAAATAGTTTTTTTCACCCAGTAGTCGGACTTCTCTGATTTTTCTAGCCAGTCATCTTTAATAAAAAAATTAAGCCAATTTTCTTGTAGTTTTACATGTTTTGAGTCTCCAGTATTTTTTTTAGATTTTTTTGAATTTTTAAAAATATACTAAAAAATCGTGTGTCAAAACCGGATAGTAGAGGCAGATTTGAATTCAAAAGAAAAACAATGGTTGAATTTGGCTAAGGCATTTAGAGGGGGCTGGGTAGAAGCTTTAGCTACTGTCTTAGGGTAGTTTCTAAGCCTTCTTAAACTTTAAAAATGATTTTATAAATCTCGGGTTAAGGGTGGTCAAGTCCGAAATTTTAAACTTAGGAAATTAGAGCCATTTTAAAAGGGTTTGGTAGGGGTTTTAATCTTCATTCAAGTTTTTCTTCTAAATTGTTTTCAAACAATCACAAAGTTTTTTTAGAAAATCTAATTTGACATATTTTCCTAAGGTAGCCGGATATCTTTTTAGATATACGAATTTCTTTGTTTAGAGGAAAAAATACATTTTCATGCATTACATTTTTCATGTTCATACATTTTATTTAATATGTGATTTTTGCTATGATATTTTCCATGGTATTATTATTACTTTGATTTACATTTTATGATGTTATATTGTTTGCCATATGATTTTGAATATTTGATGATATCCCATATTTTTTTATTTAGTCATTTATTTTTGTCACATTATTTAGCATATACTATGTTCATGCATTTTTATTTTATTTTCATGCATATTTCATGATAGCATTATTTTATCTTTCATGTCATTTCATCATATTCCATGTCATTTAGGTTATATTATTTAGAATATGCCATATCATTTAAAATTGCCATGTCATTTAAATCATTTTATCTCATTTAGAATATACCATGATACTTAGGATTTTTCATTTCATCTAGAATATACTATGCCATTTAAATTATGTCATATCATTTAGGTTGCATTATATTATCTAGACTTTGTTATGTCATTTTATTTATGTCATACATGTTCATGTTCATTTTTTAAATGTTTTGAAAAAGATAATGATTTTCAATAAAAATAAAGATATTCCCGAGTTAAAATAATTCATGAGTTCTCTACCTGGTTTGCTGGTGGGAATATTATCAATTATCATTAATAAAGGAATATCTTTCTTTCAAAAAACGAGAATGGTTCGGAAAGTTTTCCAAATGAATAAAAATTTCTATATTTTGCCGATTTTGTCGGGGAATATAGGAAAATTTTGAATTAATAAATTCCAGATCATTTTCAATTAAAACTGGAATTATTTTTTTTAAAATTGGGAATTAACTTGAAATACTAAATTAAAAACTAACTTTTTACCGAGACTTGAGATAACACATGATTAATAAGGTACCATTTATACTAGCGTTGTGGGGGTGCTAATCCTTCCCCGCACGTAACCGAGTCCCGAACCCGATTCTTTGATTTTCTCTGGTTTATAACGTAGACTTGAAATTGGTTTTAAAAATATTTTAATTAATTTTAAAATGTTTTATAAAACCGGTTTTAATAGGTGGCTAATCACACCTAGCCAAAAGAGATTAGTGGCGACTCCATGTTTTTTTACGAGGCTATTTTCTTACCCTCGACCGTTTATTTTATTTCAATAGGAATTAAGTCGTCTTTTCCTCTGTTCATCCAATGTCACGCTTAACGAGTAATAAAGTCTCGCGATGAGACTTGTTATTTATTTAGGTTGCGACAATGATTATGTGTCAAATTTTTTTTCAAGCGGAATTTAGAAAAATATAATTTTTTTACCCAAATCTCTCTTACCCGTAAAAGCATGTCATCATTTTTTTCGAAGTCATCTATTTTGTCAGTTTTTAAATTTCACCTGAGCAAAAAAAATGGACACGTCATCATTTATTTTCCAAGTCATCTATTCTATCAGTTTCACATGTTTAGGTCAGCATTTAGACGGTTTTCCATTAACACTATTACCAATTTTACTTCTTTGCACCAATTTCAAATGTATAAGGATTAAATTACTCACTTCTATAGTACAGGGACTAAAATACACTTTTGACTATAGTAAAAGAACTATTTAAGTATTTTAACCGTCAAAGGTGTCAAAATCTATATAAAACGAATTATTAACATGTAAAAATTATATAAAATTATAATATTTTGAATACACGAAAAAATAATACGAACATGAAAACAACACAAACACATAATTTTGCTCTTTCCTCTCTTCCCTCTTTCTTTCCTTTCCTTTCTTTCTTTCCTTCTTCATAAAAAAAAAAAAAAACTTAAAAATACCCTAACTAACCCCCTACCCCTTAATACCTGAACTTAGTTGTACCCAAGCAAGAGCAACAAAAATTAAAATTGGATAACTTTTAAGTATTCTTATAGATAGATTATAAATTAATTGTCAAAAAGTTGTGATATTTGACATTTGTAACTGTCAAAAAATTATGCTCTAATTTTTTAAATGAAAGTATTAGATTGATTATGGATATTTTAATTATAAGTGTCGCAACTTAAAAAATAACTAGTCTCATCGCGAGACATTACTCGTTAAGTGTGACATTGGGGTAAATAGATGAAAAGATGACTTAATTCCTCTTAAAATAAATTGAGGGTTTGCAACAACCTCGAAAAAGAAATGGAGTCGCCACCAATATTTTTTTGGCTAGGTGTGATCGACCACCTATTAAAATCGGTTTTGTAGAACATTTTAAAATTAATTAAAACATTTTAAAAACCAATTTCAAAGTCTGTACTTTTAAACCAGAGAAATCAAAGAAGCGGGCTCCGGAGTCGGTTACGTGCGGGGAAGGATTAGCACCCCCACAATGCCCATATAAAACGGTACCTTATTAATCGTCTGTTATCTCAAATCTCGGTAAAAGTTAGTTTTAGATTTGGCATTTTAAAATAATTCCCAATTTAAAGAAAAATAATTTCATTTTTAATTGAAAATGATCCGGAGTTTATTAATTCAAAATTTTTCTACATTTTCCAGCAAACCCGGTAAAATATAGAAAATTTTATTTATTTGAAAAATCTCCGAATCATTTTCATTTTTGAAAGAAAGATATTCCTTTATTAATGATAATTGATGATATCCTCCCAGCAAACCCGACAGAGAACTCATGAATTATTTTAACTCTAGAATATCTTTATTTTTTATTGAAAATTATTATCTTTATTTTATAACATTTTAAAAAGATAAATATGAACATGTATGATATGGCAAAAGATGACATAGCATAATCTAAATAACATGGCAACATCTAAATGACATGACAAAATCTAAATGACATGATATAATCTAAATGACATGGCAAAATCTAAATGACATGGTATATTCTAAATGACATGGCATAATTTAATAACATGACATGATAAGAAACATAAAATAACATTATAATAAAATATGCATGAAAATGAAAAAAGGCATTGCATGAACATAATAAATCCTAGATGATATGGTAAAATAATTAATGACTAGGCAAGAAGCATAGAATAACATAAAATATCTATAACCATATAACAATCAATATAACATCATGAAATCTAAATCTAAATCTAAATCAAAACAATAACATCACTATAGAATATTCATAGGAAAAATTATATATCATAGAATATGCATGAACATGAAAAATGCAATGCATGAAAGTGTATTTTTTTTCTTTAAATAAAGACATCCGTATACCTAACAAGATATCTGACTACCTTAGGAAAAGACTTAAATCAGATTTTCTAAATAAAAAATACTTTGTGATTGGATGAAAAACAATTTGATCATTTTTGGATGAAAATGGCACTATGACCGAAACCTCCTTTTAAAAAGGCTCTATTTTCCTAACTTTGAAAACTCGGGTTTGACCACCCTTGACCTGACTTTTATAAAATCAAAATTCACCTAAGAAAGTAGATATGGTTCTAAATTAGCCCCCTCTTAATGCCTTAACCAAAACAGAAAATTATCTTCTTCTTGAAAACAAATCTGATTTTTCTGACCAGTTTTAAAACGTGATTTTTTTACCCATCTAAAATTTCAAAAAAAACTGAAAAAATTACGGGAGACGTAGAACATGTCGACCTATATGGAAAAAAATCAGCTTAATTTTTGGAGCATGGGGACTATGATCGATTTTACCAAAACAGAAAGTTACCAAAAAAAAAAGAAAAAAAAAACAACTCTGACTCTCACAGGTAGTCTTGAAAACCTCTTTTTTTTACCCTTCTAAAAAATTTCAAAAAATCTGAAAAAATTATAGGAGACTTAGAACATGTTGACCTCTATGAGAAAAAATCAGCTTAATTTTTAGACTAAGGATGATTTTCCCAAAAATTCATGAAAAATAGAATAGTGTGTAAAAAATTGTTTAACCAAAAAACATTGTTAAACCTTTGATAAAAAAGTCCAAAAATCAGAATAAAAATATTAGAGACTCCTCTAAGGTCCTACAATCAATGGTAAAAATTTATAAAAATTTGGACAAGGGTTTCCTAATGAGAAAAAAAAAATTAGAAAATCCAACTTGACAAAATTTTAATTTTCCACAAGCATGCTCATGAGAGCTTGGCTTTAAGCCATTGATTGGCTTAAGTCAAAAATCAAGTGGGAATGAAATGAAATGCATGAACAAATAGCTAGATGGGAATTTCATGAAAGAAAATAAAATAAAAATAACAAAATCATATGAACAAAACATGGAAGAGAGCATGAAAGAAAATAGCTACCTCTTTAGCTTTCCAAATCAAAGAATAGTAAGAAAATCCCTTATTTTTTCTCTTTTCTTTTTCCCCTCTCTTTTCTCTCAAGAATAGTTACAACCCTTATAAAAAATCTGATCTCTCTTCCCCCTAAAAAATAAAACCCCCTCCAATTTATAAACCAACCAAATGCAAGGGATGTTGTCATAATGTTGTCATTTTTTCCCTAGCTAGCAAGTCCAAAGGCTACTAATCAAAGATGATAAAAATGTGAATTTGCAGTTATAGGATGAAGTGATCAGCCCCCAACCATAACCAGCTGTCCAAGAATCTTAACTATAATGTGCTCATCCTTTCCCTTCATCCATTTGGTCACTCGGTGATGCACCCAAAAGAGTGTATCTTATTTAACCTTGCACTAAAAAGATCAATTGTAAGTATAGTAGTTAGCAAGGGTCGAGTCCTCAGGGATTGGGTTTTAGTTTATAAGTTAATAGTTTAAAACTTAAATTCAAGAACAATAAAAGAAAAGGGGTTTTTGAAATCAGATTTAAACTAAAGTAAATAATAAGAATGAGAAAACAAGTAATTAAGAATAAATCAAATATGAGAGAAATATGGTTAAGGTTTCATTCTCCACCACTAGACATCATTAAGAACCAATTTCAGATCTATCAATATCAACCAACTATCAAAGTTAACAACCGTAGATAACAACAAGCTCTGTTATCCCAATCTTTCCTTAGTTTGTCGTTAAATAGAACAAGCTCTCTATTTAATCTCTAACCATCAAACAACCTAGAATAAGCTCTCTAAATTCAATTTAATGGCAGCTTTATGATGAGAAAGATAGGTTGATCTAAGCAACAAACACATAAGCTCGGATTGTTCAACTTAGGTTATGTTCCACTTTGCAATTATTGAAAACTTGACCATAATCATTAATCACAAATTGCCACTTATGAATAGGAAATCAAGACAATTACACGGATCAAGACTCCTAAACTAGCAATAGATAATTATCAAGATCTATCTAGTTGTACACCTAAACAAATCAAGACAACATCATGAACAATTCTTGTAGAAGAACATAAGCAACTTTGATAGAAAATTAATGATAGATAGAATCTGAAAATCAATTATAAAACATGTCTAGGGCTTTGAAATCACCCTTAACCAAATAGAAGTTTAACCTAGCATAGGCATTGTAAACATAAACATAAAATTAAAAAGAATCTAAGAAGGAAATAAAAAGAAATGTAAGAAGCATAAGTAAATAAAGAAAAAGAAAACTAGAGAAAGGAAAGAAGAAGAAAACTTAGAGAATTTTATTACAATGGCTAATATCCTACCAATGTACCATGTCTCTTACAATCATCCAAGGCCCTCTATTTATACACATTTTGCAGAGCTAAATGACAAGAGACAAGCTTTATAAATTTCAAAGGTAGGTATAATAGGTGGGTGCATTTTTCTAACAATTTTCGTCATATTGTATGACAATTCTGATCAGCCAGCTTGATGGTTGATTTTGTCAATGTTGGAGGCTTGATCTGATCAAATGGTCTTCTAGAAAAATATTCCCCTATCTGTTTGTGATCCATAGCCGTTGGAATCAGCTCATTTTCTCATGTGGATCAGAAGATATGGTCAAAATACCAAAACTGGTCAGAACAGACGTCATTGCACATCAGCCTACTTGATACCACATTTCGCTAGGGAAAACGACTCCGTTTCAAGAAGTATAAAGCATGAAAAAGATAGATATGCCTCTTAACTTTGCACTGTAAAAATTTCAGCCTTAATGCTTCAGTGAAACTCCAGATATAGCTGATATGGCAAAAGGTGCCGGAATTGGAACTGAACTGGATTTGCCCTTAATTCTTGATTTAACCTAGTAATCTGAAATCACTCAAAGAAACTCGTGAAAAACACCAAATTACATAAAAATATAAAAGATCATAAACACAATTAGACTAAGCAATAATAACTCGTATTTGACACAAAACAATAATAAAACATAACTAAAAACTATATAATTATACGAGTTATCACACCCCCCACTTAGATTGTTGCTAGTCCCTAGCAACGACTCAATCCTAGAAAAAATAAACAGGAAACAAGTTAAATGGATCTCAAACAAACAAGCAAGATCAAGCGTAAGAATTGGCAAGGCATCTAATTAAGTATCATTGGCATATTAAGTTCGAGTAAAGGGTCAATGAGATTAAAATTGAAGGCATTACCGTACGATTGAGGAACTTCCTTCTTGGCGAGACTTTAGCTAGCCATGGAGGACTAGGCAAACTATAGCTTCATAAGTACACATGCTAAGATTCTTGTCACCGCAGTTCACAAGTGAACTTTACAAATCTGATCGGTACAGAGATGAATCTGAGGCTTATGGACAAGTGAGGGGTGGAATGTTCAAACATAATCTGAGGTTTATCACAAGTTAGGCTCAAGAAATATAATAATAATGTGATCAATCCTCTCAAAATATTTCCATTCTCACTCATCCTTAGTCCTATGTTCAACATAAATATTTTGAAAAGAAAACAAAAAGCAAGAAAAGACTCGATCCAAAGAAAATAGAAAAGTAAAAACCTCTCTATAATGAAGAACCTCGAATCTTGAATTCTGAATTTTTTTTTTTAAGCACAAGTGATTTTCTTTTGATTTGTGCCCTCATTGGGACATCTTTTATGCACAAACACATCTATTCATAATCATCATTCTTTTTTTTTTTTTTTTTTTTTTTTTTCAGAAATCACATTGGATTCCATACTTTCTTTTTCTTTCTTTTCATTCAATTGATCAAACAAGACAGATTTTCATCAGCTCTTTTTTTCAGCATCTTTTTCTCAACTCATCACAACATTGTTTTGGCATCAATAAGTTCGAAGTTCACGACTCTAAAAACAGTCACTCATTCTAACTACCCTCTTTTGCATTATTCCCATTTTTTTTTTCAGATTTCAAAAGATAACAAAATAAACAAGAAGGAAACACACAATCCCAAACCCAATGATCACAAATATTATCATAAAAGTATAAATAGGGAATGGGGGTCGGAATCGTATCCGTTCACCTTGGCATAATTTCTGGAGTTCATATCTAGGGATCCAACCCGAAGGTTTACAACCTATGGGCTCCTAATGTAAAGGGGGAAAAGATAAGGGGCTTTCTGGATAGTGACTTTGTTCTAAGATCAGATCATGTATAGATGCAAGCATCTATGTGATGACCTAAATCTGCATGTGGAATGAAGAGAAAAAGTAAACTTACTATGTCTTCCCAGTTTTCCGTGGCTTTCCAAAGGCTCACCATGAATTCACATTCCAACAAAAATCGAACTGATCTGCCAAAAACAATCTCAAAGACATTTGAACATCAAAAATATTCAATTTTCAGAAAACCAAATTGAAAATAACCTAGATAACTTAATCAAAGCCTTTGTAACTCTATTGCTTTATCCACATGCTTGCCAAGATTATACTAATACTCAAATAAAAAAAAAATACATACACGAAAGTAGTAAAACACATGCAGATAATAAACGGACCAGATAGTTTTTTTTTTGTTGAAAAGATTAAATCAAACTGACAAGGTATGTCTCAAGTCTCCCTTACTCAAACCTTGTTCAGAATGAATACTTCTAAATGGCTTAAAACACAACAATAATTTTTTTTTTTTTTTTACAAATTAGCAAAATATGTCCCTTACCCCCTACTAAAATATGACATTGTCCCCAATGTCAAATTTTAAAGGTAGAATTTAGGAGATATTACCTGCAGAGGTTGCTAACCACTTATTATAACTGAGACACAACAAACAAAATGTTAGATAATGTCACAAAGACAAAGTGCAATCCACTCCTTGCTTGTCTATATCTCTTTTTCTTTTTCCGAGCATTTGCGAAACAACCGTAGCAGGTAAATACTCATAAGCTTGGAGCTTTTTGAGTAAATCTTCAATGGTTGTAGCAGAAATTATGGTTCTCCTTGCCTCTGAAAACATGAATCCATTTTCCACAGCATTATCTAAATATGAAAGCAAATTACTAAAATAACCATTAATATTAAGCAAACCAATGGGTTTCTTTTTTGTGACCAAAGATGACCAAGAAGCCACGCAAGCTATTTCTTCCAATGTACCCAGACCTCCTGGTAAAGCAATGAATGCATCGGCAGAATGGTACATGATTGTCATCCGTTCAGGGATACTCCAGACTTGTATTTCCTTACCCACGGTAGGTCCACAAAAACCTGTGAATAGTTTTGGCACGATTCCTAGAACTGGACTTCCTCCGGCGTGTGCTGCTGTAGCGACTGCTCCCATTAAACCCGTACTACCGCCTCCATAAATCAACTGGATCTTTTGTTGGGCAAGTATTACTCCAACTCTTATGGCTTCATCAGCTAATATTTTATTTTTCCCTCGATAAGCACCTCCAAAGACACAAATTTTTTCAATGCGCTGGGACGAAGTACTTTCCATTTTTTTTCGAGTGCCTGAAAGAGAATGAGTACATGGTGTAATATATAGAGGACTGAGTAGTGAATCAGACAAGAGTAATAATGTCGCCGAAAGTGTATTTGACCTGTCAGAAGAAAATGTTAACCTAACAAAAGATTTTTGCGTGATTTCAGGAAGAAAATCAAAAAGAGAAGAAAAATCAACCGTAAAAGACCAATGCAAAAAAAAAAACGAGAATAATTACACAAATCGAACAACACGTAAATTAAACCGAAATGAAGTTATTGCAAATCAAACCAAAAGCTGAGAAGTCATTTATTGTAGTTGTGATTGTGGCTCACATCTTCCTCTGGTTTTACGTCCAGAAACGGCTTAAACGCCTTCTATGAGTCGAGGATATGCTTCCCATCCAGTTTTCTTACAAGCTGGCAAACAGGGTCTTTTAACATCAGATTCCCAAGATGTTGCCATTCCCTTTGGAATTGCGGCCATAAATCAAGAATTTCTCTTTGTACGTCTCCACTAGGATGCGTCTCAAGAGAAAGTTGGATATTACCCAAATTCTCCTTACTCAGTCCATCCTTAATGAATTCAATTTTATCATCTCGATTAGAGGACGGAATCCCAATAGAACGACATTTACCGTTACACGTCCATCGTGCACATTTGTGGCAATTTGAACTCATGCGCTTTGCTCGTCGCTTCTTTGCAAAAGTGCTTCTACCTGTACCTGGTAAATGCAAAACAGGAAGATATTCATCTTCACGTACCTTGGCTTCAATTATCCAACGTATGTCTTCAGGAATCCCTTTGTGCATAAGCATTCTTAATCTTTCAAATCGAACTTGGTAAAGCTTCAGTAAAATATTTCGAGGAAAAGGAGGAAATCGTTTCTGCAATCTTGTGAGAATATCATCCATCCTGAAAAAAAAAATAAAAATGAAAGAGAAATTGAAAGAGAAATTTATATACAATATCAGTTTTGTGGGTAGCTGATGGAACCGACTTAAATAATCACGGAAAACCGTTATCCGCCATTTAACTGGGGTTAAAAAAAAAATAATAAAAATTATATTTACATCTAGTGCTCGAGCAAAATCAAATAGCGACAAAATAATAAAACCTAATCTAATCCTCTTTCAATACAAATTAGAGACAATCATTGAACAAGTCTTATAAACTAATCAATAGCTTAAAGAGTTTCACAAAAAATCATGCTTGATAGTAAATGGTTTGAGTTAAGCTAAAATTAACATAACATATCTCAATCAAAATAGTGCATGTTCAAATTTAATCTCAACTTCTCACATGGGATACCCTCATGATTTTCACTCTTTAAAGTAGTGGTGAAGTGTTTACACTCAATCAATCTCATGAAAACAGTTCTACCATATTCTTGCTTGTCCACCTATTCTCCACTATTTAGATCATACAACTTCATGAATCAAGAGGTCTTTAATCAAGGTTGTAATGGGGCCAAGGGGTTTGTAATGTGGTTGAAGAACAAAAGGATAAAGATATCACAAAGGTTCCAAAGAGTTCATAAAGTTTAGAGACATAATAAGATCATACAAAGAAACTTCTCAAAACACTTTACAAGTACATAGTCACCTAGGCCGAATATTCATGTTGGGCCTTTTCTTCATTCTAAACAACTTTGTAACATCTTTTTCTTTTTCCACAAATTCAAGAGATGATTCATATTTTTTTTTTCATAGGAATGTATTTGCCAGTATTCCATTTCTTTTTCTCTTGACTTTTCTTTTCTTTCCCCCCCACACTTATTTCTTGTTTCTAACCCAAATTTTCAATAGATCTTCCTTGTCTTTGCAACTTGTCTCAAAACATGCTAATTCATCTTTGGAACAAAGGTAAAGATATAAATAAGTATATTTAGGTTAGGGACAAGTTATGGTTAAGTTATGGTTACCAAAGAGATAGCATATTCAATGTAGGCTCAAATTGGTTCACTAAGGGTGTGTTCTCTTGGAACATCAATAAAGGATGGCTGTTTGGCTCTGGCTAAAAATCCTAATGCCTCTATCATATTCATGTTGTCACATGCATCAATATAGTCTCAACAAGGTTTAAAGCAAGTTCTAGAGAATCTTGTAATCATAAGAGCACTCAAGAAAGAAATTAGATTGATATGTATAATGCATCAATCATATTGATAACTCGTATAATTATATAGTTCTTAGTTATGTTTTATTATTGTTTTGTGTCAAATACGAGTTATTATTGCTTAGTCTAATTGTGTTTATGATATTTTATATTTTTATGTAATTTGGTGTTTTTCACGAGTTTCTTTGAGTGATTTCAGATTACTAGGTTAAATCAACAATTAAGGGCAAATCCAGTTCAGTTCCAGTTCCGACACCTTTTTCCATATCCGCTATATCTTGAGTTTCACTGAAGCAATAAGGCTGAATTTTTTACAGTGCAAATTTAAGAGGCATATCTATCTTTTTTATGTTTTACACTTCTTGAAACGGAGTCGTTTTCCCTAGCGAAATCGACCATCAAGTTGGCTGATGTGCAATGACGTCTGTGCTGACCTGTTTTGGTATTTTGACCATATCTTCCGATCCACATGAGCAAATGATCTGATTCCAACGTCTATGGATCCGTAACTGATAGGGGTATATTTTTCTAGAAGACCATTTGATCAGATCGAGCCTCCAACATTGACAAAATCGACCATCAAGCTGGCTGATCAGAATTGTCATACAATATGACGAAAATTGTTAGAAAAATGCACCCACCTATTATACCTACCTTTGAAATTTATAAAGCTTGTCTCTTGTCATTTAGCTCTCCAAAATGTGTATAAATAGAGGGCCTTGGATGAGCATTAAAAATACATTGGGAGGATATTAGCCATTGTAATAAAATTCTCTAAGTTTTCTTCTTCTTTCCTTTCTCTAGTTTTCTTTTTCTTTATTTACTTATGCTTCTTATATTTCTTTTCATTTTATTCATATCTAGTATGTATTGCTAATCATATTGTTGAGGTGATGAGGTGAAGCTCTTGGTAAATGCTAAGGTTAGTCTCTTAAACATGAGCTAAAATGAATCATCATTTATAAACACTAGTATAGATAATATTTTCTTTTGGTTTAAAATCATACTTGCAAAGTAGGGATCTTGATTCATTATTGACAATGAAAATGGCACAGTAAATGCTTGGTTTGATAACCTTGATTTGTTGTAGACATATACCTTGGCATAAGGAATGCTTGGACTCTTTTTATGAGTTTTGAGGACACCAAATGAACATAATATCATATGCTATGGACGTTGGACAATTTGGACTGAATTGCTAAACCTTCCGATTGGAATCTCCCTTATGTGTGAATTTCAATTGTGTAATAAAACAAGATTAATCTTAGCATAACACCAAGAGTGGATTCTCTAACCTCAACATCTTTTCTTATTGTTTTTATATCTTGTTTAATTTCTTTTATTTTATTTTGTTTATTTTGTTCTCTAATATCTTGTTTATCTTGTTTTGTTGTTGATTCCCTAATATCTTATTTACTTTATTTTTCTTATATATTTATAAACTTATACTTACTAATACGCTTCCCTGTGGTTCGACCTCGGACACCCGAGAATTTATTACTTGAACATAACCTGCACTTGGGTTTACAACTCTTAATTGAGTCTCCATCAAGTTTTTGGCGCCGTTGCCGGGGAGGCAATACTAAGTATATAAGTTTATAAGTATATTTATTTTTATTGGCTGGTTATACCGCCTAATTTTCTATATATTTATATTTATATTGTATATTAACTTTGTTTTATTTTTATTGGCTGGTTATACCGCCTAATCTGTATATTAACTTTGTTTTATGCTTGTTTGGCGACGTGATTTTAGATCTCGTCGTTTAGTTAGATTTTATTGTGAAACTTTTTCAGGTAATCTCTCTAATACAACTCCTACCATGGCTGACAATGAAAGTGTTCATGCTGAAGATGAGAACAGACAAGTACGCACCATGCATGACTACTTGCAACCAACTCGAAGCTCATCACCCTCTTGTTTTATTTTTCCTCTCAATGCAAACAACTTTCGTTTTAAACCAGGTATGATAGCTTTGCTTCCAAATTTCCATGGGTTAGAATCGGAAAGTGCTTACTCGTTTCTAAAAGACTTCGAGGATGTATGTGTCACCTTTAATGACCAACAATGTACAAATGAAATTGTCAAGCTAAAATTATTTCCTTTTTCTTTAAAAGATAAAGCAAAAATTTGGCTTCATAATTTAAAACCAAGGTCAATTGGCACATGGCAAGAATTACAAACTGAGTTTCTAAAGAAATTTTTCCCAGCACATAAAACTACTGCTTTGAAAAGACAGATTCAAAATTTCAATCAAAATCAAAATGAAGCATTTTTTCAGTGCTGGGAGCGTTTTAAAGATTTGTTAAGTTCTTGTCCACATCATGGTTTTGAAAAATGGCGTCTTATTAGTTTCTTTTATGAAAGTTTAACTCCCGAAACTAAACAATTTGTTGAAACAATGTGTAACGGTGAGTTTCTAGAAAAAGAACCTGAAGAAGCCTTTGACTACCTAGACCATTTGGCAGATAACTCTCAAGCCTGGCACACAGATAATTCCTCTGAAAGTTCCAATAGATCTAATCTTTTTTCTAACAGAGGTAAATATCATTTTAGTCAAGAAGATGAGATAAAAGCTAAAGTAGCTAATTTGGCTAGAAAGATTGAAGCCATGGAACTTAGAGAAGTAAAAGAAGTCAAAACGGTTAAAAATGAAGAAAGTTGTGGAATTTGTGAAATCATGGGACACCCCACTTCTGAATGTCCAAACATTCCCATTCTTAAAGAAGCGTTGCATGATCAAGTAAATTCCATAAACACATTTAAAAAGCCTTTTCCTTCTCCTTACTCTGAAACGTATAACCCTGAATGGAGAAATCATCCCAACTTCAGTTAGCGGAATAATGATCATGTTCAGGTACCACAATCTCAAAAGCCGGGTAACACTTTTTCCTATCAACCTTCACGTGTACAAACCTTGGAAGAGACATTGCAAGCATTCATGCAAACACAAGCAAATATGAATAACCAAACTTCACAGGACATCAATGAGATCAAAAACACCTTGTCCACATTGACAGCTTCATTACGCACTCAAGAAAAAGGTAAGTTTCCTGCTCAACCTCAGCCTAACCCTTCTACTCAATGTCTTGTTTCTTGCTCCAATGAAACTCAACAGGAAAATGCCAGTTCTATCACAACTCTTCGAAGTGGAAAGGCAATTGACAAAAACATTCCATCAAAAGACCAAGATCCTCCTTCCCCTCCGAAAAGTAATGGTAAGGATGATGGTAAGTCTGAACTTCTTGAAAATTTGGACAAAGAAAAAGGTATGCATCCTGCTCCTTTTCCTCAAAGGTTGCAAACAATAAAGAATTTGAATCAAAATGCAGAAATTTATGAACTTTTCAAACAAGTTAAGATTAACATTCCTTTATTGGATGCAATCAAACAAGTTCCATCTTATGCTAAATTTTTGAAGGACATGTGCACAGTTAAAAGGAAACATAATGTACAAAAGAAAGCATTTCTGACGGAAAGTGTGAGCTCAATCATTCAGCACCTTACTCCACCAAAATTCAAAGATCCTGGATGTCCAACAATCTCATGCATCATTGGAAACACTAGAATAGAACGTGCATTGCTTGATCTTGGTGCTAGTGTTAATCTTTTGCCTTTTTTTGTTTATCAACAGTTAGGTTTAGGTGAACTCAAGGAAACACCTGTTACACTTCAACTAGCTGATCGTTCTGTAAAAATTCCTCGAGGGATAGTTGAAGATGTTTTGGTTCAAATTGATAATTTTTACTTCCCTGTTGATTTTATTGTTTTGGACACACATCCTATTTCAAATCCAAATGTTCAAATTCCTGTTATATTAGGCCGTCCATTTCTTGCAACTTCTAATGCTCTGATAAATTGCAGGAATGGTATTTTGAACATTTCTTTTGGAAATATGACTTTAGAATTAAATGTGTTCAACATTTGCAAGCAACCTGGTGATGATTCAGAAGTACATGAAGTGGATTTCATTGAAGAACTTGTTCATGAACATCTCACCACTACCACATTCCATGATCCTTTAGAAGCTTATTTAATTGAATGTGAGTTTGATAATGCTTCAGAAATTTCACACACTGATTCTTTGTTAAATTCTTTTCAGGATAAGCATTGTTGGAAACAAAAGTTTGAGGAACTTCCATCACTCACAAATGTCACTGTACCATCAACTATTGAACCACCCAAGCTGGATTTAAAACCATTGCCATCCGAGCTAAAATATTCCTTTTTGGGTGAGAATGAAACTTTTCCAGTCATAATTTCTTCACATCTTGATGAACTACAAGAAGGTAAGTTGTTACAACTTTTGAAAATGCACAAAAATGCATTAGGATGGACCTTAGCTGACATAAAGGGAATAAGCCCATTAATCTGCACACATAATATTTATTTAGAGGAAAATGCTAAACCCTCTAGACAAATGCAACGAAGGCTTAATCCTAATATGAAAGAAGTAGTGAGAAATGAAGTCATTAAACTTCTAGATAATGGAATCATTTATCCTATCTCTGATAGCAAATGGGTAAGTCCTACTCAAGTCGTACCTAAGAAATCTGGAGTTACTGTAGTTAAAAATGAAAACAATGAATTAATTCCAACTAGGACTGTTACTGGTTGGCGCATGTGCATTGACTACAGGAAACTTAACTCAGTGACGAGGAAAGATCATTTCCCTTTGCCTTTCATGGATCAAATCTTAGAAAGAGTTGCAGGGCATGAGTTTTATTGTTTTCTAGATGGATATTCTGGGTATAATCAAATTGCCATTGCACTTGAGGACCAAGAGAAAACCACTTTTACATGTCCTTTTGGTACTTTTGCATATCGTAGAATGCCATTTGGATTATGTAACGCCCCTGCCACATTTCAAAGATGCATGCTTAGTATTTTTAGTGACATGATTGAACGTAATCTTGAGATTTTCATGGATGATTTTTCTGTTTCTGGTGATTCATTTGATGATTGCTTAGCCAATTTGAAAAATGTATTGATTAGGTGTGAAGAAAAAAATCTTGTTCTTAATTGGGAAAAATGTCATTTCATGGTCACTAAAGGTATTGTACTAGGTCACATTGTTTCTGCAGAAGGGATTGAGGTAGACAAGTCAAAAATTGAATTGATTGCTAATCTACCCACACCAAAGACAGTAAAGGACATAAGGTCATTCTTGGGACATGCAGGTTTTTATAGAAGATTCATAAAAGATTTTAGCACGATATCTAAACCTCTATGTAATCTTTTAATGAAAGACACTGCATTTGAATGGACTAAAGATTGTGAAGATGCTTTTGAAAAACTCAAAAATATGCTCATTACTGCTCCTATTATGAGATCTCCTGATTGGTCTTTACCATTTGAAATAATGTGTGATGCTAGTGACTATGCTGTTGGTGCTGTGTTAGGACAAAGGAAAGATAAGAAACCACATGTAATTTACTATGCAAGTAAAACTTTAAATAGAGCCCAAATGAATTATTCCACTACAGAAAAGGAATTACTTGCAGTTGTTTTTGCATTGGATAAATTCAGATCTTACCTTGTTGGATCATCAATTGTTGTCTTTAGTGATCATGCAGCTTTAAAATATCTTCTCTCTAAGAAGGATGCAAAACCTAGGTTGCTTAGGTGGATCATTTTGCTGCAAGAATTTGACATCACCATTCGAGATAAAAAAGGAGTAGAAAATGTGGTGGCTGATCATTTATCAAGACTTGTTTGTGATGAATCTTTTGGAACTTCACCAATAAATGATACTTTTCCTGATGAACAACTTCTAATTGTCTCCACGACACCTTGGTTTGCTGACATTGCTAATTTTCTTGCTACAGGAAAAATTCCTTCTCAATGGAGCCCCCAAGATAAAAGGAAGTTTCTGAATGAGGTAAAGAAGTTCTATTGGGATGACCCTTACTTGTTCAAATATTGTCCTGATCAGATTTTTCGAAGATGCATTCCCGACAATGAGGTAAGTAGTGTAATTAAGTTTTGTCATTCCGAGGCATGTGGTGGTCATTTTTCATCAAAGAAAACTGCTGCAAAAATTTTACAGTGTGGATTTTACTGGCCAACTTTATTCAAAGATGCATATAATTTTTGCAAGTCATGTGAAAGTTGTCAAAAATTAGGTTCCATTTCGAAAAGAAACATGATGCCTTTGAACCCAATTCTTGTAATTGAAATTTTTGACTGTTGGGGTATTGATTTCATGGGACCATTTCCACCATCTTTTGGTTTCTTATACATTTTAGTTGCAATAGATTATGTTTCAAAGTGGATAGAGGCAATTCCATGTCGAAATAATGATCAGAAAATAGTGATTAAATTTTTAAAAGAAAATATTTTAAGTCGATTTGGAATTCCTCGATCTATCATAAGTGATGGGGGAACACATTTTTGCAACAAGGTTTTTGAAACATTAATGAAGAAATATGCCATTACACACAAAGTTGCAACCCCTTATCACCCGCAGACAAATGGACAGGTAGAATTAGCAAATAGGGAGATTAAACAAATTTTGGAAAAGACGGTTAATCCAAATCGCAAAGATTGGTCTCTTAGACTTAACGATGCATTATGGGCTTATCGAACAGCTTTTAAAACAGCATTGGGCATGTCTCCTTATAGGCTAGTTTATGGAAAACCTTGTCATTTACCTGTGGAACTTGAGCATAAAGCATATTGGGCCATTAAAATGTTCAACTCAAACCTTGATGACGCTTCTAATTTACGGAAATTACAAATAAATGAACTTGAGGAACTCAGAAATGATGCATATGAGAATTCTAAAATTCATAAAGAAAGAACTAAAGCCTTTCATGACAAGTTAATTTCAAGAAAAACATTTGATGTTGGGCAAAAAGTTCTACTTTATAATTCTAGACTTCACATATTTCCTGGTAAGTTGAGATCAAGATGGACTGGCCCATTTGTGGTTAAGCATGTGTATCATTATGGAGCAGTTGACATTGAGAATCCTCAAAATGGTAACGTATTCAAGGTAAATGGACAAAGACTCAAACTCTTTTTGGAAAATCATGTTACTCAAGAAGAGGTTGTTTTTCTTTCTGATCCTTGTTTTTGAAAATAACTAGATGTAAATATAATTTTTACTAATCTTCAAAAAAAAATACATTTTTTTTAACCCCGGTTAAATGGCGGATAACGGTACTCCGTGATTATTTAAGTCGGTTCCATCAGCTACCCACAAAACTGATATTATATATAAATTTCTCTTTCAATTTCTTTTTCATTTTTTTTCAAGATGGATGATATTCTCACAAGATTGCAGAAACGATTTCCTCCTTTTCCTCGGAATATTTTACTGAAGCTTTACCAAGTTCGATTTGAAAGATTAAGAATGCTTATGCACAAAGGGATTCCTGAAGACATACGTTGGATAATTGAAGCCAAGGTACGTGAAGATGAATATCTTCCTGTTTTGCATTTACCAGGTACAGGTAGAAGCACTTTTGCAAAGAAGCGACGAGCAAAGCGCATGAGTTCAAATTGCCACAAATGTGCACGATGGACGTGTAACGGTAAATGTCATTCTATTGGGATTCCGTCCTCTAATCGAGATGATAAAATTGAATTCATTAAGGATGGACTGAGTAAGGAGAATTTGGGTAATATCCAACTTTCTCTTGAGACGCATCCTAGTGGAGACGTACAAAGAGAAATTCTTGATTTATGGCCGCAATTCCAAAGGGAATGGCAACATCTTGGGAATCTGATGTTAAAAGACCCTGTTTGCCAGCTTGTAAGAAAACTGGATGGGAAGCATATCCTCGACTCATAGAAGGCGTTTAAGCCGTTTCTGGATGTAAAACCAGAGGAAGATGTGAGCCACAATCACAACTACAATAAATGACTTCTCAGCTTTTGGTTTGATTTGCAATAACTTCATTTCGGTTTAATTTACGTGTTGTTAGATTTGTGTAATTATTCTCGTTTTTTTTTTGCATTGGTCTTTTACGGTTGATTTTTGTTCTCTTTTTGATTTTCTTCCTGAAATCACGCAAAAATCTTTTGTTAGGTTAACATTTTCTTCTGACAGGTCAAATACACTTTCGGCGACATTATTACTCTTGTCTGATTCACTACTCAGTCCTCTATATATTACACCATGTACTCATTCTCTTTCAGGCACTCGAAAAAAAAAATGGATAGTACTTTGTCCCAGCGCATTGAAAAAATTTGTGTCTTTGGAGGTGCTTATCCAGGGAAAAATAACATATTCGCTGATGAAGCCATAAGAGTTGGAGTAATACTTGCCCAACAAAAGATCCAGTTGATTTATGGAGGCGGTAGTACGGGTTTAATGGGAGCAGTCGCTACATCAGCACACGCCGGAGGAAGTCCAGTTCTAGGAATCGTGCCAAAACTATTCACAGGTTTTTGTGGACCTACCGTGGGTAAGGAAATACAAATCTGGAGTCCCTGAACGGATAACAATCATGTACCATTCTGCCGATGCATTCATTGCTTTACCAGGAGGTCTGGGTACATTGGAAGAAATAGCTTGCGTGGCTTCTTGGTCATCTTTGGTCACAAATAAGAAACCCATTGGTTTGCTTAATATTAATGGTTATTTTAGTAATTTGCTTTCATATTTAGATAATGCTGTGGATAATGGATTCATGTTTTCAGAGGCAAGGAGAACCATAATTTCTGCTACAACCATTGAAGATTTACTCAAAAAGCTCCAAGCTTATGAGTATTTATCTGCTACGGTTGTTTCGCAAACGCTCGGAAAAAGAAAAAGAGATATGGACGAGCAAGGAGTGGATTGCACTCTGTCTTTGTGACATTATCTAACATTTTTTTTGTTGTGTCTCAGTTATAATAAGTGGTTAGCAACCTCTGCAGGTAATATCTCCTAAATTCTACCTTTAGTAGGGGGTAAGGGACATATTTTGCTAATTCTTAAAAAAAAAAAAAAAGTTTGTTGTGTTTTAAGCAATTTAGAAGTATTCATTCTGAACAAGGTCTGAGTAAGGGAGACTTGAGACATACCTTGTCAGTTTGATTTTAATCTTTTTATGTTTACTTGTTAATTTTTGTTTAGTATTTTAGGATTATTTAGGTTGCATGAGTTTGTTTTGTTTTGAGTCTTAGTTATTCCTATTCTTATGTTATTAGTTCTTTTCTCTTACACATGATTCTTTCATTTGGGTTAATAGACTTACATTGAGGACAATGTAAGAATTAAGTGTGGGGGGAACGATTTAGGATTTCTTTTATTTTTGTCTAATATTTTTTTTAATGTGTTCTAGTGTCTTTATTATTATTATTATTATTTTAATGTGTTCTAGTTCCTTTTTAATACAATGATGAGATATGAATTGCATAAGTCTAAAACAGATTTATTAGTGAGAAGATTTTTATGAGAATTGAGCTTGATGTCAACCTTTTTATGAGCCAATGTTAATATGATATGTTGGTTGAGAAAGAAGCATGTTTAGACTTAATCTGACTTGTATAATCATCCTTGTGAGTTTTTGAGCCTATAATGATTGATGCATTATACAAATCAATCTAATTTCTTTCTTGAGTGCTCTTATGATTACATGATTCTCTAGAACTTGCTTTAAACCGTTTGAGACTATATTGATACATGTGACAACATGAATATGATAGAGGCATTAGGATTATAACCAGAGCCAAACAGCCATCCATTATTAATGTTCTAAGAGAACATCCCCACTAGTGAGCCAATTTGAGCCTACATTAAATATGCTATTTTATTGGTAACCAGAACTTACACCTAGCCTAAATATACTTATATCCTTACCCTTGTTCTAAAGATGGATTATATATTTTGAGACATATTGCAAAAACAAGGGATACTTTTTGAAATTTTGGGTTAGAACGAAAGATAAGTGTGGGGGAGGAGAGAGGCAAAAGTCAAGAGAAAAAGAAAGGGATCATTGTCAAATACATTCCCATATTAAAAATATAAAAAAAAAAAATCTTCTCTTGAACTTCTAGTTAAAGTAAAGAAAAAGATGTTACAAAGTTGGTTAGAATGAAGCAAAGGCTCAACATGAATATTTAGCCTATGTTATTATGTGCTTTATAAGAGTTTTGATAAGTTTTATTTGTATGATCTTATTATGTCTCTAAACTCTATGAACTCTTTGGAACCTTTGTGATATCTTTATCCTTTTGTTCTTTAACCACATTATAACCCTTTGGCCCCATTACAACCTTGAAAAAAGACCTCTTGATTTATGAAGTTGTATGATCTAAATAGTGGAGAATAGGTGGACAAGCAAGCATATGGTAGAACTGTTTTCATGAGATTGATTGACTGTAAACACTTTACCACTACTTTAAAAAGTGAAAATCATGAGAGTATAGTGAGAAGTTGAGATTAAGTTGAATATGCACTATTTTGATTGAAATATGTTATGTTAATATTGGCTTAACTCATTTATTTACATTCAAGCATGAATTTTTGTGAAATTCTTTGAGCTATTGATTAGTTTATAAGACTTGTTCAAAGATTGTCTCTAATTTATATTGAAAGGATTAGGAGTAAATATTTTTAGTGTATGTAGTTTACTTATATTTTAGTTTTTCAATGTTTGTGGGTATCGTTCTAGCAAACCCTCACGAGACTAAACTCGTCCACTAGGGACACCTAGGGGTTTAAAGGCTTGTGTCACATGCTAAGTGCCACCGTGATTTCCAATGAAAATGGATTAGATTAGATTTTCTTATTTTATTTTTATTGAGTCGTTGCTAGGGACTAGCAACAATCTAAGTGTGGGGGTGTGATAACTCGTATAATTATATAGTTCTTAGTTATGTTTTATTATTGTTTTGTGTCAAATACGAGTTATTATTGCTTAGTCTAATTGTGTTTATGATATTTAATATTTTTATGTAATTTGTTGTTTTTCACGAGTTTCTTTGAGTGATTTCAGATTACTAGGTTAAATCAACAATTAAGGGCAAATCCAGTTCAGTTCCAGTTCCGACACTTTTTGCCATATCCGCTATATCTTGAGTTTCACTGAAGCAATAAGGCTGAATTTTTGACAGTGCAAATTTAAGAGGTATATCTATCTTTTTCATGTTTTACACTTCTTGAAACGGAGTCGTTTTCCCTAGCGAAATCGACCATCAAGTTGGCTGATGTGCAATGACGTCTGTGCTGACTATTTTGGTATTTTAACCATATCTTCCGATCCACATGAGCAAATGATCTGATTCCAACGGCTATGGATCCGTAACTGATAGGGGTATATTTTTCTAGAAGACCATTTGATCAGATCGAGCCTCCAACATTGACAAAATCGACCATCAAGCTGGCTGATCAGAATTGTCATACAATATGACGAAAATTGTTAGAAAAATGCACCCACCTATCATACCTACCTTTGAAATTTATAAAGCTTGTCTCTTGTCATTTAGCTCTCCAAAATGTGTATAAATAGAGGGCCTTGGATGAGCATTAAAAATACATTGGGAGGATATTAGCCATTGTAATAAAATTCTCTAAGTTTTCTTCTTCTTTCCTTTCTCTAGTTTTCTTTTTCTTTATTTACTTATGCTTCTTATATTTCTTTTCATTTTATTCATATCTAGTATGTATTGCTAATCATATTGTTGAGGTGATGAGGTGAAGCTCTTGGTAAATGCTAAGGTTAGTCTCTTAAACATGAGCTAAAATGAATCATCATTTATAAACACTAGTATAGATAATATTTTCTTTTGGTTTAAAATCATACTTGCAAAGTAGGGATCTTGATTCATTATTGACAATGAAAATGGCACAGTAAATGCTTGGTTTCATAACCTTGATTTGTTGTAGACATATACCTTGGCATAAGGAATGCTTGGACTCTTTTTATGAGTTTTGAGGACACCAAATGAACATAATATCATATGCTATGGACGTTGGACAATTTGGACTGAATTGCTAAACCTTCCGATTGGAATCTCCCTTATGTGTGAATTTCAATTGTGTAATAAAACAAGATTAATCTTAGCATAACACCAAGAGTGGATTCTCTAACCTCAACATCTTTTCTTATTGTTTTTATATCTTGTTTAATTTCTTTTATTTTATTTTGTTTATTTTGTTCTCTAATATCTTGTTTATCTTGTTTTGTTGTTGATTCCCTAATATCTTATTTACTTTATTTTTCTTATATATTTATAAACTTATACTTACTAATACGCTTCCTTGTGGTTCGACCTCGGACACCCGAGAATTTATTACTTGAACATAACCTGCACTTGGGTTTACAACTCTTAATTGAGTCTCCATCACATATAGGCTCGAAAACTCACAAGGATGATTATACAAGTCAGATTAAGTCTAAACATGCTTCTTTCTCAATCAATATATCATGTCAACATTGGCACATAAAAAATAGTAACAAGCTCAATTCTCATGAAAATCTTCTCACTAATAAATCTGTTTTAGACTTATGCAATTCATATCTCATCATTGTATTAAAAAGAACTAAAACACACTAAAAATAATTATTATTATTATATTAAAGACTCATAAAAAAATAATAGGCAAAAATAAAAGAAATCCTAAATCCTTCCCCCCACACTTAATTCTTACATTGTCATCAATGTAATGCTATTAACCCAAATGAAAGAATCATGTGTAAGAGAAAATAACTAATAGCATAAGAATAGGAATAACTAAGACTCAAAACAAAACAAAACAAAACAAACTCATGCAACCTAAATAATCCTAAAATACTAAACAAACAATTAACAAATAAACATAAAAATAATAAACATAATAAAAGAAAAAGGAAAAGAAAGCAAATCTGAGTATGGCAGGTTGGCAATTTCTTCTTTAATTGGGTTGCCTTCCCAATTAACACTTGAGTTAGTGTTTTGACCTAACCAACACCCCTTCTTGGCTGTTTAGGATTTGCAAGATCATACAAGAAACTTTCTGAATTTGTACGAATCGTAGGGCGGTTTCTTTGCACAATAGTGGATGCATTCTCCATTACAAGTATTATTCCATCATCCTTTGTGGTGCATAGCTTGTCAAGGAATGGTGCATATTTTGATACTTGTTGAATGACATCCACAAACAAGTTGTTTAAGGTTTCCAGCATGTGTTGTTCATGTTCTTCCTCCTTGAACTTTGCAAATCTACTAGGAAAAGGTGGAGAAGAAACATTAGTAAAAAGTGAAACCTTAAACGTTACCTCAGGTGCCGAAGTACTCTCTTTCAGAATTGAAGCTTCATTATCTTCAATAGTTGAATCCATCTTTAGTTCTTTCTCATCCTTGGGTTCCCTTGGATTTTCTGATTCATCCTCAAGTTGTGTGGCGCTAACACTCTCCTTTGGATCAATCATCGATTGGGAAGGGAGTGCTTGAGATCTTTGTGCTACTAATTCCACCGTACTACTAGCCAATAGGCTCATTTGCCTTTCCAAACTCTGGATACTTGCCTTTGTTTCCTGTTGAAATTGCAAAGTATCAGTAACAAGAGAATACACAAGATCTTCTAAAGAAGTACCTGAGTTTTGAGTCATATGTGGTGGTTGAAAAAGATCTGGTTCTTGAGACCATGATTGATTGAAGCTAGATGGATGAGTGTAATTGGCATAAGGATCTACTTCTTGGTAATTTTTCGAGTAGCCATAATTAGTATGATCCCACCATCCCTCATGGTAAGTTTTTGAGTAATGATCATACTGTTGGTCTTGGAACCCTTGATGGCCTTGACATCCTCCCATGGCCAATTGTTGAACTGGGGAGGTGAGATTGGCTTGTTGATTTTCCATGTTCATGTATGCCACCAACTCTTCAAGTGTTAGATTGCTCAATTCCATTGTTTTTTTTTTTTTTAATTTGAAAAGAAAAACTTGTATGTACAAGAAGATAAAACTAATTAGAACTGAAAATAAGAATAAACCAAGTAACAAATAAACTAAAGAAAGCAATCCCCGGCAACGGCGCCAAAAATTTGATGCACCCAAAAGAGTGTATCTTATTTAACCTTGCACTAAAAAGATCAATTGTAAGTATAGTAGTTAGCAAGGGTCGAGTTCTCAGGGATTGGGTTTTAGTTTATAAGTTAATAGTTTAAAACTTAAATTCAAGAACAATAAAAAAAAGGGGTTTTTGAAATCAGATTTAAACTAAAGTAAATAATAAGAATGAGAAAACAAGTAATTAAGAATAAATCAAATATGAGAGAAATATGGTTAAGGTTTCATTCTCCACCACTAGACATCATTAAGAACCAATTTCAGATCTATCAATATCAACCAACTATCAAAGTTAACAACCGTAGATAACAACAAGCTCTGTTATCCCAATCTTTCCTTAGTTTGTCGTTAAATAGAACAAGCTCTCTATTTAATCTCTAACCATCAAACAACCTAGAATAAGCTCTCTAAATTCAATTTAATGGCAGCTTTATGATGAGAAAGATAGGTTGATCTAAGCAACAAACACATAAGCTCGGATTGTTCAACTTAGGTTATGTTCCACTTTGCAATTATTGAAAACTTGACCATAATCATTAATCACAAATTGCCACTTATGAATAGGAAATCAAGACAATTACACGGATCAAGACTCCTAAACTAGCAATAGATAATTATCAAGATCTATCTAGTTGTACACCTAAACAAATCAAGACAACATCATGAACAATTCTTGTAGAAGAACATAAGCAACTTTGATAGAAAATTAATGATAGATAGAATCTGAAAATCAATTATAAAACATGTCTAGGGCTTTGAAATCACCCTTAACCAAATAGAAGTTTAACCTAGCATAGGCATTGTAAACATAAACATAAAATTTAAGAGAATCTAAGAAGGAAATAAAAAGAAATGTAAGAAGCATAAGTAAAGAAAGAAAAAGAAAACTAGAGAAAGGAAAGAAGAAGAAAACTTAGAGAATTTTATTACAATGGATAATATCCTACCAATGTACCATGTCTCTTACAATCATCCAAGGCCCTCTATTTATACACATTTTGGAGAGCTAAATGACAAGAGACAAGCTTTATAAATTTCAAAGGTAGGTATAATAGGTGGGTGTATTTTTCTAACAATTTTCGTCATATTGTATGACAATTCTGATCAGCCAGCTTGATGGTTGATTTTGTCAATGTTGGAGGCTTGATCTGATCAAATGGGCTTCTAGAAAAATATTCCCCTATCTGTTTGTGATCCATAGCCGTTGGAATCAATTCATTTTCTCATGTGGATCAGAAGATATGGTCAAAATACCAAAACTGGTCAGAACAGACGTCATTGCACATCAGCCAACTTGATACCACATTTCGCTAGGGAAAACGACTCCGTTTCAAGAAGTGTAAAGCATGAAAAAGATAGATATGCCTCTTAACTTTGCACTGTAAAAATTTCAGCCTTAATGCTTCAGTGAAACTCCAGATATAACTGATATGGCAAAAGGTGTCGGAACTGGAACTGAACTGGATTTGTCGTTAATTCTTGATTTAACCTAGTAATCTGAAATCACTCAAAGAAACTCGTGAAAAACACCAAATTACATAAAAATATAAAAGATCATAAACACAATTAGACTAAGCAATAATAACTCGTATTTGACACAAAACAATAATAAAACATAACTAAAAACTATATAATTATACGAGTTATCACTTGGCAAGATCACAAAGGCTCAATCAAATAAAAATACCACCTTTCTATTCAATTTTGGCCCTTGGATGAAAGAAACCATTCTCTTCTTCATGGCTGGCTGAATGGCCCATAAAATTCCAGAATCTTCTCTTTTTTTTTAAATTGCAAAAATGGCCCTTTTCAATTTCTTCGGTAAAATTGCACTTTATCCCCCTAAACTTGATTAAATTATAAACGGACCCCAAATCCGGATTTTATTTTTCCAATACCTCCTAATCAATATAAAACACAATTTTGGAAGTTTTCATAATTTTTCCAGCCCGTTTCCTATTTTTCCCGGATTTTTCTTTAAAAGTTTCAGTTTGGTGCCTCCCAAATTTAGCCTTTTTCAATTGAGCTCCGATTCCAGATTTTTCTTCACCAATCTCTTCCAAATAATAAAAAATTAAGATCTGGAAGTTTTGGTAATTTTTTGAGCTCGTTTCCTATTTTTCTCGGATTTATCTTCTGGAATTTCAACTTAGTACACCCAAACTTTGTCATTTTTCATTGAACTCTGATTCCGAATTTTTCTTCACCAATACCTTCCAAATAATGTAAGATTGAGATCTGGAAGTTTTGGTAATTTTTCGAGCTCGTTTCCTATTTTTCCCGAATTTTTCTTCTGGAATATCAGCTTGGTGCCCCCAAATTTTGCCATTTTTGAAGCGAGCTCTGATTCCCAATTTTTCTTCGCCTATCTCTTCCAAATAATATAAAACTCAGATCTGGAGGTTTTAATAATTTTCCAAGCTCGTTTCCTTTATCTCCCGAATTTTCCAAGATTGCCCTTTAACCCCCGAAACCTTTACTCAAAACAAGTCCGATTTCCAGATTTTCTTTTTCCATTGCCTTTTTTATATATTGAATTGGAGTTGGTTCGAACACGCCCAATTTTTACGATCAAATTCCCTTCCGATTTGATTTTTCCTTTTTTCAATATCGGGAATTTCCTCATTTTTTTCATTTTTCCTCCAACCAGCTCTTTTCTCGGAATTACTTCAAACTGAGCCTTGGGCTATCTTTGTTTACTCACTCTTCATCAATTAGGGGCTTCAACTTTACCGAATCGGGCAATCTCTGCAGTTTTCTCCAATTTTGCAAAATTCACCAAAAACCTTAATTTTCGGTTTTCCTTCCAAATTGACTTTTCCTTTGGTCCTGCTTCCAGTTGGGCCTTTCCAATACCTGTAGTCATTGATTATATTCCAGTTGGAACCTCCAATTTTGACCGATTTGATCGTTTAAGCACTTTTTCCCAAATTTACCGAATTAGGGTTTCCTTTTCACTGAATTTCCATAACTAATCTTTCGAACTCCATATCTTTCGTCGTAGACCTCGAATTATCAAAATTCTTTCACCATTGTTCAATTAAACTTTGAATCTTGATTTTGACTGAGGGTTGACTTTTTTGAAATTGACTTTTTGGGGTTGACTTTTTCGAGGTTGACTTTTTCAAAATTGACTTTTCACGCTGACTTACTAAACAAAGTCTTGGAGTACCATCCACAGGTTGAGAAGAGATTTTCTGCATTCTAAAAAAGCGCAAGGAAGAATTTATCTAATTTAGGGGCCCGAACAAAATTAGGTGTCTACAACTGCCCCTCTTTGGCTATTGTTGAGAATCAGGAATCAGGCAAAGATAAATAAACACTAATTTTGTCCGGTTAGTCAAATCACATGTAAATGAAAGGAAAGACAATTTTCTTCATCTTCATTTTTTTCATTTTTTTCTCGAAAAAATTGTAAATAGAAGATTTTGTCTCTAAATTGAGTTCCCTGACTAATCAAGGCTCGGCCCGTCTTAAGGAAACGAGTTTGATTTGCAAGAGAAAAAAATACCTCGACGGTGGTCTCGGGGCCTTATCTTGTCTTGGTGTCAGCTGTGTTTAAAATTCTGGGTATCTCCTCTAGAAGCTTCGGCTATCACCACCAAAGACTTGCTCATTTTTAAAACTGTAAAATCCTGGATATCACCAACTGAGGCTTGGTATCAACAGCAAAGACTTGCTCATTTTTAAAACTGTAAAACTCTGGATATCTCCACTAGAGGCTTCAGCTATCACCATCAAAGACTTGCTCACTTTTAAAATTTGTAAAATTCTGGATATCTCCTCCAGAAGCTTCAGCTATCACCACCGAAGGCTTGCTCACTTTTAAAATTTGTAAAATTCTGGATATCTCCTCCAGAAACTTCAGCTATCACCACCGAAGACTTGCTCATTTGTAAAATTTTGGATATCTCCTCCAGAAGCTTAAGCTATTACCACCAAAGACTTGTTCACTTTTAAAATTGTAAAATTCTGGATATCTCCTCCAGAAGCTTCAGCTATCACCACCAAAGGCTTGTTCACTTTTAAAATTGTAAAATTCTAGATATCTCCTCCAAAAGCTTCGGCTATCACCACCAAAGTCTTGTTCACTTTTAAAAATGTGTTGAAAATTATACCTGAAAGCTTTGAGAGAGGATGCAAATATTTCATGATGCAGATGCAAATGTCGTTAACAAGATGCACATGCTTCATAGTGCAAATGTAAATGGCTTGGATTGATGCAAATGCTTCTTGGTGCAGATGCAGATGTTGAATAAAATGCAGATGCCTCATGGTGCAAATGCAAATGGCTTAGATTGATGCAAATGCTTCTTGATGCAGATGTTGAATAAGATGCAGATGCTTCATGGTGTAAATGCAAATGGCTTAGATTGATGCAAATGCCTCTTGGTGCAGATGCATATGTTAAATAAGATGCAGATGCTTCATGGTGCAAATGCAAATGCAAATGGCTTAGGTTAATGCAAATGCTTCTTGGTGCAGATGCAGAGATTGAATAAGATGCAAATGCTTCATGATGCAAATGCAAATGTCTTGGATTAATGCAAATGCTTCTTGGTGCAAATGCAAATGTCGAATAAGATGCAAATGCTTCATGGTGCAAATGCAAATATTGAATAAGATGCAGATGCTTCATGGTGCGAATGCAAATGGCTTAGGTTGATGCAAATGCTTCTTTATGCAGATGCAAGGATCGATATTTGCAAATGCTTCTAAATGATGCAAATGCAAGGATTGACAATGTGCAAAATGCTTCTAAATGATGCAAATGCAAAGATCAACGTTGACGCAACTATTTCATGGAATGATGCAGATGCAAAGATTAACATTATGCAAATGCTTCTAAATGATGCAAATGCAAGGATTGACAATGTGCAAAATGCTTCTAAATGATGCAAATGCAAAGATCAATAATGATGCAAATACTTCATGAAAAGATGCAAATGCCCCTACAAATCGTGTTCATGTAAGTGGTCTATGTATGGTGTAGCTGCAGTTACCACACAATAATGAAAATGCAATGATTCTAGAAATGATGCAATTGCTTGAGATTACGCAAATGCAAATATCCATGAAAGATGTAAATTTAAGGGTAAAATGCAGATGCTTATGGAATAATGCCAATGTAAATACCCATGAATGATGCAAATGCTTGCCGACACTGTGCAGATACAAAGCTCAATAAAGAGATGAGTGCTTATGAGTGATGCAAATGCCCCCAATCGTTTTTTCTAAACTTTGGCTTAGCCTTTCCAGTTTATTTTTCCTCTTCAAATCAGAGTATATCTTGAACAATTGTGCCCCATAAGAGATCATTCCCTTTTTGATCTTTGGCTATCTCTTTGCCCCAAAGTTTTCAAACTCTTATCAATAGAAGTCTGAACCGGGTTCTATTTCTTTTTCTCATATCTGGAAGTCAAGATCTACCCTAGTAGTTCCATACCTTTGGGTTAGAAAAACCATTGTCTCATGTAAACATCAAAAATGGTTATTTCAAAAATACTTTTACTTGTTTTCCCATTCTGGAAAGAATTTAATGAACACTTATGAGTCAAAAATATTAACCCCACAATGTGTGATGTACAAATCTCTTGAAGACTGATGATCACAATTAGAAATTTTCTAAATGTCAATTTGGGTTTTTCAACATGAATTAAAAGGCTTGGTATAACAAGATTTTGGTTGGTCCAAAAACTTCACAACAAAAATGTACGTCCCTTCTAGGCTCACAAATGGAACAGGTTTTATAAAACACGAATTCCATGAGAATCAAACAAATTTAACGTTCTCTTAGTTTCCAAATCATGGCGTTTTGACAAGCGTCAAGATTGGTAGGGATGTTTAAACTGGAAAGTTTAATCTTGAAGGGAAAAAGTTTTAGTTTTTGAAATCAATCCTCCAAATGAGAGTTGACAGTTTAGGAGGTTCAGGAATTCCTAAATGTTCCTTGATTTTCAAGATGACCTTCTCTTTTATGGCATAGGCACTAACATAGATAGCATCGAAAATTTTCATTTTACTCTAGACCGTCTATTTTTGGGTTTTCACCCTAGAGTCCCATTCTTTCCATTTTCTTTCTTTTTTATTGTTCCATCATGCATATGAGAATTCTAAATTCTTCCTTAGTGAAATGATAATTCGATGAGATGGGATAAAATTTGAGGAAAAACCCTTCAAATTGAATATTTATGCTTGATCAAAATGGACTTTTAAAGCACGTAATGTAGGCCATGTTTTGGGGTTCAGAAAGAAAGAATAAATAGGCCCAAAATATGTGTTTGGGGGTAATCAGATCAAGGGTCATTTCTTGAGGAGGATTTCCTTTGAAGCATTTATCCCTTTTGGACTTTTCTTTCATTCTTTTTTGACTTTGCTCCTTTTCTTATTCGCTTTGGCTTTCATTTGCCATACTTTTTCACACTTTTTTTGTGTTTTTTTTTATGTTTTTTCTTTTTCTTTTTCCATTTCTTTTGTTTTGTTCTTGGCTTCCATTTCGCCATCTTTTCCTTTTCCTTTCGACAGAGTGAGCCCGTATTCATTTAGGAGCTCAATTTGCTTTGTATCTGTGTTCGAGCTAGGACTCATTTCTCAATGATCTTTGAGAAGATCTTTCCTCGCATTTGCCCCCCAATGTAGGGGGTGATCCTTGATCAGGGTTCAAAGGAGAAAGAATTCTTCGGCTCAAAAGGGGTGACTATGGATAATTTTTTTCTGTGAAAAGGATATGAAAGATAGCCATTCATCATATCAAGCATGAATATTCTCATTGAAAAGCAATCCCCAAGGGGAATAGATAATCAAAATTTCATTTTGCACTTTGGAATCATCTGAATTCTCATATGCATGATATGACAATTTTTCTTTTTTCTTTCTTCTTTTTTTTCCCGCATGCCCCCAATGGTTCATGCATTAATCCATCCTTATTCACCATGTATCCATCATTTCCACATATGATGCCCCAATTTGATTAACCATGAGAATTTGTATCATTACGAGGAACATCGCAAGTCTATGTTTACACTGAAAAGGTTGAGTTTCAATCCTGGGTTCTTTGAAGAGACAAGAAAAAATATGGCCCAAAATAGGATAATCTGGCTTAGTCATGGTGCCTTGAAGTGTCAAGGGCAATTGGTGTTTTATGGTTATTTGGAAAGGATGTGAATGGTTTTGGCACATCCTTGACATATACCAAATTACCATGATCTACATTCTTGAAAGAATGTCTCATTTGTTCGAGTTTCTAAGAAGTTCGAAAAAATTTCAAAACTTTTGTTCCTTTGCTCATAGCCTAAACTAGGATCTACATCTTTGCAATGAAAATGGTTTATGAAGTTCAATCATTCATATTCCTTGAAGCATTAAGTCTTTCAAGTGATCTCGATTCAAAGGGTTCAGGCATAGGAAAGCCCAAAAGAGAGGGGGAAGGTATTGGGCTATTTCTAACAATGATCATCAATATTCTCGAGACTGTCCATTATTTCATGTGAAAACCCCTTATTATTGTTTACCAAAAAAACAATTCTCAAAGTTTCATTTTTTTTGCAAATTCAAATTATTATTAAAACATAATGAACACAAAACATTTAAATTCAAAATTTATTTATTTCATGTAGATGTCAACATGAGACAAGTGCTTTCATCATCACAGTGTATAGAACTACATGCATCAGAAATCCTAATATGATTATGCACCATGTTTCTTATGACACTTGGCTTTCCTATCTTCAAAACTTATCGAACCGACCTAGATGAGATCCCTGACCTTGTACTTCAAAGCAAGGTAGTTCTCTGTTGAGTGGCCTTGATTGCCAGAATGATAATCGTAACACTCATTAGCATCACACCAGCTCGGATAAGGGGGCTTTAGATGCTATCAAGTAAATGCTGGCACGATTGAAGGCATTGGTTGGTAAGGATAAGAACCTTGAGAGACGTTGTTCTGGGTAGGGTAGAATGGTTAATACAAGGAGAATTGGGGACATGGGGCAAAGCCTTCCACGACTTGGGTATCTTCCACTTTCATTTCAGATGCCCCTTTTCTCTCGATAGTGGATGTTCTTTCTCCTTTAAGTTTTCCATCCTTGATAGCATTCTTAATCATCTCCCCTGAGATTACCATATTTGCAAAATTCTTCATCACATTGCCGACGAGTCTATCGTAGTACGGGGCCCATAGTCTATTGACAAAAAGGATGGTGATTTTCTTTTGTGTCAAGGGTGGTCGTACTTGGGCGGCCATGTCAATCCACCGCTGAGCATATTCTTTGAAGCTCTCAGTAGCTGTTTTCTCCATATTTTGCAAGGTGAGACAATCAGGCGCCATATTGGTCATATGCTTGTATTGGCTTAAAAATACATTAGCCAAATCAATCCAAGAGCGAATTCAATCCTTACTCAACTGACTATACCACCTAATTGCGGACCCGCTGAGGCTATCCTTGAAGCAGTGGATCAAAAGTTTATCATTATCTATAAGACCCATCATCTTTCGACAGAACACAGTGATGTGGGCAGATGGATCGGTTGTCCCATCATATTTCTCAAAATTGGAAACCTTGAATTTATGAGGAATGACTAAATCAGGAACCAAGAAACATTCATTTGCATCTACACTCCCAAATACATCTATGCTTTCTAGTTTTCGGAGCCTTTCATCTAACAACTGATATTTCCCTTGGGAATCTGCCAAGTCAGCCTTATTCAATACCACCATTTTCAACTTCGCTTACTCAGCTAGATCATCTAAGTTCAGGATGTTGACAGGATTAACTGCGTTCTGAAAAGACTGGGCATCTAACATTATGACCTCATTCTGACCCTTTTGTGTCTCCGTTCCTTCTCTGGCGGCCAAGTTTCCAGTGTATCCCTTTCCCTTGATTAAAGGGGACAACAGCTCCATCAGTTTAGTCATCTGATCTCTATATTCTGCTTGAGATTTGGCCAACTGTTCCCTTAACTCATTTTGTGCCCTTTCCATTCTCTCCAGTTTGCTTTGCTGTTTATTATCCATGATCCTGGCATGCATTATAAAGGTGCTCAGTATTTCTTATACCTCTGATTTGAAAGAGAAACTTCTTCAAAGCTCTTAAAGCCAAACCAATTTCTATTTTATTCCTCCAAGTGCGAGTCATGATGAATGAGCCATGAATGCAATTTGATGCACGTGAAGAATAAACAAAGTGATGTATGGACACATATAGTGGAAACATGTTGACTATGTTTGTCAGGAATGCAACCTGATACTAACATGATGCATGTAAAGAATAAACAGAATCAATGCATGAATATATGCGATGAATGACCATGTATGTTTCAGATGCATTTTCCAATGAATGATCATATACACTATGAATACAACACGATGTCAATTATGATGCATGTAAAGAATAGATAAATGACAAAGATATATACAAAGAAATCATGCTGACTATGTTTGTCATGAATGCAACTTGATGCCAAATGAAAAGTTAATGCATGAGCATATCATGATGACTATATATGCCATGAATGCAACCTGATGTTAATGATGCACTCAAAAGAGTATATCTTATTTAATTCCTTGCACTAAAAATATCAATTGTAAAATATAGCAATAAGAAAGCGTCGAGTCCATAGGGATTGGTGTTTAGTTTAATAATTATTAATTTATACTTAAATTCAAAGAAAACAAAATAAAATGGGAGGTTTTTAAAATTAGTTTAAACTAAAGCAAACAACCTGGAATAAGCTCTCTAAATTCAATTTGATAACAGCTTTATGAAGAGAAAGATAGGTTGATCTAAAGCAACAAACACGTAAGCTCGGATTGTTCAATTTATGTTATGTTCCACATTGTAATTCCCGAAAACCCAACATAATCATGAATTACAAATTGCCACTTATGAATAGGAAATCAAGACAATTACACGGATCAAGACTCCTAAACTAGCATTAGATAATTACCATGATCTATCTAGTTCGTGACCTAAACAAATCAAGACAACATCATGAACAATTCTTATAGAAGAACACAAGCAACTTTGATAGAAAATAATGATAGATTGAATCTCAAAATCAATTACACAACTTGTCTAGGGCTTTGAAATCACCCTTAACCAAAGAGAAGTTTAGCCTTGCATAGGCATTGTCAACATAAACATGAATATTCAAAAGAAATTAAGAAGAAAAATAAAATAAAATTAAGAGAAGAAGAATAAGAAGAAGAAGATTGATAAATAATCAAAAGCATTTTCTAGTTGGTGGTTTAAAAGATGGTATTTATAGAGCTTTAAAGTCTTGGAAACCCTTTCTTGCTGATCAAGGAAGCTAGGACTCAAAGGAGTGCAAAATAGGCAAGTTTTATGAGTTTTGTTGTATTTATCAATTTTGGAGGCAGTAAGGTTGGCGCCGCGGCGCCAAGTGGGCTGTCTTGTGAAATTTTGCTTGCTGACTTGGAAACCCTTTCTTGCTGATCAAGGAAGCTAGGATTCAAAGGAGTGCAAAATAGGCAAGTTTTATGAGTTTTGTTGTATTTCTCAATTTTGGAGGCAGTAAGGTTGGCGCCGCGGCGCCAAGTGGGCTGTCTTGTGAAATTTTGCTTGCTAACTTCGGTTTCGCGACTGATGCATTGTCTTGCACGTCGTCGGCTGATTTGGATAACCATCTTTGTCTGATTTAGGCGTGTAAACTATCGTTGGAAAGGTATTCAAGTCAGCTTCAAAAGTAAAGAAGGAAGTTTCTTCAAATAATGAATTTAACATAATGATGTCTTAGCAACAAGCTCCAAAGGTCAAATTTGCATGATCATCTAGCACTAAGAATTTGATCTTTTTGACTCCCAAGTCTTCTTCCATCTTTTGATTGTGACTTTATAAGCTCTTTAACATCATAATTGACATGTTTTGACTTCATCTCTTCCAAAATACCTATAATTCATAAAAATATAATAATTTGTCAAGAAACTTAAGAATTAAAGCAAAAACTATAAGGAAATAATACATGACAATGTATGCAATTACGCACTTATCAAATTCCCCCACACTTAGTCTTTTGCTAGTCCTTGAGCAAAATCAAATAAAAATAAAATAAGAAAACCTAATCTAATCCACTTTCAATAAAAATGAGAGATAATCAATAATCTAGTCTTATAACTTAAAGACTAACTTAAAGAGTTTCTCAAAGAACCATGCTTGATAGTAAAATGTTTGAGTTAAGCTAACATTAACATAAGATATCTCAATCAAAATAGTGCATGTTCAAACTTAATTTCAACTTCTCATATGGAATACTCTCATGATTTTCACTCTTTAAAGTAGTGGTAAAGTGTTTACACTCAATCAATCTCATGAAAATAGTTCTATCATATGCTTGCTTGTCCACATATTCTCCATTACTTAGATCATGCAACTTCATGAATCAATAGGTCTTTATTCAAGGTTGTAATAGGGCCAAGGGGTTGTAATATGTTTAAAGAAATAAAGGTTAAAGATATCACAAAGGTTCCAAAGATTTCTTAGAGTTTGAGACATAATAAGATCATACAAATAAAACTTCTCAAAACTCTTATAAAGCACATAATAACATAGGCTAAATATTCATGTTGAGCCTTTGCTTCATTCTAACCAACTTTGTAACATCTTTTCTTTAACCAAAAGTTAAAGAATTTTTTTTTTTATGGGAATGTATTTTATAATGTTCCCTTTTCTTTTTCTCTTGACCTTTGCCTTTCTCCTCCCCCACACTTATCTTTTGTTTTAACCCAAATTTTCAAAAAGTAACCCTTATTTTTGCAATATGTCTCAAGCATTCTAGTCCATCGTTAGAACAAGGGTAAAGATATAAATGTATTTAGGCTAGGTGTAAGATATGGTTACCAAAGAAATAGCTTATTCAATGTAGGCTCAAATTGGCTCACTCGGGGGTGTTCTCTTCGAACATCAATAGGGATGGCTGTTTGGTTCTGGTTATAATCCTAATGCCTCTATCATTTTCATGTTGTCACATGCATCAATATAGTCTCAAAAATGTTTAAAGAAAGTTCTAGAAAATCATGTAATCATAAGAGCACTCAAGAAAGAAATTAGTTTGAAATGTAAAATGCATCAATCATATAGGCTCAAAACTCAAAAGGATGATTATACAAGTCAATATCAAGTCTAAGCATGCTTTTTTCTCAATCAACATATCATATTAACAATAGCTCATGAAAAATAGTGATATCAAGTTTAATTCTCATGAAAATCTTACCACTAATGATCAGTTTCAGACCTATTCAATTTATATCTCATCATAGTATGGAAAGTAACTAGAACACACTAAAAACAAACTAAAAACTAAACTAAACTAAAAGAAATCTTAAATTCTTTCCCCCACACTTAATTCTTACATTATCCTAAATGTAATTATATTATCCTCAACTATAAGAATCATGTGTAAAAGAAAAGAATTACTAATTAAACAAACTAACTAAAGAAAAATAATAAAAGATGGAATGATGGAGAGTAAAGAATAGCAAATCTGATTATAATATGTGCTTTCCATCCTTTTGGTTGCCTTCCAAGAAGTGCTTGATTTATTGTCCTCAGCTTGACCTAGCCCATTGCCTTCATTATTCAACATAATTAGGCTCATAAAGTGGTAACTCCTCAATATGTTGCATTGGATAGTTCTCATAATAAGGCTTCAATCTATGGCCATTTACTTTGAATGCTTTATCTGTCTTTGAACTTTTGATTTCAACTGAACCATGAGTAAACACATTAGTAATAACAAAAGGTCTAACCCAACGAGAACGTAACTTACCTGGAAACAACTTAAGGCGTGAATGGAAAAGAAGAACTTTTTGTCCAACAACAAAGTCCTTTCTTGACGTCATGTTGTCATGGAATGCCTTAGTCTTTTCCTTGTAAATCCTAGAACTCTCATATGCATCATTCTTTATCTCCTCAAGTACTTGTAACTGGAGTTTTCTTTTCTTACCTACCTCATCCATATCCATATTGCATTGTTTGATAGCTCAATATGCTTTATGTTCTAATTCAACCGGAAGATGACAAGGCTTACCATACACAAGTCGGTAAGGAGACATACCCATGGGTGCCTTATATGCTGTCCTATAAGCCCAAAGTGCATCATCTAGACGTAAACTCCAATCCTTTCTATTTGGATTGACAGTTTTTTAAGGATGGATTTTACCTCTCGATTTGACACTTCAGCTTGCCCATTAGTTTGACGATGATAGGATGTGGAAACCTTATGTGTGATATTATACCGTTTGAAAAGTGCTTCCATGGACCTATTACAAAAGTGAGTACCTCGATCGCTGATTATGGCCTTTGGTGTTCCAAACCTTGCAAAAATGTTAGTCTTCACAAAATCTGAAACAACTTTAGAACTATTAGTCCGAGTGGCTTTTGCTTCCACCCATTTTGAAACATAATCAACAACAAGTAATATATAAAGATTACCAAAGAATAAGGAAAAGGTCTTATGAAATCCTTGCCCCATACATCAAAAATTTCAATAATTAATATGGGAGTTTGAGACATTTGATTTCTAGCACCTAAGTTACCTGTTCTTTGGCACCTATCACATGACTTGCATACGAGATAGGCAACTTTGAATAAGGTAGGCCAATAAAGTCCACTATCAAGCACTTTCATGGCTGTTCTTTTGGGTCCAAAGTGCCTTCCACATGCATAAAAGTGACAAAAGGTCAGAATAAAATGAAATTCAGATTCAAGTACGCACCTTCTTATAATCTGATCAGAGCAATGCTTCCAAAGATAAGGCTCATCCCAAATATAGTATTTGGCATCAGTCTTGATCTTATTTCTTTGGGCTATTGTCAACTCTTGTGGCAACTGCTTAGTGACTAAGTAATTAATAATATCAACATACCAAGGGGTTCTTGTGCTTATGGAAAAGAGTTACTCATCCGAAAAGTTCTCATGCAACGGTAGTGCATCCTCTTCATGAACTAATCAGCTAAGATGGTCCGCAACCAGGTTGTCTTTACCTTACTTATCTCTTATTTCTAAATCAAACTCTTGTAAGAGAAGTATCCATCTAATCAACCTTGGTTTGGCTTCTTTCTTAGTGAGCAAATACCTAAGAGCTGCATGGTCAGAAAATACAATTACTATAGTACCAATTAAATAAGAACAAAATTTCTCTATAGCAAATACAACAGCCAAACGTTCTTTTTCAATAGTGGAATAGTTTAATTGAGCATCGTTAAGAGTTCGGGAGGCATAATATATGGCATGTGAGGCTTTGCCAACCCGTTGGCCCAAAACAGCTCCAATGGCATAGTCACTAGCATCACACATAATTTCAAAAGGTACATTCCAATCTGGTGGTTGCATGATAGGAGCTGATGTCAAGAGTCCCTTCAAAGTTTCAAACGCCTCTTTACATTTATCATCAAAGTGGAAATCCACATCTTTTTGTAACAGCTTGCAAAGAGGTAGTGTTATCTTTGAGAAGTCTTTGATAAATCTTCTATAGAAACCTGCATGTCCAAGAAAAAAACGAACCTCTCTCACATTTATGGGAGGTGGTGAAGAATGCATAATATCTATTTTAGATTTATCTACTTCTATTCCCTTAGAAGAAATAACATGGCCTAAAACTATTCCTTGTTCTACCATAAAGTGACATTTTTCCCAATTCAATACAAGGTTAGTTTCCCTGCATCTTTTAAGTACAAGGGTAAGGTTCTCTAGACATCCATCAAAAGAATCACCATAAACACTAGAATCATCCATGAAAACTTCTATGATGTTCTCTACATAATCTGAAAATATACTAACCATACATCTTTGTAATGTAGCTGGTGCATTACAAAGACCAAACGGCATACGCCGATCAAAAGTACCAAATGGACATGTGAAGGTGGTTTTCTCTTGGTCCTCCGGAGAAATTGCAGTTTGATTGTAACCTGAAAATCCATCAAGAAAAAAATAATGAGAATGGCCAGCTAACCTTTCAAGCATTTGATCAATAAAAGGTGAAGGAAAGTGGTCTTTGCAAGTTGTTGAATTAAGTTTGCGATAGTCAATACAAAATCGCCACCCTGTTTGAATTCTAGTAGGAACAAGTTCATTCTCATTATTTTTAACAACAGTCACACTGGACTTTTTAGGAACTACTTGGTCTGGGCTCACCCATTTGCTATCCAAGATAGGATAGATCACTCCAACATCTAGGAGCTTCAGTATCTCCTTTTTCACGACCTCCATCATAGGCTGGTTCAATCGTCGTTGTGCCTCTCTTGTTGGTTTTGACCCTTCCTCTAACAAAATTCGGTGCATGCATATGGATGGGCTTATTCCTTTGATATCAGCAATTGTCCAACCAATTGCTGTCTTATGCTCTTTAAGCACCCGGATAACTCTCTCTTCTTGCAAAGGTGTGAGCTCTTTGGCAATTATGATCGGTAGTGTGTCCTTTTCACCTAAGAACACATATTTCAAGTGGTTCGATAATGGTTTCAACTCCAAAGTTGGTGCCTGCAAAATGGAAGGTAAAAGTTTCTCATTAGATAAAGGCAATTCAATAAATGAAACATCAAACCTTGCATCTTTAGGTGGTAATGCTTGTAACGATGCTTCTGCTTCTTCCACTTGTTCATTCAAGGCGAGTTTCTCTTCTCCTTTAGAATTTTCCAAGCCAAGGTACCTGTTAATGGCTACTTTCAAACTATCTTCACCATTTAATTCAAAAGCTTTCTGTACCAAATAGTTAATTATATCAATAGTAAAAACAGAGTGCACATCACTAGGGTATCTCATGGCCTCAAAAATATTAAAACGAATTATCTCGCCATCAAATTCCATAGTTAAAGTTCCACCATGCACATCTATTTTAGTCCTAGCTATTTTTAAGAATGACCTCCCTAAAAGAATGGGTGTTGGATTAGAAGACATCTCATCTTCCATCTCAAGAACATAGAAATCAGGGAAAAACCAACTCATTAACTTGCACTAGGACATCTTCTATAACTCCTATAAGATAAGTGTTAGAATGGTCAGCAAGTTGTATTATAACACCGGTTTCCTCTAATGGTCCTAGATTCAATGAAGCATAAATTGAATATGGCATTACATTAATGGATGCTCCTAGATCTAGCATAGCACGCTCAAACCTGGTGTTCCCTATCTTACAAGGAATGGTAAACATACCTGGATCCTTGCATTTAGGTAGGAGTTTCTTTTGAAGAACAGCTGACACATTCTCCCCCACACTTATCTTTCATTCCCTTTCAACTTCCCTTTAGAAGTGCACAACTCTTTTAGAAATTTGGCATATCTTGGCACTTGCTTGATAGCATCTAGTAAAACAATGTTCACCTTTACTTTCTGGAAGGTTTCCAAAATTTCCTTCTCTTGCTCCTCTTTCTTGGATTTTGCTAACCTGCTAGGAAAAGGTGGAGGAGTTATATAAGAAGGAAAATATGGTTTAAGGATTACCTTTTGTAGTGGCTCACTGGGATGTGAAGATGATGGCATGGTGTTGTCCTCTTTTTGAGCAGTATCCTTTTGTGATGTCTCAAGCTGTTTCCCACTTCTTAAAGTTACGGCATTGGATTTTCTCTGGGATTCACTATGGTTTGGGAAGGTAATTTTCCAAAATCCCTTGCTTGGTTTTGACTGATTGCTGTTGCCATTTGTCCAATTTGAGTCTCTATTTAGCTTAACCTTGTTGCTATTTATCTGTTTGTATCCTTTATTTCTTGTTGAATTGCCTTTGTGTCTTGTTGAATTTGAATTTGATTAGCAGAGAGGGCTTTAACTAGATCTTCAAGAGAAGTACCTGAATTTTGAGTGGGTGGCACTTGTTGTCGGGTTTGATATGGTTGTTGAACCCTTTGTTGATAACCCGATTGTCTATTGTCAAATAGTGGAGGAGTAGCTTGTGATTGGTTTCCTCTATAATTGAAGTTTGGATGATCCCTCCATCCTGGATTATAAGTGTTAGAGTAAGGATCAAACTTTCTTGGTTGACCCGAAAATCCACCCATAGCATTAACATGTTCATTTGGATCATCTTGAAGTGTTGGACACATATCAGTTTGGTGCCCTATATTTGAACATATACCACAAGCCTTAATTTGTTGTATCTAACCTACAGCCATTTGATGCACAAGAGAAGTCAGTTGCGAAATTGTTTGTGCAAGGGATGATGTACCTACCTCATTTACTTTCTGTGGTTGTGGTGGTGGTTCATCTATCATTTTAAACTGTTGTGAGTTGGCTGCCATGTTGGACATGAAAAGTCTAGCAACTTCGGGAGTTTTATTAACTAGTGCTCCCCCATTTGTTGCATCTATCATGCGTCTCTCCATGGGCAAGAGACCTTCATAGAAATATTGGATGAGCAGTTGTTCACTTATCTGATGGTGTGGACATGATGCACAAAGTTTCTTGAACCTCTCCCAATATTCATACAAAGACTCTCAATTGTATAGCCGAATCCCACATATTTCCTTTCTAATGTTGGCAGCCTTAGATGTTGGGAAATATCTTTCCAAGAATGCTCTTTTCATCCTATTCCATGTAGTAATGGTCCTGGATGATAGATAGTAGAGCCATTTCTTTGCCGAATCGGCTAGAGAGAATGTGAATGCTTTCAAGTTTATTTTCTCTTCCGTGATTCCGGTAGGTCTCATGCTAGAACATACTACATGGAACTCCTTGAGGTGGTTATTTGGATCCCCTCCTACAAAACCATGAAAAGTTAGAAGAAGATGAATCAGGCCAGATTTTAATTCAAATACTACCTCAAGAGTAGGATACTCCATGCACAATGGTTTGTTGATCCAAGTCCGGAGTGGCTAGCTCCTTAAGAGTTCGATTGTTTGCTTCGATCTCTCCTTGCTCCTCTTGGATAGTTTGGATCAACTCTTCGTTTGTTCTTTGGTAGGCAGTAATGAATTCCCGAATTCGCCTAAGTTTGAAGTAAGGTTCTTCTTCTTCGGGAGATTGGGACAATCACTGAAAAAGAACATAAGAACATTAACAAATTAAAACAGAAAATAAGAATAAACCAAATAACTAATAAACTAAAGAAAGCAATCCCCGGTAACGGCGCCAAAAACTTGATGCACTCAAAAGAGTATATCTTATTTAATTCCTTGCACTAAAAGTATCACTTGTAAAATATAGCAATAAGCAAGGGTCGAGTCCACAAGGATTGGTGTTTATTTTAATAATTATTAATTTATACTTAAATTCAAAGAAAACAAAATAAAAGGGGAGGTTTCTAAAATCACTTTAAACTAAAGCAAACAATCAAAAGAAGAAAGCAAATAAATAAGAAGTAATCAAATATGAGAAAAGTATGGTTAATGTTTCATTCTCCACCACTAGACATCATTGAGAATCAATAGTCAGATCTATCAACATCAATTAACTATCAAAATTATCAACCGTAGATAACAACAAGGTCTGCTACCCCAATCTTTCCTTAGTTTGTCGTTAAATAGAATAAGCTCTCTATTTAATCTCTAATTATCAAACAACCTAGAATAAGATCTCTAAATTCAATTTGATAACAGCTTTATGAAGAGAAAGATAGGTTGATTTAAGCAACAAACACATAAGCTCGGATTGTTTAACTTATGTTGTGTTCCACATTGTAATTCCCGAAAACCCAACATAATCATGATTTACAAATTGCCACTTATGAATAGGAAATCAAGACAATTACATGGATCAAGACTCCTAAAGTAGCATTAGATAATTACCAAGATCTATCTAGTTCACGACCTAAACAAATCAAGACAACAGCATGAACAATTCTTATAGAAGAACACAAGCAACTTTGATAGAAAACTAATGATAGATTGAATCTCAAAATCAATTACACAACTTGTCTAGGGCTTTGAAGTCACCCTTAACCAAAGAGAAGTTTAGCCTTGCATAGGCAATGTCAACATAAACATGAATATTCAAAAGATATTAAGAAGAAAAATAAAATAAAACTAAGAGAAGAAGAATAAGAAGATGAAGATTGATAAATAATCAAAAGCATGTCCAAGTTGGTGGCTTAGAAGATGGTATTTATAGAGCTTTAAAGTCTTGGAAACACTTTCTTGCTCATCAAGGAAGCTAGGAGTCAAAGGAGTGCAAAATAGGCAAGTTTTACGAGTTTTGTTGTTTTTCTCAGTTTTGGAGGCAGTAAGGTTGGCGCCGCGGCGCTGATAAGCTCATAAAATATACATTTTATGCCTTTCTACCTTTAGTTTTTGTTATGTTTTCGATCTTTATCTTGTTTACATATGTTTTTGAATTTTAGGTACAATAAGGAGAATGAAGTCAAAAGATGTCAATAATGATGGTAAAAAGCATACAAAATCATAATCACAAGATGGAAGAAGACTTGGGAGTCAAAAATATCAATTTCTGGTTGAAAAGCAATCAGGCAGATTTGACCTCCGGAGCTTGTTGTAAGGAAAACATGATGTTAGATTCTTTATTTGAAGAAACTTCCTTCTTGACTTTTGAATTTGACTTGATTATCTTTCCAACGATATATTATGGGCCAAAATCGGATAAGAAATGGGCATTCAAAATGGTGCCAGAAGATCTCCCTAAAGAATCCTGCGGCCAGAAAAACCCTAATCGCAAATCTAAAAAAAAGGCAAAAAAGTGATTTTTGCACCTCCAGGCTTACTTGTGCGGCAAAGACTTATTCTCAGAGTTTTAAAGCTCTATAAATATAATCTTTTGAGACACAAACTAGACATCTTTTGAGGAGACTCAAGGGATCATCATTCTTCTTCTTCTTCTTCTTCTCCATTCTTTTATTTTTATTTTTCTTTTTAGTTTTATGTATATATTATCCATGCTTATGTTATGCTAAACTTCTTTGGTTAAGGGTGATTTCAAAGCCCTAGACATGTTATGTAATTAATTTTCAGAATCTATCATTGTTTTCTATCAAAGTTGCTTATGTTCTTCTATTAAAATTGTTCATGATGATGTTTTGATTTGTTTAGGTGGCCAACTAAATAAATCTTGGTAATTGTCTAATGCTAGTTTAGGAGTCTTGATCCGTGTAATTGTCTTGATTTCCTATTCATAAGTGGCAATTTGTGATTAATGATTATGGTCAAGTTTTCAATAATTGCAAAGTGGAACATAACCTAAGTTGAACAATCCAAGCTTATGTGTTTGTTGCTTAGATCAACCTATCTTTCTCATCATAAAGCTGCTATTAAATTGAATTTAGAGACCTTATTCTAGGTTGTTTGATAGTTAGAGATTAAATAGAGAGCTTGTTCTATTTAACGATGAACTAAGGAAAGATTGGGGTAACAGAGCTTGTTGTTATCTACGGTTGTTAACTTTGATAGCTAATTAATGTTGATAGATATGAAATTGATTCTTAATGATGTCTAGTGGTGGAAAAATGAAACCTTAACTATATTTTTCATATTTGATTCTTCTTAATTACTTGTTTTCTTACTTTTCTTGTTTGCTAATTTTTAAAACTATTTCAAAACCCCCTTTTATTTTGTTTTCTTTGAACGTAAGTTATAAACTAATAACTCATAGATTAAAACCTAATCCCTGAGGACTCGGCCCTTGCTAATCACTATACTCTACAATTGATTCTTTTTAAGTGCAAGGTTAAATAAGATACACTCTTTTGGGTGTATTAGGCGCCAAGTGGGCTGTCTTGTGAAATTTTGCTTGCTGACTTCGGTTTCGCGACTGATGCATTGTCTCGCACGTCGTCGGCTGATTTGGATAACCATATGTTGTTTGATTTAGGTGTATAAACTATCGTTGGAAAGGTATTCAAGTCAGCTTCAAAAGTCAAGTAGGAAGTGTCTTCAAATAATGAATTTAACATAATGATTTCTTAGCAACAAGCTCCGAAGGTCAAATTTGCCTGATCATCTAACACTAAGAATTTGATCTTTTTGACTCCCAAGTCTTCTTCCATATTTTGATTGTGACTTTATAAGCTCTTTAACATCATAATTGACATGTTTTAACTTCATCTCTTCCAAAATACCTATAATTCATAAAAATATAATAATTTATCAAGGAACTTAAGAATTAAAGCACAAAGTATAAGGAAATAATACATTAAAATGTACGCAATTACGCACTTATCAGTTAACATGATGCATGTGAAGAATAGACAAATCAATGCATGGATATACAGAGAAATCATGCTCACTATGAATGCAACCTGATGCCAACATGATGCATGTAAAGAATAAATAAATCAATGCATGAACATATACAGGGAGATCATGTTGATTATGTTTGTCATGATACAACCTGATACCAACATGATGCATGTAAAAAAAAAAAAACTAATGCATGAACATATACAGAGAAATCATGCTGATTATGTTTGTCATGAATGCAACTTGATGCTAACATGATGCATGTAAAGGATAAACAAATCAATGCATGAACATATACAAAGAAATCATGCTGACTATGTTTGTCATGAATTCAACCTGATGACAACATGATGCATGTAAAGAATAAACAAATCAAGGCATGAACTTATATAGAGAAATCACGCTGACTATGTTTGTCATGAACGCAACTGATGCCAACATGATGCATGTAAAGAATAAACAAATCAAGGCATGAACATATACAGAGAAATCATGCTGACTATGTTTGTCATGAATGCGACATGATGCCAACATCATGCATGTAAAGAATAACTGAATTAACACAAGGATATATACACAGAATGACCATATATGTTGTAGACACCTAATTTTGTCCGGACCACTAAAACAAGTATGTTTTCTTCCTAAATTGATGTTTCAGAATGTAAAAAGTGTTTTTTCATCCTGCAGGTGGTACACCGAGACTTAGTTTAAGAGGGCGAGCATAAAAAGTCAAACTTGAAAAAAGTCAACCTCCGAAAAAGTCAACCTCGAAAAAGTCAACCCCTGAAAGTCAACTACAAAAAAAATCAACCCACTTTCAAAATCAAGATTTTAAGTTCAATTGAAAAATGGTGAAAGAATTTTGATAATCCGAGGTCTACATCGAAAGATATGGAGTTCGGAAGTTGGGATTTGGAGATTCAGTAGTAACCCTAATCCGAGAAATTTGGGGAAAATGCTTAAACGATCGAATTGGTTGAAATTGAAGGTTCCAAATGAAGATAAGCACTGACTACAGGTAATGGAGAAGCTACTTGAAAGAAAAACCGAAAGAAAAGTCAATCCGAGAGAAAACCGAGAATTAGGGTTTTTTGGTGGATTTCGGCAAAATCGGGAAGAATCACAGAAATGGCCTGACTTGGTAAGACCAAAGCCCCCAATGGATGAAGAATGATTAAAAAGGGATAGTCCAAGACTCGGCTTGAAGAGAATCTGAAAATCGGATTTGTTTTGAGCAAAACAGAGTTTTTGAGTCAAAATGGCAAAATTGGAAAATTTGGGAAAAATAGCAAATGGACTCCAAAAATTCTAAAATTTTGCAAATCTCATTTTTAAATTATTTGAAAGAGATTGGTGAAAGAAAATCTTGATTCGGAGTTCGTTTGCAAAATGGCCAAATCCCGGGCTTCTTATGTAGTAATTCAAGAAGAAAAATCCCGAAAAAATAGCAAATGAACTCCAAATCTTCTAAAATTTTGTAAATCTCATTTTTAAATTATTTGAAATATATTGGCGAAATAAAATCTTGATTTGGAGTTAGTTTGCAAAATGGCCAAATCCCGGGCTTCTTATGTAGTAATTTAAGAAGGAAAATCTCGAAAAAATAGCAAATGAGCTCCAAATCTTCTGAAATTTTGCAAATATCATTTTTAAATTATTTAAAAGAGATTGGAAAAAGAAAATCTTGATTCGAAGTTCGTTTGCAAAATGGCCAAATCCCGGGCCTCCTATGCAATAATTCAAGAAGATAAATCCCGGAAAAATATCAAATGGACTCCAAAAATTCTGAAATTTTGCAAATCTAATTTTTAAATTATTTGGAAGAGATTTGCAAAATAAAATCTTGATTCGGAGTTCGTTTGCAAAATGGCTAAATCCCGAGCCCCTATGTAGTAATTCAAGCAGATAAATCCCGAAAAAATACCAAATGAGTTCCAAAAATTATGAAAACTTCCAGATCACACTTTTAAATTATTTGGAAGATATTGGTGAAGAAAAATATTGATTTGGAGCTCGTTTAAGAAATGGTAAAATATAGGGGCATAAAAGGGCATTTTTGGAAGCAAAAATCCAAATAAATAGCAAACGGACTCGGAAATTTTGAAAACTTCCAGAATTCAATATTTTATTATTTTGGAAGTATTAAAAAAATAAAATTTGAATTTGGTGTCCGTTTTCCATTTATTTGCATCCGGGGGGCAAAACAGTCATTTCACCCAAGCAACCGAAAAGGGGTTCTTTGGGGCCTTTCAAAAAATCAGACTTGGGCTGGAAAAGAGAAGTTCTGACCTGCCAAGGCCCAAAGGAAGGAGGAAGCTTTTGATTTTTCAATCAAATGGCCAAGAATTAAGAGTTAGTTAGAGATTCTCTTTGATCAAGCCATGGTGATTAAGCCACATAGGCCAAGGGAGAGTGTCAACATTATTCTTGAATAGTTGTAATTATGGACAGCTGCCATGCTAATCTAAGTGTGGGAATTTCATGATTTTTCACCTTGAATTATTAGCCATTTGATGGAAAATTGGTTGGGAAAAAATGACAACATCCTTGCATGATTTAGGGGGGTTCAGCCAGCCTTAGGGAGGAGGGCAGAATTCATTTTTTTAGACTTCATTTTTGCTGATTTCTCTGGGTTTTTACTTGGTTTTTCTCTCTTTGGTTGAAAGCAAAAAGAAAAAGTTTAGAAAAGAAAGGAAAGGAAAGTTTGAAGAGATAAAGCTTGAAATATAGCTTCTTGAGGTTGCTCTTGAGCACCAACTCTTGCACTTTCTTGATTTTCCATTCTTGCTTTTTCTATTTTAATTATTATTTGGTGAGTTTCCTTTTAAAATAAATGTTTTTTTTTAATTGTTCTTCTTAAGTTCTTTCTTCATCTCTTTCTTAAATATTTTTTTTTACAATTTTTTTTTACATTTTTTTCACCATGGCCGAATGGCCTATAGTTTTTACTAATGTTGTTGTTTTGTTTATTTTATCATGTTATTTATGTTATTTTCTTTAATCTTGATATTTTAAGTGTTATTCTACTTCATATACTTGAGTCATATTTTAATTTGGTTGCTTTGTTTGTTGCCATTTATGATTTAAATATCATGTTCTTGCATTTTTAATTTTCTGTTTTCATAATGTTTAAATTTGTTGATATTTTATATTTAGTATATCAAGTGTTTGTGAAAATGCTTGTGAGTATCTTTACTTTGTGTTTGCATGATTTAAGTCTTATATTTTAGTTGAGCATGTTAGTATATTAAGTGTTTGTGAAAATGCTTGTTTGGTTTTAGTATTTGCATGATTTGAGTGTTATATTTAGTTGAGCATGTTAGCATATCAAGTGTTTGTGAAAATGCCATGCTTGTTGGAGCTTGAGGCCATTCGGCTACTCCATGTGTTTTACATTGTATGTGCATTTTTGACATGTTAGTTAGTAGGTTTTGCATTTGCATGATATTTGATTTAGTTTTACATGTTAGTATACCAAGTGTTTGTGAAAATGCCATGCTTATTAGGAACATAGGCCATTCGGCTACCTTGTATTTCTAGCATCATGTGTGTATTTTTTTTGCTATGTTAGTTGATAGGTTAGCATTTGCATGATATTTGTTTGAGTTTTTGGTTTAAGCATGCTTTGTGCTTGTGTTATTTCCATGCATATTTTAGAGGTTAGGTTAGGTTTATTTTGCCATGCATTAGACCTATGTTGCATTAAATGCCATGCAAGTTCATTTAGGTCTAGATCACTATATGGATGCCATGCATTTTTCCATGACATTTAGGTTTAAACTCATACATTTCATGCATCATATTTGCTGTATTTTTCATGCATTTCATGTTCATGCCACTTGACTAATGACTTAGGCCAATTAATGGTTCAAAGTCATGCTCTCTTAAGCACACTTGTGGAAAATTAAGTTTTGTCAAATTGATTATTCTACCTTTGTGATTTTTTTTACTTAACCAATTTTTATCTAACTTTTAAAAAGTCTTAGCTAATGTTTGTGAGTCATTTTGTGAGTTTTAAATATTTTTACTTTGATTTTTAAATGATTTTATCAAAGGCAAAAATGTATTTTGGCAAAACAGTTTTTTCACCCAGTACTCGTACTTTCCCGATTTTTTTGGGAATTCATCTTTAATCATAAAATTAAGCTGATTTTTTCCCGTGTATTTTTATATGTCCTGAGTCTCCAGTATTTTTTTAGATTTTTTTGAATTTTAAAAATAGGGTAAAAAATCGTGGCTTAAAACTGGATAGTGGAGTCAGAATTGAATTTAAAGAAAAATCATTTTTCTGTTTTGGTTAAGTTACTTAGAGGGGGCTGATTAGGAAGGTTAGCTACTGACTTAGGGTAGTTTCTAAGCCTTTTTAAACTCTAAAAATGATTTTTTTAAGTCTCGGGTCAAGGGTAGTCAAGTTCGGGATTTTAAATTTAGGAAATTAGAGCCATTTTAAAAAAAGTTTAACCCAGATTTTATTTTTAATCTAAGCCTTTCAAAATTGTTTTCAAACAATCACAAAGTATTTTGGTTTTAGAATATTTAATTTGATATATTTTCCTAAGGTAGCCGGATATCTTTTTAGATATACGGATTTCCTTAATTAAAGGAAAAAATACATTTTCATGCATTGCATTTTTTATATTCATGCATTTTATATAATATGTGATTTTTGCTATGATAATTTCTATGATATTATTATGATTTTGAGTTATGTTATATTATTTATTATATGATTTCGAATATTTCATGATATCCTATGCTTTTTATTTAGTTATTTTTGTCATATTATTTAGCATATACTATGTTAATGCATTATTATTTTCATTTTTATTTTCATGCATATTATATGATAGCATTATTTTATATTCTATGTCATTTAAATCATATGCCATATCATTCATATTTGCCATGTCATTTAAATTATTTCATTTCATATAGAATATATTATGCTACCTAGGTTATTTTATTTCATATAGAATATATTATGTTCCTTAGGTCATTTCATTTCATGTAGAATATATTATATTACCTAGGTCATTTCATTTCATATAGAATATATTATGTCACTTAGGTCATTTCATTTCATTTAGAATATGTCATATGACTTAGGATATTACATTTTATATAGAATATATTATGTCACCTAGGTCATTTCATTTCATTTAGAATATGTCATGTAACTTAAGATATTTCATTTCATTTAGAATATGCTAAGGTATTTAAATTATATCATATCATTTATGATGCATTATATTATTTAGATTTTGCCATGTCATTTTATTTATGTCATGCATATACATATTCATATCTTTTAAAATGTTTTCAAAAGGATAATGATTTTTTCAATAAAAAAAATAAACATATTCCCGAGTTAAAATAATTCATGAGTTCTCTACTGGGTTTGCTGGAGGGAATATCATCAATTATCATTAATAAAGGAATATCTTTCTTTCAAAAAAAAAAAGAGAATGATTCGGAAAGTTTTCCAAAACTAATAAAAATTTCTATATTTTGCCACGTTTGTTGGGGAATATAGAAAATTTTTGAATTTATAAATTCCGGATCATTTTCAATAAAAAAATGGAATTATTTTTCTTTTAAATTGGGAATTAACTTGAAATACTAAATTTAAAACCAACTTTACACCGAGATTTGAGATAACACACGATTAATAAGGTACCGTTTTATACGGGCGTTTTGGGGGTGCTAATCCTTCCCCATACGTAATCGAGTCCCGAACCCGTTTCTTTGATTTCTCTGGTTTAAACGCAGACTTGAAATTGGTTTTAAAAATGTTTTAATTAATTTTTAAAATATTTTATAAAACTGGTTTTAATAGGTGGCCGATCACACCTAGCTAAAAAAGATTGGTGGCGACTCCATGTCTTTTTCAAGGTCATTTTCAAAACCTTCATTTTTTTAGAGGAATTAAGTCAACTTTTCCTCGGTTTTTTTTTTAATGTCACGCTTAACGAATAATAAAGTCTTGCGATGAGACTCGTTATTTTTTAGGTTGCGACATATGTCATAAATGTATTCTACAATGAATGACCTATGCATGTTAAGAACGTAACATGATGTCAATATGACACATGTAAAGAATAAATGAATTAATCACAAGGGTATATGCAAAGAGATTAATCAATGATTAAACGAAATTGGTGAGACCGGTCTTGATTTGCCTCCAAATTTAATCCATGATTTTTGAAAAATATTTTCCCTGCAAAAAATCAAAATATTAGTTTTCAAAACCAATTTTTTTAAAACTTTTGGGGCAGTGGGTCTTATTATGGCACTAGTGTCCAAATGTTCATTCAACACTATCGGTCTACAAATTTTATTCAATCAATGAATGTTTATGAAATCATCAAATGAGATTATTGTCACCATCTGCTTATTGAAAAGAATGAGATAAAAAATACAACTATAAATGTACATGCTATATTTACATATGCATGAAATGTGCAAAATTCAAAAATGTTTGAAAAATAATTTTTATATTTTCAATTTCAAAAAAAAAAAAAAGTCAATGAACATTTACCCCAATAGTATCTACTTATTTAAGCATCTCGATGCCTTTGGGGCGACATACCAAATTTATTAAGGGCGATGTATGTTCATCGTTGCCCTGATCTACAATGCTTGTTCAGAATGCAAAAATAAATGGCAAAAGATCAGAAGCATTCCTCCATGTGTTCCTAGCTTCGGTACCTCTAACGGAAATTCGGCATGGCTTCACCTAGGCTCACTATATGAGGTTGCATTAGGTTCTAAAAAAGGCTCCAAATTGCTCCTCACTGTAGCCGGTGAAGGCTAGTAAGGCACCTCGATAAAAACGGGTTCAATTTGTTAGAGCATATTTCCCTAGCCCATGCGAATTGTTAATCACGAAGGTGTACGTACTCTAGTACTCCGAAAATGTTTCACTAGCCCATGCGGATTGTTAATCACGAAGGCTTAGTTACTTTGCTCCTGATAACTCGTATAATTATATAGTTTTTAGTTATGTTTTATTATTGTTTTGTGTCAAATACGAGTTATTATTGTTTAGTCTAATTGTGTTTATGATCTTTTATATTTTTATGTAATTTGGTGTTTTTCACAAGTTTCTTTGAGTGATTTCAGATTACTAGAATTAAGGGCAAATCCAGTTCAGTTCCAGTTCCGACACATTTTGCCATATCAGCTATATCTGGAGTTTCACTGAAGCAATAAGGCTGAAATTTGTAGCCGTACAAAGCTAAGAGGCATATCTATCTTTTTCATGTTTTATACTTCTTGAAACGGAGTCTTTTTCCCTAGCGAAATCGACCATCAAGTTGGCTGATGTGCAATGACGTCTGTGCTGACCTGTTTTCGTATTTTGCCCATATCTGCTTATCCACATCAGAAAATGAGCTGATTCCAATGGCTATGGATCCGTAACTGATACGGGAACCTTTGTCTAGAAGACCATATGATCAGATCAGGCCTCTAATATTGACGAAATCGACCATCAAGTTGGCTGATGTGCAATGACGTCTGTGCTGACATGTTTTCGTATTTTGCCCATATCTGCTTATCCACATCAGCAAATGAGCTGATTCCAACGGCTATGGATCCGTAACGGATAGGGGAACCTTTTTCTAGAAGACCATGTGATCAGATCAGGCCTCCAACATTGACTAAATCGACCATCAAGTTGGCTGATCAAAATTGTCATACAATATGACGAAAATTGTTAGAAAAATTCACCCACCTATTATACCTACCTTTGAAATTTGTAAAGCTTGTCTCTTGTCATTTAGCCTTCCAAAATGTGTATAAATAGAGGGCCTTGGATGATTGTAGAGGATCATATTGTACATAGGTAGGATATTAGCCATTTTAATAAAATTCTCTAAGTTTTCTTCTTCTTTCTTTTCTCTAGTTTTCTTTCTTTTCTCTAGTTTTCTTTTTCTTTAGAGAGAGCAAGAGGTTGGATAATTAATATTCTTCCTCTTCTTCTTTCTTTCTTTTATTTTCTTCTTAGATTTTCTTTAATTTTATGTTTATGTTTATAATGCCTATGCTAGGCTAAACTTCTATTTGGTTAAGGGTGATTTCAAAGCCCTAGACATGTTTTGTGATTGATTTTCAGATTCTATCTATCATTAATTTTCTATCAAAGTTGCTTATGTTCTTCTACAAGAATTGTTCATGATGTTGTCTAGATTTATTTAGGTGTACAACTAGATAGATCTTGATAATTATCTATTGCTAGTTTAGGAGTCTTGATCCGTGTAATTGTCTTGATTTCCTATTCATAAGTGGCAATTTGTGATTAATGATTATGGTCAAGTTTTCAATAATTGCAAAGTGGAACATAACCTAAGTTGAACAATCCGAGCTTATGTGTTTGTTGCTTAGATCAACCTATCTTTCTCATCATAAAGCTGCCATTAAATTGAATTTAGAGAGCTTATTCTAGGTTGTTTAATGGTTAGAGATTAAATAGAGAGCTTGTTCTATTTAACGACAAACTAAGGAAAGATTGGGGTAACAGAGCTTGTTGTTATCTACGGTTGTTAACTTTGATAGTTGGTTGATATTGATAGATCTGAAATTGATTCTTAATGATGTCTAGTGGTGGAGAATGAAACCTTAACCATATTTTTCATATTTGATTCTTCTTACTTATTTGTTTTCTTACTTTTAGTTTGCTTATTTTTTATATTTATTTTTATTGGCTGGTTATACCGCCTAATTTGTATATTAACTTTGTTTTATTTTTATTGGCTGGTTATACCGCCTAATTTAGTATATATATTTTTATTGGCTGGTTATACCGCCTAATTTAGTATATATATTTTTATTGGCTGGTTATACCGCCTTGCATCTTATTCTTATTATTTACTTTAGTTTAAATCTGGCTTCAAAAACCCCTTTTCTTTTATTGTTCTTGAATTTAAGTTTTAAACTATTAACTTATAAACTAAAACCCAATCCCTGAGGACTCGACCCTTGCTAACTACTATACTTACAATTTATCTTTTTAGTGCAAGGTTAAATAAGATACACTCTTTTGGGTGCATCAAATTTTTGGCGCCGTTGCCGGGGATTGCTTTCTTTAGTTTATTTGTTACTTGGTTTATTCTTATTTTCAGTTCTAATTAGTTTTATTTTCTTGTACATACAAGTTTTTTTTCAAATTAAAAAAAAAAAAAAAAACAATGGAATTGAGCAATCTAACACTTGAAGAGTTGGTGGCATACATGAACATGGAGAATCAACAAGCCAATCTCACCTCCCCAGTTCAACAATTGGCCATGGGAGGATGTCAAGGCCATCAAGTGTTCCAAGACCAACAGTATGATCATTACTCAAACACTTACCATGAGGGATGGTGGGATCATACTAATTATGGCTACTCGAAAAATTACCAAGAAGTAGATCCTTATGCCAATTACACTCATCCATCTAGCTTCAATCAATCATGGTCTCAAGAACCAGATCTTTTTCAACCACCACATATGACTCAAAACTCAGGTACCTCTTTAGAAGATCTTGTCTATTCTCTTGTTACTGATTCTTTGCAATTTCAACAGGAAACAAGGGCAAGCATCCAGAGTTTGGAAAAGCAAATGAGCCAATTGGCTAATAGTATGGTGGGATGGGTAGCACAAAGATCTGAAGAACTCCCAGCCCAAACGATGGTTAACCCAAAGGAGAATGCTACTATTGTGACCTTGAAGAATGAGGAACAAGATGAGGATGAAACAAAATTAGAGATGGATTCTATTCTTGAGGATAATGAAGCCAAAGATCCAAATAAGAGTATTTCGGCACCTGAGGTAACGTTTAAGGTTTCACTTTTTACTAATGTTTCTTCTCTACCTTTTCCTAGTAGATTTGCAAAGTTCAAGGAGGAAGAACATGAACAACACATGCCGGAAACCTTAAACAACTTGTTTGTGGAGGTCATTCAACAAGTATCGAAATATGCTTCATTCATCGATGACATATGCACCACAAAGGATGATGGAATAATACTTGTAATGGAGAATGCATCCACTGTTGTGCAAAGAAAGCTTCCTCTCAAACGCATAAATTTGGGAAATTTCATGTATGAGCCTGACAAGCCTAAAATGCCAAGAAGGGGTGTTGGTTAGGTTCAAAACACTAAATCAAGTGCTAATTGGGGGAGGCAGCCTAATTAGTGAAAGCATTGCCAAACTGCCATCCTCAGATTTGCTCTCTTTTTCTTTATCTTTTTCTTATGTTTCTTTGCTAATTGTGTTTAGTGTTTCTAAGTTCATTTAGGCTGCATAAGTTTATTTTGTTTATTAGTTTTTTTCACTTACACATGATTCTTTCATTTGGGATTAATAGCATTACATTAATGACAATGTAAGAATTATGTGTGGGGGGAAGAATTTAGGATTTTATTTAGAGTGTTTTGTTTTTGAGTCTTTTTATGTTGTTTTTTTTTCTGATCCTTGTTTTGAAAATAACTAGATGTAAATATAATTTTTTATTTTTTTAACCCCGGTTAAATGGCGGATAACGGTACTCCGTGATTATTTAAGTCGGTTCCATCAGCTACCCACAAAACTGATATTGTATATAAATTTCTCTTCCAATTTCTCTTTTTTTTTCATTTTTTTTCAGGATGGATGATATTCTCACAAGATTGCAGAAACGATTTCCTCATTTTCCTTGAAATATTTTACTGAAGCTTTACCAAGTTCGATTTGAAAGATTAAGAATGCTTATGCACAAAGGGATTCCTGGAGACATACGTTGGATAATTGAAGCCAAGGTACGTGAAGATGAATATCTTCCTGTTTTGCATTTACCAGGTACAGGTAGAAGCACTTTTGCAAAGAAGCGACGAGCAAAGCGCATGAGTTCAAATTGCCACAAATGTGCACGATGGACGTGTAATGGTAAATGTCGTTCTATTGGGATTCCGTCCTCTAATCGAGATGATAAAATTGAATTCATTAAAGATGGACTGAGTAAGGAGAATTTGGGTAATATCCAACTTTCTCTTGAGACGCATCCTAGTGGAGACGTACAAAGAGAAATTCTTGATTTATGGCCGCAATTCCAAAGGGAATGGCAACATCTTGGGAATCTGATGTTAAAAGACCCTGTTTGCCAGCTTGTAAGAAAACTGGATGGGAAGCATATCCTCGACTCATAGAAGGCGTTTAAGCCGTTTCTGGACGTAAAACCAGAGGAAGATGTGAGCCACAATCACAACTACAATAAATGACTTCTCAGCTTTTGGTTTGATTTGCAATAACTTTATTTCGGTTTAATTTACGTGTTATTCGATTTGTGTAATTATTCTCATTTTTTTTTATTTGTCTTTTACGATTGATTTTTCTTCTCTTTTTTATTTTCTTCCTGAAATCACGCAAAAATCTTTTGTTAGGTTAACATTTTCTTCTGACAGGTCAAATACACTTTCGGCGACATTATTACTCTTGACTTTTACGGTTGATTTTTCTTCTCTTTTTGATTTTCTTCCTGAAATCACGCAAAAATCTTTTGTTAGGTTAACATTTTCTTCTGACAGGTCAGATACACTTTCGGCGACATTATTACTCTTGTCTGATTCACTACTCAGTCCTCTATATATTACACCATGTACTCATTCTCTTTCAGGCACTCGAAAAAAAAAAAAAAAAGAAAAAAAAAATGGAAAGTACTTCGTCCCAACGCATTAAAAAAATTTGTGTTTTTGGAGGTGCTTATCCAGGGAAAAATAACATATTCGCTGATGAAGCCATAAGAGTTGGAGTAATACTTGCCCAACAAAAGATCCAGTTGATTTATGGAGGCGGTAGTACGGGTTTAATGGGAGCAGTCGCTACAGCAGCACACGCCGGAGGAAGTCCAGTTCTAGGAATCGTGCCAAAACTATTCACAGATTTTTGTGGACCTACCTTGGGTAAGGAAATACAAGTCTGGAGTATCCCTGAACGGATAACAATCATGTACCATTCTGCCGATGCATTCATTGCTTTACCAGGAGGTCTGGGTACATTGGAAGAAATAGCTTGCGTGGCTTCTTGGTCATCTTTGGTCACAAATAAGAAACCCATTGGTTTGCTTAATATTAATGGTTATTTTAGTAATTTGCTTTCATATTTAGATAATGCTGTGGATAATGGATTCATGTTTTCAGAGGCAAGGAGAACCATAATTTCTGCTACAACCATTGAAGATTTACTCAAAAAGCTCCAAGCTTATGAGTATTTATCTGCTACGGTTGTTTCGCAAACGCTCGGAAAAAGAAAAAGAGATATGGACGAGCAAGGAGTGGATTGCACTTTGTCTTTGTGACATTATCTAACATTTTGTTTGTTGTGTCTCAGTTATAATAAGTGGTTAGCAACCTCTACAGGTAATATCTCCTAAATTTTACCTTCTTAAAAAAAAAAAAAGTTTGTTGTGTTTTAAGCAATTTAGAAGTATTCATTCTGAACAAGGTCTGAGTAAGGGAGACTTGAGACATACCTTGTCAGTTTGATTTCTTCTTTTCAAAAAAAAAAAAAAAAGAGTTTGTTGTGTTTTAAGCAATTTAGAAGTATTCATTCTGAACAAGGTCTGAGTAAGGGAGACTTGAGACATACCTTGTCAGTTTGATTTTAATCTTTTTACGTTTACTTGTTAATTTTTGTTTAGTATTTTAGGATTATTTAGGTTGCATGAGTTTGTTTTGTTTTGAGTCTAGTTATTCCTATTCTTATGTTATTAGTTCTTTTCTCTTACACATGATTCTTTCATTTGGGTTAATAGACTTACATTGAGGACAATGTAAGAATTAAGTGTGGGGGGAATGATTTAGGATTTCTTTTATTTTTGTCTACTATTTTTTTTTTGAGTCTTTATTATTATTATTATTTTTTAGTGTGTTTTAGTTCCTTTTTAATACAATGATGAGATATGAATTGCATAAGTCTAAAACATATTTATTAGTGAGAAGATTTTCATGAGAATTGAGCTTGATGTCAACCTTTTTATGAGCCAATGTTAATATGATATGTTGATTGAGAAAGAAGCATGTTTAGACTTAATCTGACTTGTATAATCATTCTTGTGAGTTTTTGAGCCTAAAATGATTGATGCATTATACAAATCAATCTAATTTCTTTCTTGAGTGCTCTTATGATTACATGATTCTCTAGAACTTGCTTTAAACCGTTTGAGACTATATTGATGCATGTGACAACATGAATATGATAGAGGCATTAGGATTTTTAGCCAGGGCCAAACAACCATCCCTTATTGATGTTCCAAGAGAACACACCCTTAGTGAACCAATTTGAGCCTACATTGAATAAGCTATCTCTTTGGTAACCATAACTTGTCCCTAACCTAAATATACTTATATCTTTACCTTTGTTCCAAAGATGAATTAGCATGATTTGAGACAAGTTGCAAAGACAAGGGATATTTTTTGGTTAGAAACAAGAAATAAGTGTGGGGGGAAAAGAAAAGAAAAGTCAAGAGAAAAAGAAATGGAATACTAGCAAATACATTCCTATATAAAAAAAAATGAATCATCTCTTGAATTTGTGGAAAAAGAAAAAGATGTTACAAAGTTGTTTAGAATGAAGAAAAAGGCCCAACATGAATATCCGGCCTAGGTGACTATGTACTTGTAAAGAGTTTTGAGAAGTTTCTTTGTATAATCTTTTTATGTCTCTAAACTTTATGAACTCTTTGGAACCTTTGTGATATCTTTATCCTTTTGTTCTTCAACCACATTACAAACCCCTTGGCCCCATTACAACCTTGATTAAAGACCTCTTGATTTATGAAGTTGCATGATCTTTTAGTGGAGAATAGGTGGACAAGCAAGCATATGGTAGAAGTGTTTTCATGAGATTGATTGAGTGTAAACACTTTACCACTACTTTAAAGAGTGAAAATCAAGAGAGTATCCCATGTGAGAAGTTGAGATTAAATTTGAACATGCACTATTTTGATTGAGATATGTTATGCTAATATTGGCTTAACTCAAACAATTTACATTCAAGCATGATTTTTTGTGAAATTTTTTAAGCTATTGATTAGTTTATAAGACTTGTTCAAATATTGTCTCTAATTTGTATTGAAAGGATTAGGAGTAAATATTTTTAGTATATGTAGTTTATTTATATGAAGTTTATTTATATTTTAATTTTTCAATGTTTGTGGGTATCGTTCTAGTAAACCCTCACGAGACTAAACTCGTCCACTAGGGACACCTAGGGGTTTAAAGGCTTGTGTCACATGCTAAGTGCCACCGTGATTCCCTACGAAAGTGGATTAGATTAGATTTTCTTATTTTATTTTTATTGTGTCGTTGCTAGGGACTAGCAACAATCTAAGTGTGAGGGTGTGATAACTCGTATAATTATATAGTTTTTAGTTATGTTTTATTATTGTTTTGTGTCAAATACGAGTTATTATTGTTTAGTCTAATTGTGTTTATGATCTTTTATATTTTTATGTAATTTGGTGTTTTTCACAAGTTTCTTTGAGTGATTTCAGATTACTAGAATTAAGGGCAAATCCAGTTCAGTTCCAGTTCCGACACATTTTTCCATATCAGCTATATCTGGAGTTTCACTGAAGCAATAAGGCTGAAATTTGTAGCCGTACAAAGCTAAGAGGCATATCTATCTTTTTCATGTTTTATACTTCTTGAAACGGAGTCTTTTTCCCTAGCGAAATCGACCATCAAGTTGGCTGATGTGCAATGACGTCTGTGCTGACCTGTTTTCGTATTTTGCCCATATCTGCTTATCCACATCAGCAAATGAGCTGATTCCAATGGCTATGGATCCGTAACTGATACGGGAACCTTTGTCTAGAAGAACATATGATCAGATCAGGCCTCTAATATTGACGAAATCGACCATCAAGTTGGCTGATGTGCAATGACGTCTGTGCTGACATGTTTTCGTATTTTGCCCATATCTGCTTATCCACATCAGCAAATGAGCTGATTCCAACGGCTATGGATCCGTAACGGATAGGGGAACCTTTTTCTAGAAGACCATGTGATCAGATCAGGCCTCCAACATTGACTAAATCGACCATCAAGTTGGCTGATCAAAATTGTCATACAATATGACGAAAATTGTTAGAAAAATTCACCCACCTATTATACCTACCTTTGAAATTTGTAAAGCTTGTCTCTTGTCATTTAGCCTTCCAAAATGTGTATAAATAGAGGGCCTTGGATGATTGTAGAGGATCATATTGTACATAGGTAGGATATTAGCCATTTTAATAAAATTCTCTAAGTTTTCTTCTTCTTTCTTTTCTCTAGTTTTCTTTCTTTTCTCTAGTTTTCTTTTTCTTTAGAGAGAGCAAGAGGTTGGATAATTAATATTCTTCCTCTTCTTCTTTCTTTCTTTTATTTTCTTCTTAGATTTTCTTTAATTTTATGTTTATGTTTATAATGCCTATGCTAGGCTAAACTTCTATTTGGTTAAGGGTGATTTCAAAGCCCTAGACATGTTTTTGTGATTGATTTTCAGATTCTATCTATCATTAATTTTCTATCAAAGTTGCTTATGTTCTTCTACAAGAATTGTTCATGATGTTGTCTAGATTTATTTAGGTGTACAACTAGATAGATCTTGATAATTATCTATTGCTAGTTTAGGAGTCTTGATCCGTGTAATTGTCTTGATTTCCTATTCATAAGTGGCAATTTGTGATTAATGATTATGGTCAAGTTTTCAATAATTGCAAAGTGGAACATAACCTAAGTTGAACAATCCGAGCTTATGTGTTTGTTGCTTAGATCAACCTATCTTTCTCATCATAAAGCTGCCATTAAATTGAATTTAGAGAGCTTATTCTAGGTTGTTTAATGGTTAGAGATTAAATAGAGAGCTTGTTCTATTTAACGACAAACTAAGGAAAGATTGGGGTAACAGAGCTTGTTGTTATCTACGGTTGTTAACTTTGATAGTTGGTTGATATTGATAGATCTGAAATTGATTCTTAATGATGTCTAGTGGTGGAGAATGAAACCTTAACCATATTTTTCATATTTGATTCTTCTTACTTATTTGTTTTCTTACTTTAGTTTGCTTATTTTTTATATTTATTTTTATTGGCTGGTTATACCGCCTAATTTGTATATTAACTTTGTTTTATTTTTATTGGCTGGTTATACCGCCTAATTTAGTATATATATTTTTAATTGGCTGGTTATACCGCCTAATTTAGTATATATATTTTTATTGGCTGGTTATACCGCCTTGCATCTTATTCTTATTATTTACTTTAGTTTAAATCTGGCTTCAAAAACCCCTTTTCTTTTATTGTTCTTGAATTTAAGTTTTAAACTATTAACTTATAAACTAAAACCCAATCCCTGAGGACTCGACCCTTGCTAACTACTATACATACAATTTATCTTTTTAGTGCAAGGTTAAATAAGATACACTCTTTTGGGTGCATCAGCTCCCACCTAAAAGGGACGAAACCCGAGTATAGGGCTAATGTTATGCACATGCATGTGCAGCGTATGAGGAGGAACAACAAACCTTTCACCACCTATTCTACAATCCTTATTCTAAATGCCCCAGCAATTTATTAAAACAAAGATCAAGAATAGTGTAACGCATTAACCATCCAGAGAGCAATATGCATCCAAATGAACATATTAAAAACATTTTGTTATTTTAAAAAATTCTCCTTATTTAAAAAAACTGTGGGAAATATAATTAAATACCAATTAAAACCGATAAAATCGAGACATTTGATAACACACAACTAATTCTAGGTCTAACTCTTTAAATTCCCAGTGGAGTCGTCAAGCTGTCGCAACCTAAAAAATAACAAGTCTCATCGCGAGGCATTACTCGTTAAGTGTGACATGGGGTAAACAGAGGAAAAGATGACTTAAATCCTCTTGAAATAAATGAGGTTTGCAAACAACCTCAAAAAAATAAATGGAGTCACCACCAATATTTTTTTGGTTAGGGTGTGATCGGCTGCCTATTAAAACCAGTTTTGTAGAACATTTTAAAATTAATTAAAACATTTTTAAAATCAATTTCAAAGTCTGCGCTTTTAAACCAGAGAAGTCAAAGAAGCGGGTTCGGGAGTCGGTTACGTGAGAGGAAGGATTAGCACCCCCACCAACGCCCGTATAAAATGGTACCTTATTAATCGTGTGTTATCTCAAATCTCGGTAAAAGTCGGTTTTAGATTTGACATTTTAAAATAATTCCCAATTTAAAGAAAAAGAATTCCATTTTTAATTGAAAATGATCAAGAATTTATTAATTCAAAATTTTCCTACATTTTTCAGCAAACCTTGTAAAATATAGAAATTTTATTTATTTGGAAAATCTCAGAATCATTTTTATTTTTGAAAAAAAAAATATTCCTTTATTAATGATAATTGATAATATCCTCCCCAACAAACCCGACAAAGAACTCATAAATTATTTTAACTTGGAAATATCTTTATTTTTTTATTGACAATCATTATCTTTATTTAAAAACATTTTAAAAAGATAAATATGAACATGTATGACATGGCAAAAGATGACATAGCAAAATCTAGATGACATAGCATAATCTAAATAACATAGCAACATCTAAATGACATGGCAAAATCTAAATGACATGGTATATTTTAAATGACATGGCATAATTTAATAACATGACATGATAAGAAACATAAAATAACGTTATAATAAAATATGCATGAAAATGAAAAAAGGCAATGCATAAACATAATATAGATGATATGGTAAAATAATTAATGACTAAGCAAGAAGCATAGAATAAAATAAAATATCCATAACCATATAACAATCAATATAACATCATGAAATCTAAATCAAAACAATAACATCACTATAGAATATTCATAGCAAAAAACTATATATCATAGAATATGCATGAACATGGAAAATGCAATGCAAGAAAGTGTATTTTATCCTTTAAATAAGGATATTCGTATACCTAAAAAGATATCTGATTACATTAGGAAAAGACTTAAATCAGATTTCTAAATCAAAAATACTTTGTTATTGGATGAAAAACAATTTGAAAATTTTTGGATGAAAATGGCAATATGGCCGAAACCCAAAGGCTCTATTTTTCTAACTTTGAAAACTCGAGTTTGACCACCCTTGACCCAATTTTTATAAAATCAAATTCTATGATTAAAATGACTTAGGAATTCACCTAAGCCAGTAGCTATGGTTCTAAATTAGCCCCCCTCTTAATGCCTTAACCAAAACAGAAAATTATTTCTTCTTGAAAACAAATCTGACTTTTCTGACTAGTTTTAAAACGTGATTTTTTCACCCATCTAAAAAATTTCAAAAACATCTGAAAAAATTATGGGAGACTTAGAACATGTCTACCTCTATGAGAAAAAATTATCTTAATTTTTGCGAGCATGGGTACTATGATCGAATTTACCAAACTAGAAAGTTACCAATCCTGAAAAAACAATTCTGACTCTCACAGGCAGTCTTGAAAACCTATTTTTTTACCCTTCTAAAAAATTTCAAAAAAATCTAAAAAAATTATAGGAGACTTAAACCATTTCGACCTCTATGAGAAAAAATTATCTTTATTTTTAGACTAAGGATGATTTACCCGAAAATTCATGAAAAATAGAACAGTGTGTAAAAAACTGCTTAACCAAAAAACATTTTTAAACCTTTGATAAAAACATCCAAAAATCAGAATAAAAATATTAGAGACTCCTCTAAGGTCCTAAAAATCAGTGATAAAAATTTCTAAAATTTCAACAGGAGTTGCCTAATGAGAAAAAAATCATAAAGTTAGAAAATCCAACTTGACAAAATTTTAATTTTCCATAAGCATGCTAATGAGAGCTTGGCTTTGAGCCATTGATTGGCTTAAGTCAAAAATCAAGTGGGAATGAAATGAAATGCATGAACAAACAGCAAGATGGGAATTTCATGAAAGAAAATAAAATAAAAATAACAAAATCATATGAACAAACATGGAGGAGAGCATGAAAGAAAATAGCTACCTTGCTTTAGCTTTCAAATCAAAGAGTAGTAAGAAAATCCCTTATTTTTTTTCTTTTTTCCCTCTCTTTTCTCTCAAGAATAGCTACAACCCTTATAAAAAAAATATGATCTCTCCTCCCCCTAAAAAATGAAACCCCCCTCCAATTTATAGGCCAACCAAATGCTAGGGATGTTGTCATAATGTTGTCATTTTTTTTCCTAGCTAGCAAGATCCAAAGGCTACTAATCAAAGATTGTAAAAATGTGAATTTGCCACCATAGGATGAAGTGATCAGCCCCTAACCATAACCAACTGTCCAAGAATCCTAACCATAATGTGCTCATCCTTTCTCTTCATCCATTTGGCCACTTGGCAAGATCACAAAGGCTCAATCAAATAAAAATACCACATTGCTATTCAATTTTGGCCTTTGGATGAAAGAAATCAGCCAATCCTTCTCTTCTTCATGGGCTAGCCAAATGGCCCTTAAAATTCCAGCATCTTCTCTTTTTTAAATTATAAAAATGGCCATTTTCGGTTTCTTCGGTAAAATTACACTTTAGCCCCCTAAACTTGATTAAATTGCAAACATACCCCAAATCTGGATTTTCTTTTTCCAATACCTCCTAATCAATATAAAACTCAATTCTGGAAGTTTTCATAATTTTCTGAGCTCGTTTCTTATTTTTCCCGAATTTTTTTTTAAAAGTTTCAGTTTGGTGCCTCCCAAATTTAGCCTTTTTCAATTGAGCTCCGATTTTGGATTTTTCTTCACCAATCTCTTCCATATAATATAAAATTGAGATCTGGAAGTTTTGGTAATTTTTTGAGCTCGTTTCCTATTTTCCCGAATTTATCTTTTGGAATTTCAGCTTAGTACACCCAAACTTTGTCATTTTTCATTTGAACTCCAATTCTGGATTTTTCTTCACCAATACCTTCCAAATAATATAAGATTGAGATCTGAAAGTTTTGGTAATTTTTCGAGCTCATTTCCTATTTTTCTTGGATTTTTCTTCTAGAGTTTCAGCTTGGTGCCCCCGAACTTTGCCATCTTTCAAGCGAGCTCCGATTCCGAATTTTTTTTCGCCAATCTTTTCCAAATAATATAAAACTCAGATCTGGAGGTTTTCATAATTTTTCGAGCTCATTTCCTATTTTTTTCGAATTTTTCAAGATTGCCCTTTAACCCTCAAAACCTCGATTTTACTCAAAACAGGTCCGATTTCCAGATTTTCTTTTTCCATTGCCTTTATTATATATTGAATTGGAGTTGGTCCCAAAAACGCCCAATTTTTACGATCATATTCCCTTTCGGTTTGATTTTTCCTTTTTTCAATATCGAGAATTTTCTCGTTTTTCCATTTTTCCTCCAACCGGCTCTTTTCTCGGAATTACTTCAAACTGAGCCTTGGGCTATCTTTGTTTACTCACTCTTCATCAATTTGGGGCTTCAACTTTATCGAATCGAGTCATCTCTGCAGTTTTCCCCAATTTTGCAAAATTCACCAAAAACCTAATTTCTAGTTTTCCTTCCAAATTGACTTTTCCTTTGGTCCTGTGATGTGAACCCTAGAGGTTAAACCCTTTGAACCCACTAACAAATTGAAATACCCTAACCCCAATAAAGCCAAAATTCAGACAAAGAAAACTTAAACCCTTAGAAAGCCTGTTTCAAAGAACCTAGATTAAGCATGTAAGCTAAACCCTAAGAACTCTCGTTTCAAGAACCTAAGTTTGATAGGTTGAATGCCACAAAGAAAGAATTCTTTGATAAGTTCCTAAGTTCTGTCAAGAACTAAAAAGAGTGAAACACTCACTTTGAATATAATTCAAACTCAAAAGATTAATAATTGTTGCTGAAGTAGGTAGCTAAACAAGGGTATTTATAGCCTCCCTACTAACCCTAATTCAACTAGCCTAAGAATTCCTAGTACAAATGAAACTCCTTGGCAGCCAAGGCTTACTACTTACATAATTAAATGAAAGCTTAACTATGGACTGAACAAGCTCAAGCCCAAACCTAATTAAATTAAAATGATGTCCAACAAGTTTAATGAAGATAGACCCCACAAGCCTAATGGACATAATACATAAATCAAGCCCAAAAGCCTAAGTAATTACAAGACTTAAAATAAGCCCAAATAATATGCCACCTTGTGTTCTTGAATCACATGGACCAAACTTGGATGCAAGCCCATCTTGCATGTTGAAGACATTCTTGAATAACTTGAAACATGGCCCAAGTAAATTCCACCCATTCTTGCCATGTTTCCTAGATCTTCTTGGATCTTGGCTCATATAAAAATTGCCATGGAATTGGGCCATCTTGGATCCTATCATTCTACTTCCAATTGGGCCTTTCCAACACCCATAGTCATTGATTATATTCCATTTGGAACCTCCAATTTCGACCAATTTGATCGTTTAAGCATTTTTCCCCAGATTTACCGAATTAGGGTTTTCTTTTCACTGAATTTCCATAACCCATCTTCCGAACTCTATATCTCGTCGTAGACCTCGGATTATCAAAATTCTTTCACCATTGTTCAATTAAACTTTGAATCTTGATTTTGATTGAGGGTTGACTTTTTAGAAATTGACTTTTCGAGGTTGACTTTTTCGAAATTGACTTTTCATGCTGACCTCCTAAACAAAGTCTTGGAATACCATCTGCAGGTTGACAAGAGATTTTCTGCATTCTAAAAAAGCACAGGAAGAATTTACCTGATTTAGGGGCCCGAACAAAATTAAGTGTCTACAATAAGTATAGAAGATGAAGTAAAAAAACACTATTTTAATGTCTAAATAAAGTAAAATTTATTGAATTAAATAAATATATCCCTAATTTCATTGAAGTAATTAAATACTCAAATATGCCTAATTCAACCATTTGCTTAGTTGGCCACCAATCATATTTTAAATTACCTAAATAATTCAAAAATAATTATTTAAATACTTTAAATAATCCTAAAATCATAATTTAAATCATTGCTTAGTTGGTTACAAATCATGCTTCTAATTTCCCAAATTCAAGCTTCACGTTGATTTTGAGACAACTTTAATAGAGTGTTATTGATATAGGTTATTAAAATTATGTGATAAATTAATTATAATAAAAATTGTATTTATAATTATTTAATTAAAACATGCATTTATTTAATTTTAGATATGTATGTAGAATTAAATGAAATAAATAAAAGAAAAATGGATAACTTTAATAAAATGATAATGATTTTTTAATTAAATTAAATGACCCTTTTATCACATAATTGTTTACCCAAACTAACCCCAAACACAAATTTAAGACAAACCTTAGTTGTCTTAAAATCAATGCGCAATCCTATGAATTGGGGATTGCTTTTAATGATAACTAGATAATGCCCGCGCTTCGCGGCGGAATGTTATCGGATTTGAATTAATATTTTTGTAATAAATTTGAAAGATAAAAAAGTTAGAGTAGTAAAGATAATAATTTAGAAAAATAATATTTTCTATTCTTATATAACACCTAGTATAAAATTGAGAGTTATTTGAATATGATCAATTACATCCGACAATTTCAAACACAACATAATTATATTATACAAACATAACATGGAAAAAATAATTAAAACATGACATGACAGAAAAATAACATGAACATTACACAAATACACGAACGTGTCAAAATCTACATAAAACGAATTATTAACATGTCAAAATCAATATAAATATATAATAACTTGAATACGATTATAACAGAAAAAATAACACAAACATGATAACGCCCGGCAAAAAATTATGAGTTTTTGAATAGTGCCAATTAGACTTGGCAATTTCGGACATAACATGATTATACGACTCGAGCACAACATGAAAAATATAATTAAAACACGACACGAAAAATAACATGAACACGACACAAATACACGAACGTGTCAAAATCTACATAAAATGAATTATTAACGTGTAAAAATTTATATAAATTTATAATATTTTAAACACACGATAAAATAACACGAACATGTTACGGACATACAATTTTTCTCGAAATTGAATCATTATAACAAAATTATGCAAAATATGAGATGAATTGAGATACGACACGAACACACAAAATTTTCTCTAAATTGGATCACCATGACAAACTATGCAAAATATTTGGATGAAAATTGAAACACGACACGAATACATGAAAAAATAATTAAAATACGACACGACACGAAAACAACATGAACACAACACATATAACGAACGTGTCAAAATCTACATAAACTGAATTATTAACATGTAAAACTTTATATAAATTTATAATATTTTGAACACACACAAAAATAACACGAACACTAAAAATAATAAGAACACGACACGAACGCATACTTTGAACACACACAAAAATGACATGAATACGAAAAATAATACGAACACGAAACGAATGCGTAAATCTTTTTCATCTTTTTTTCTCTTTCTTTCTTCTTTCCTTTCCTTTTTTTCCCCTCTATTTCTCTTTCTCTTTCTTTCCCCACAAAAATAAATAAAATAAAAATACATCATTTAAATAATTATAGAACCAACGAGTCAACATGCTAATCAACTCTTTTAAATACATAATTTAAAATTAAAATAAAAATAATTAATGAAATAAATTTATTTATTTACTTTTTCCCTAGCGGGTTGGGTCACGGATCCTAAATCGACCCGCGAGTCAACATGCGGACCAATCCCTTTAAATACATCATTTAAAATTTAAAAAATAAAACAATAAAATAATAATTTTTAAAGTTTTTTTTCCGAGCGGATCGAGTACTAATCCTAAATTGACCTGCGAGTCAACATGCGGACCAACCCCTTCAAATACATAATTTAAAATTAAAACTAAAATAAAAATAATTAATAAAATTTATATTTTTAATTTTTAATTTTTTTCCCGAGACGGTCAGATACGGATCCTAAATCGACACGCGAGTCAACGTGCGAACCAATCTCTTTAAATACATTATTTAAAAATAAAATAAAGTAAAACTTTTATATTTTTTTCGAGCGGATCAGGTACGAATTCTAAATCGACCCGCGAGTAAACGTGCAGACCAACATCTTTAAATACATCATTTAAAATTAAAAAAAAAATTAACCTTTTTTTGTATGGTTTGAGTACGAATCCTAAATCGACCTGCTAATCAACATGAGAATCAACACCTTTAAATAAATCATTTAAAAATAAAAATCTAAAAAACTTACAAAAATAATATTATTTTTTTTGTTATAAAGAAAGATGAAATTATCCCTAATCTAATTCAAAAATATCACTTGAGTCCCATGAATTAAAAATAAGTATTAGTAGATTCCCTAATTAACCCTCAAATTATAATTAATACCTAAACTTAAGTGTCGTTAAAGTAAAGCATTTAAAATCTAAATTGAGCAACTATGGAGATAATTTTTATGGCTTTTTTATTACAATATAGCCAAAAAAAAAAAAAAATTATCAAATTACCGTTACTTTTTGATTATTTCCCAAAATACGGACCTTTTTTTTTCAGCTGGGAAATCGCCATCCCCCATGGCGATTTCCCAGCGTGTTTTTTTGCAAATTTGCAAAAAACACCAAGGGAAATCGCCATGGGGGATGGCGATTTCCCTTGGTGTTTTTTGCAAATTTGCAAAAAATTACCAAGGGAAATCGCCACCCCCCATGGCGATTTCCCTTGGTAATTTTAGCCAATTTTGCTAAAACCATGAAGGGAAATCGCCATGGGGGGTGGCGATTTCCCTTCATGTATATTTTTTTTTTTTTAATTAATAAAAAAAAATTATATTAAAACAATATTTTATTTTAATTTGATAAATTTATTTTTAAAAATTATAAATTAAATTAAAATATTTTTTTTATAATTTAAAAAAATTTAAAAATTCGTAAAATATATTTTAGATTTTTTTATAATTTAATATTTTGATTTTTTTTTTTAAATTTTAAATTTGAAATGAAAAAAAAAAAAAAAAAAAAAAAAAAAAATCAAAGGGGCAACGGTCATATGACCGTTGCCCCATCCCCCTCCCCCCACCCCCCACCCCCCACCCCCACAATTCAAAGGGGCAACGGTCATATGACCGTTGCCCCATCCCCCCTCCCCCCACCCCCCACCCCCCACGTCCCCCCTCCCCCCACACCCCCCACCCTCTATAAATACCCCTCTACTCTTCTTCAAATTTTCATTACTCTCATTCAAATTTTCATTTTCTTTCAAAATTTTATCATTTTTCTACCAAAAAAAATTTCTTTCTACAAATTTTTTTTTCTACAACAATATTTTGAAATGGCTTCACTATTAAGGTTACAAGAAAATCACATCTCGGAGGTTATATTTAACGAGGTAAGTAAATTGTTATATTATTATTGTTTTTTATATTATTATTATTTTTTATATTATGATTGTTTTTTATATTATTATATTATTATTTTTTTTATATTATTATTGTTTTTTATATTATTATATTATTTTTTTTTTATATTATTATTGTTTTTTATATTATTATTGTGTTATATTATATTATATTATTATTGTTTTATATATTATTATTGTTTTATATTATATTATTATTGTTTTATATTATATTATTATTGTTTTTTATATTATTATTGTATTATATTATATTATTATTGTTTTTTATATTATTATTGTTTTATATTATATTATTATAGTTTTTTATATTATTATTGTTTTATATTATATTATATTATTATTCTTTATATTATATTAAATTATTATTGTTTTTTTATATTATATTATTATTTTTTTTTTATATTATATTATTATTGTTTTTTTATACGAAATTATTGTTTTATATTATATTATATTATTATTGTTTATATTATATTATATTATATTATATTATATTATATTATATTATATTATATTATATTATATTATTATTGTTTTATATTATATTATATTATTATTGTTTATATTATATTATATTATATTATTATTTTGTTATTTTATAGTTTTATTTATTACTTTTTAATTGTTATAGTTTTATAATATATTAATTTTTATTATTATAACAGGAAACTCGTCGCGTATTACGTTCGAGGAAATTTACATTGGAGGACCCGCATCCTTATATTATCGACCACTTAAGAAGAGCCGGATTTTATCACGCAAGTCAAATTCGACGACTTGTGATACAACCCGATTTAATCTCTGCGTTGGTCGAACGATGGAGACCCGAGACGCACACTTTTCATTTTCCATGTGGTGAATGCACGGTCAGTCTCGAAGATGTTGCGCTGCAACTTGGACTTCCGATCCATGGCGATGCAGTTACAGGCGGAAGCCTGCTAGATTGGAATGAACTGTGTCAAGATCTATTGGGTGAGGTACCTCCAGAAGACGTCGTATCTGGCTCAACGGTGAGACTGACTTGGTTGAAAACGTTTCAAAATCTGCCATTACATGCAACCGAACAACAAATACAATATGCTGCTAGAGCATATATTTTACGTTTGATTGGAGGATTACTGATGCCTGACAAATCGAGCAGTCGGGTACATTTAATGTATCTTCCATTGCTACGTGATTTAGAGGAAGCAGCAAATTATAGTTGGGGTTCTGCGTGTTTGGCAGTTTTGTATAGAGAACTTTGCCGAGCTACAGTTCCAAAAAACCATGACATAGGTGGATGTCTAGTGCTTCTACAATCATGGGCTTGGTATCGGCTACCATTTCTTGCTCCGCGCGTGGATATTTCGGCTGTATACCCCCTTGCAAGCAGGTAATAATCTTTACTATTTTATTAATTTTGTACGAAATTGTATTTTTATAGGTCATTAAGATATTATATGCATTTTAATAGGTGGAGTAGGAGTACGGGTAGAGATTTTACAGAGACTCCGAGCGATCTTGCAAGTATAAGACTACGACTAGATCGACTAGGATATGATAAGGTAAATATTTCGATTGTTACATTGAAGTTTTTTTTATTTATTTAATCCTTATGAAACTAATAATTTGTAATAATTATTCGCAGTTTCTGTGGATGCCATATTCCTCGAGTGAAATTATGGCATGCCTCCCATCGGATGCCTACAATAATTTCAATATATGGAAAGCAAACACAGCATTGATATGCTTTTCATATGTAGAGTGGCACCAAACTGACCGGGTGTTGCGACAATTTGGGATGCAACAACCAATTCCTGCAGCCCCGATGAACCTTGATAAGCTTCACAAGGTCGACATGCGTGGTCGTAATGATGAATTCTGGCCTGCGAAGCATGAACGTTGGATCCAATGGTGGAACATACGTTTTGAACGAATTCCGACAGGTTACCCGATTGTTGGTAATAATTTCAACCCGTCTGCTGATTACATAAGATGGTATAGAAATGAAGGTCGGCCTTTCGTTTGTCCACCGTCGATGCACGAGGATGTTAGGAGTATGCCATTTACCGGACAAACTTCAGCTCCAGTCCCTCCTACACAGGATATGGATGCTCCTAGACCTCGCCGACAACGTGGGCGAAGGCGTCAACCGACCTCATCGGAGTTCACAGCACCGAGGATGTCATTTGATCATCCTGAACCTGAACGGGATCATGGAGTACCATCCAGCCATCGTTATTCCGTAAGTCACCCCGGATATGACGTTGATGAGTGTTACCGACCATCACCGCCAAGAACGAGGTTAGATGACCAGCTCCCCGTCCAAAGTCCAAGTTCAGCATATTTAACATCCATGTATCAGTTTGGAACCCCTTCGTCAGCATTTGATGCTACATCATTTATGGGTGCATCTAGTAGTCAGGTTCCCGTTATGGGTGAACTAGGTGTTGGCTCATCCAGCAGTGGGTTTCAAATTTTTGATACGGATGAAACGACTGATGACATTCAACCGGAACCATTGGCGGTTATAGCAAGAGGTCGTGGTGGACCGCGAATACGTGCCACTGACGAGGTTGAACGACGGGTGCAACCACCACGCACTAGAAGAGCTCGACACTGTTGCTCTACACCACGCAATAATTAGAATAATTGTAATGTGTTTTAAATTTCTAATATAAATTTATATGTTTTGCATTTCATGTAATTTGTTCGGAAATTAATTGTTATATTTTATTTTAATTTATATCTTAATGTTGTTATTTAATTTTAATATAATAATCCAAATTACATGATAAGTTGCTTTTCTTTTTTTCATTTTAATTTAATTTTCTTTTTAAATTATAATAAGAAAAAAAAATGTAATCAGAAATTAAATTAAAATTTTTTTATCAAATATCCAGTTTTAAACTGTAACAATCTATATTATTATTAAAAACAATGATTAAATTAATGTCACGAGTTAATCGAATACCAACTCAAAAAAACTAATCAAATTAAAAAAATTATTTTACGATACCAACTTAAAAATAACTTCTTTATTTAAAAAAGTGACTCGATAAATTTCTTTTAAAAAAAATTTATTTACATTTTACATCATTAAATTATTTTTGATATAAATTAAATTTTCTTTTTTATAATATTACAAAATTATAAAAAATAAAATTTTTGATATAAAAATTTTATTTTTTATATAATCTTCTTTTTAAATTTTAATAAGAAATATATTTTTATTTTTTATAAAATTGTAATAATAAATTAAATTACATTTTTAATATATATTTTAAAAAAATAAATAACCAAACCTATAAAAAAAATATTTTAATTTAATTTATAATTTTTAAAAATAAATTTATCAAATTAAAATAAAATATTGTTTTAATATAATTTTTTTTTATTAATTAAAAAAAAAAAAATATACATGAAGGGAAATCGCCACCCCCCATGGCGATTTCCCTTCATGGTTTTAGCAAAATTGGCTAAAATTACCAAGGGAAATCGCCATGGGGGGTGGCGATTTCCCTTGGTAATTTTTTGCAAATTTGCAAAAACACCAAGGGAAATCGCCATCCCCCATGGCGATTTCCCTTGGTGTTTTTTGCAAATTTGCAAAAAAACACGCTGGGAAATCGCCATGGGGGATGGCGATTTCCCAGCTGGAAAAAAAAGGTCCATATTTTGGGAAATAATCAAAAAGTAACGGTAATTTGATAATTTTTTTTTTTTTTTGCTATATTGAAATAAAAAAGCCTAATTTTTATAGTAAGTTATAGATTATAGATACGTCCTTATTGTTTATACTGTAGGCCCATTTTGCTATGAAAATAAAATTAGACCAGAATCAAAAGAATAAAAAATAGATAAAGACAAACTCAGAAAAAAGATTAACCGATGTGACGATGATCCATTGGTAAAACCTTATCTATTCTAACTGATGAGAAAGGGTTTATTGACAAATAGATTTACAGGTGAGTATTCGGTCGATTCGATCAGTTTGATTTTAAAATTTTTGAAAATCGATTAAATTTATAAAATTGATCGAACCAATTGATAAAAAATCTTAAAATTGAAAAATTGAAACCGATTTAAGTCGGTCGATTCTATCGGTTTAATCGGTTTTAACTATTTAAAAATAATTTATTTATTGTATATTATATAATAATATATAATATAAATGATATATTATATTATATATAATTTTAAATTATTATATAAATATATTTTATTTATATATATATATATAAAATAAAAAAAATAAAAAGATCAGTTAGTTCGGTCTATTCGGTTATTAATTTTAAAAATCGATAACCAATCCAAATAACTGAATAAATCGATTAATTTCAAAACTGAATAAACCGAACCGAATTAATAAAATGGGGTCTATTCGATCGGTTAAATAGATTCAAACTGATTAATGTTCACCCCTAAATAGATCTACATTGTTATAAATACAAAATAAGTTTATTTTTCATACATATACCAATGCTCTAAACTTGAAAATCATTTAATTTTTTGAAGTCATTTAAAAGTTTTTTTTTTAAATCATTTAATTTTTTAATATTTGAGCTTATCGAAAATTGAATATTGACCATTGAAACTAACGGTATAATATTTTATTAACAAATTACACTGTTAACTATTTAAAAATATTTTGTTTCTAATTTCATTACTTAAATATAATACCACCAACTCTAAAAACTTTTTGGATGATTGTGAATATTACAACATATATACAATCTTTCATCTTTATAAAAATGATGAGTTCAAGTGTTCAACATGCAATTTAGCTCAAGATATATTCAATCTAGTTTAGGGTGTAATCGAGTCCAACAGAATTTTAGTCAGAAGTTCAAGCTCGATTCAAAACTCGAGATTCGAAATTCGGCTTGAGTTCGATCGAGCTTTATTTTTAAAGTTCGAGCTCAATTCGAAATAAAAACCGAACTAGTCAAGCTCGCTTGATTAGGTTCGATGAAGCTCGTTTACTTAGTAAAAAGACAAACTCGATTCCCATCTCGATTTCAAACTCGATTATTTGTGCTCGAACTCGAGTTCAAATTGAAAAAAATTTCAATACTAATTAAAAACAACAAAAATATATATTAAAAATAAAAAAGCTCTATTCGGCTCGAAAGATACTTGAGTTCGATATTAGAATACTCGAATTCGGCTTGCTCAATAACTTGAGCTACTTGAGTTTGACTCAATCGAATTTTTTTCGAATCGAACTCGAGTAACTTACGAGCACAAATATCTCGTTTACACCTTACCCGAGTTGACAGTGACACTTATAGCAATAGGCCACTTTTGGCCAACCGAATCCAACCCAACCCCTATCCACTGGGAGCCCGATACCAAGCTCGTGACCCAAGGGAGATTACGTACTTGCTTAGAATGTTATATTAATATTTCAGGCCTAAACGTTAATAATTAAATGGCCCATTGGCAGAAGGATAAATTTTTATTTTAATGATCAGATTCAATTCAATCTTAAGAGTCTTAAATATAAAAAGTTATGCCTAAAGATTTAGGTTTAAGAATGAAAAACTACGAATTTATGTTCAATGATTGATGCATTTATATTTTATTTTATTTATATTTCGTTCGACAAATATTTGTTGAGAATATTTCCACTATACTGAAATCACGATTAACCCCAAAATTACTAAATCATTAATTAATTGAGTTTTAATTAAAGTAATAAATATGTATTGTTTTTTATTTTGGTACAAGTATATATTACTATCGATATATTTCGACGTATCATTTCAAATTTATTAATATTTAATTATATATATATATTTCAAATATCAAGTAAATGAAATTAAATCAAATACATTAAAATATTAAATATAAAATACTCATCAACGAAATATAAATATTTAATATCTAAATTTTTTAAATATTAAATAAATAAATATAAAATATTAAAAAAATATAGTAAGTTATTAATAAATAAATTTAGTAACCTAATTTAAAAAAACATATTTTATTTTGAATTAAATTATAAAAAATAAAATGATCATACAAGAGAAAGTATTAGAAATTAATTCAATGAATCAATTAAATAAAAAATAAAAATTTTTATCAATCGGTATAATCAATATAGATTGATACATATCAGTACGATAGATATACATATTGATATAAAAAACGAAAAAATACATAATCCTAAATATATAAACTTTCTTCAAAATCAATTTATACCTATGGATATTGTACCTGATAACTCGTATAATTATATAGTTTTTAGTTATGTTTTATTATTGTTTTGTGTCAAATACGAGTTATTATTACTTAGTCTAATTGTGTTTATGATCTTTTATATTTTTATGTAATTTGGTGTTTTTCACGAGTTTCTTTGAGTGATTTCAGATTACTAGGTTAAATCAAGAATTAAGGGCAAATCCAGTTCAGTTCCAGTTCCGACACCTTTTGCCATATCAGCTATATCTGGAGTTTCATTGAAGCAATAAGGCTGCAATTTTAACCGTGCAAATTTAAGAGGCATATCTGTCTTTTTCATGTTTTACACTTCTTGAAACGGAGTCGTTTTCCCTAGCGAAATCAACCATCAAGTTGGCTGATGTGCAATGATGTCTGTGCTGACCAGTTTTGGTATTTTGCCCATATCTTCTGATCCACATCAGCAAATGAGCTGATTCCAACGGCTATGGATCACTAACCGATAGGGGAACATTTTTCTAGAAGACCATGTGATCATATTAAGCCTCCAATATTGACAAAATCGACCATCAAGCTGGCTGATCAAAATTGTCATACAATATGACGAAAATTGTTAGAAAAATGCACCCACCTATTATACCTACCTTTGAAATTTGTAAAGCTTGTCTCTTGTCATTTAGCCCTCCAAAATGTGTATAAATAGAGGGCCTTGGATGATTGTAAATCATATTGTACATTGGTAGGATATTAGCCATTAAAATAAAATTCTCTAAGTTTTCTTCTACTTTCCTTTCTCTAGTTTTCTTTTTCTTTATTTTCTTCTTCTTCTTTCTTTCTTTTATTTCCTTCTTAGATTCTCTTTAATTTTATGTTTATGTTTACAATACCTATGCTAGGTTAAACTTCTATTTGGTTAAGGGTGATTTCAAAGCCCTAGACATGTTTTGTGATTGATTTTCAGATTCTATCTATCATTAATTTTCTATCGAAGTTGCTTATGTTCTTCTACAAGAATTGTTCATGATGTTGTCTTGATTTATTTAGGTGTACAACTAGATAGATCTTGATAATTATCTATTGCTAGTTTAGGAGTCTTGATCCGTGTAATTGTCTTGATTTCCTATTCATAAGTGGCAATTTGTGATTAATGATTATGGTCAAGTTTTCAATAATTGCAAAGTGGAACATAACCTAAGTTGAACAATCCGAGCTTATGTGTTTGTTGCTTAGATCAACCTATCTTTCTCATCATAAAGCTGCCATTAAATTGAATTTAGAGAGCTTATTCTAGATTGTTTAATGGTTAGAGATTAAATAGAGAGCTTGTTCTATTTAACGACAAACTAAGGAAAGATTGGGATAACAGAGCTTGTTGTTATCTACGGTTGTTAACTTTGATAGTTGGTTGATATTGATAGATCTGAAATTGATTCTTAATGATGTCTAGTGGTGGAGAATGAAACCTTAACCATATTTTTCATATTTGATTCTTCTTACTTACTTGTTTTCTTATTTTTCTAGTTTGCTTATTTTTAAAAGTATATTTATTTTTATTGGCTGGTTATACCGCCTAATTTGTATATAAACTTTGTTTTATTTTTATTGGCTGGTTATACCGCCTAATTTAGTATATATATTTTTATTGGCTGGTTATACCGCCTTGCATCTTATTCTTAATATTTACTTTAGTTTAAATCTGGCTTCAAAAACCCCTTTTCTTTTATTGTTTTCTTTGAACGTAAGTTATAAACTAATAACTCATAGATTAAAACCCAATCCCTGAGGACTCGACCCTTGCTAATCATTATAGTTACAATTGATCTTTTTAGTGCAAGGTTAAATGAGATACACTCTTTTGGGTGCATCAGTACCTATAAGGCTATACCGATAACATTACTTTTAATCTTCCGTACATCCATATTTATATATAAAAGAAGATTTGATTATTTGAATTCAATTTTTATTTATTCACATAAAACAAGATAGCTGTAGATAAGAGTTGACTAGTAAATGGGAGGTGAAAAGTTGTGGATAAACATAACTAGACGTGGATGTGGGAGTGAAGGTAGAGATTAGAATCTTATGATTTAGATATGATATGATTATATGATATAAATATAATATATAAAATAATTAAAATATAATATAATATAAAATATAATATAATATAATATGATATGATATAAAAGAATAACGTAAATATAATATAAATACATGAATATATAAAAATTTATATAATATAAATTATTAATATATTAAAATTTATATAAATATATAATATATTAAATATGATTATAATATATAAAAATAATACGGATATGAAATAATATATTGATTGTCAAATCTAGAAGAGAGTAAAATCTAAAGTTTTTTTAATCACCTTTTGCTACTTTTTTTTTTTTTTGGCAACCTCTTGGCATCTAAGCAAAAAAATCGAGAAAATAAAAAATCGTTCAAATCGTTAGTTCAATTTCAGTTTCGATTTCGGTTTGGTTTTTATTTAATTGAATTTAATTTTGATTTGGATAATAATTAGATTTATTCGGTTTAATTTTTGATTCATGAGTTAAAAAATTATAATTATTTGAATTCAACTGAATTTTATTTTTAATTGCTTTTTATCTTTTATAATATAAAAATAAATATTTTATTTTTAAATTAATAAAAAAAACTTAAAAATACTATAAAAAAATAAATTTTAAAAAATCAATTAATTAAACTAATTCAAATTGATGAAATTCGATTCAAATTGATTTAATTTTTTATATTATTCAATTCGATTTTGATTAGACTTTTAAAAAATCAAATGTTGCTAGTTAAAGCACGCAGAGATGAGCTAAGCACCTACTACCCCAAAGCCTGTTGGCTAAATGCCAATGTCTATCCTCGATCAGCATCATTGGATCCATCCTGTCTCAAAACCTTAGTTCTTTCAAGAATCTTCTTCAGCTCTTAAGGTTTTATTTTTTTCTCACTTCAAGTCTTCATCAACTTCTTCAATCCCCAAATTTTATTATTTTCCTTTTTCTTTTCATTCTTCAACCCACTGTTTCCAAGAAGAAGAAAAAGAAGCACATTTTAAGGTTTCAAAATTTCAGACTCTCATTCTGTCTCTTGCTCATATCTCATGACATGTAGGTAAAGGTGTTCATTCGATTAATTCGATTAATAACCGAATCGAATTATGATTAATCAAATTAATTGAATGTATTTTTTCATTAACCGTTAATCGAATCGAATAGTTAAAACGGTGAATTAACCGAACCGAAATTATTTCGGTTAATTCGGTAAATTTCGAATTAACCGAAATAAATATCTAATTTATTTTGCTAACCTATTTTTAATACATGATTTTATATCTAAATAATCTATTCAAGTCCAACTAATCAAAATTCAAAAGTAAAGCATATTATAAAATCAAAATATCAAACAAACACAATTAAGAAAGCATGATAAAGTATGATAAAGAATCAACATTACATAGTTTCGATTAATTCGGGTAATTCGATTATTTTCGCTTAACCGAACCGAATTAATCGATAATCGAAATTTTTTAAAATCATTAACCGTTAACCAAACTGAATTAAATTTCGATCGATTAATTTAATTAAAATTAAATAGTGAACACCCCGACATGTAGGGCACAATTTCCACGTGCCAAAGAAATTATTGCACATTTCATGGAACACCTTTGACTTCATCTCATTACATGTCCCTATCTTTGTCTGAAAATCTAATCTAAAATCTAAATTTAGTTCCCGACAGACAAGTATAACAAAACTCTCCAGTCTCCACTGGTTTTTCATTTTTTTTTCTTTTTCAAGTTTTGCTTCTCCATAAAAAGAAACCAAAAGTAACACACTTTCACTTTCCTTTTTTAATATATAAAAGTAAATATATTTGTTGTTTTAAGCTAACCACTTCAACAACCCAGCAAATATTCCAATTTTTGAAACATGCAAAAATTCAAACTCTTCTGCCACTGTTACTATCTTTCCAGGTTCAATTCTTCACTTTTTCCTTTATCTATATCTGCTTTGGATTAGTATTTCTAGTATTTTTATTTACTGAATATTGATGTAAATTGTACTAGTTGTAATGATTTTTACATTATTTTATGTAGATTAATGGTTGTTTTAGGGTGATTTTGTTTGTTTGCTGCAAATTTTGGGTTGATTTTGAGGTTTAATTTTGTGGGTTTTTTGTGTGCTGTTAGGGTTCAATAGAAAGTAGGGTCTGGTGTAAAATGTTGGTTTTAAGTATGAATTCAAAGAGACAAAGGCGGCCTAATGTTAGGTTAGGGGAAATAGGAGATGTATCTGCAGCTTTTGCATGTGGGTTTTCTCAGAAGACTAAGGAAAGTTTGGTACATAAAAGATGGAAACCTGATTTTCTCAACTCTCAAGAAAATGAACTTGCTACTGCTGTTGAGTTTTCTAAAGGAAACTCTCCAGATTTCTTGATTTCTGATCCTGGTGTTTCCTTGAGGATATCAGCTGATTTGCAACAAAACAGACAGGATAAGAACCTGAGTTCTTTGAAATTGGGTTTTGATTTGGTCAGTGCTGATGAAATTGACATGATGAAGTCTGGTTTAAACTTTGGTAACATTAACAGGAAGAGTAGGGTCATGAAGCGTCGAGGGCGGAGCAGGGAAGGCAATAATTCTGCGTTTTGCAGTGCTTGGACTTGGAGTTCTAAGCATAGCTCTCAATTTAGCAGTGAAAATAGAAAGGAGCATGGTGAGAAAGGGTTCATGGGAATCGGATCAAATGCTTGCGCAGATTATTACCCCGATAATGGTTTTCAGGACATATCAGATCATGAAACACTGGCTACCAGCAAAGATGCTTGTGAATATGAGGTGGATGAACCTGGTTATGATAGTTGGCAACAAGGAAATGCTGATGATTTTTGGAAGGATGCTTGTTATGAAGGAAATGATGTGTTTCTTAAATTCGGTGACATATGGAACCAAACGAGATACGCATGTAATGATGTAATTAGTGTCAGAACATGGTTGGAGGACCTAGGATTTGGCAGGTATGCTGGTATTTTTGAAATGCATGAGGTTGATGAGGAAAGTCTGCCCCTGCTTACTCTAGATGATCTCAAGGAGATGGGTGTATTTGCTGTTGAGCATCGATGGAAATTGTACTCTGCAATACAGCAATTAAGAGGAGTCGATGTTTCTTGTTGAAAACACTTCTACTAAATGTAGGTAATTAATCCTTTTCTTTTTGTTCTTCACTGCCCTTTTGTGCAGAAAAAAATGTGGCAGACATGTATGTAATCTTTTGGAGTTTCTGACATGTTTTTTTCCTCCATGTTAATTTCTTTGCTGGCTTTGTCAATGAGATAAGCTTAACTGCTTCATAATTTTATATGTTCGATGTGTTTCTTGTCACTGGCCTTTTGAATTATTAAATCTCAACATTATGTGAACTAAATGGTTGCTTTTGCTACTGTTAAGTAACATTACTTTTTGGGTCTAATTTAAAATGCAAGTTATATGAGAATTTAATGGTAGTACTTGATTCTGGCATAAGTGAGAGCTATATTGGCAGCCTCCTTTTCTATAATTATCAGTGCATGTATTTTGTGTATAAATGGTAACTTGTTTCTTATTTTGGCATATAATTCAGTTTAAAGTATCTTGCACATGTTTCCCCATCTCTCAGTTTAAAGTATCATGAGTGATTCTACATTGCTCACTGTTATAACCTATGTTACTCAGACTTGGGTGTGAGTGCCGGATACGGGTATTTGGAGGGTCATATCCCCATATCCATGTCTGAATATGCGTCAGACACGGGTACTTCAAGAAAAATAAAGAGACGGAGCAACATAGGTTATAACTCGGTGAAAAGGAAAAATCATGACATAGGTTCTTCTTTAGAACTTACAAGTCAACATTACTTAGCATCAATTCCTGCAAAGCTCAGGTATGAATTTTTGCTTTAATGCTAGCCTTGTTTTCATGAGCTTTACATCAAAGATTGAACAACAGATCATATTTACATTCCTAATCTAAACTAATAAGTACTTGAGAAATCCCATTTTCCTAGAATTGTGAATAAAAACTGTCTATGACTCTACGTGTCTGTGTGTGTTTGAGTAAGCATGGTGTGCCACTTTTTCCTTTCTTTTAACTGTTTGGAAACATATTCTGACGAAAACAAGTAATAGAATGCTAAAGTGTGCCTATGACTTGTCTTAATTAATCACTAACTTTTTAATGTTTTGAGATTTTAACTTCTGTAATTTAATTTTGTCTGGATAGGTTTCCATGACTAAGAAGTACATTCCCCAAGTCTTATAGTTAGCTGTTGTACAAGCTCTTTTCCATGCTATATTTTGCTGCAAATATGGAAATTATTGTCTGATCTCAGAAGAAAATATATGGATCTTGGCATTTAATCTGAAATGTAAATGCTAATCCACAAGTTGCTTAATTATAATGCTTATAGCCTGAAAAAAGTACATGAAAATGTTACATATCTCTTTGGTGGTGCCTTTCCTCTGTTTATCAAAGTTAACTGTTGCATGCTATGTTACTCCGACTCTTCATTTTTCTTGAAGTACCCGTGTCCAACGCATAATCGGACATGGGCAAGGGTCCTCCAAATACATATAAAAACTTATAAAAAAATTGAACATACCCTTGTCGGACACATACCCGTATCCGACACTCACACCTGAGTCCGAGTAACATAGGTTGCATCCTCTCCTGGCTTTTGGTTCAGAATAAGGAGGCAGCAAATGCTGCTGTACTGCCTTATTAACCCTCTCAGTTGCCCCTTAATTTGTTTCTTTACTATTCTATTGGTCCTGTTTTTTTATTCTTTCCATATGTTGAAGTAGAGTTTGATAAGGAGAAATGCTATACTTTTGATAGGTATTGCCAATTTTATTGCTTTGCAAAGATGACTTATCTTTTTCTTTGAGGGGCTTTTAAGAACGCATGATGCTTGTTATATTGTATTTTTGCGAGTTTCTTACCTAATTACAAATAGAAACTGGACAGTTAGTTTCATATGCATGCGATCGATGAATAGAAATCGGACATGTGTGTTTAAATGACCATTTAGCTGTAGGTGATAGACCCGTATTGTTCATGTCATGCATACAATTTTTTATGTTGTTTGGATGGCACCATAAAATGATTCATAGATATATGTGCTTGAAAATGGGTGGACTTGGACTCTTGTTGCTCCTCTTTTCGATTCGTTTATACGAAAAATGCTTCGTTCTCTCTTATTTTGTTGTATGCCTCTATTGGAAGTTGGAACTTGAAAGTCTGTATGCCAGCAAAATATAAGAGCTGGCTTAATTACTGCGACTTCAACAGGACTTCCAGCAGTTAGCTTCGAATGCTGCAAATGCCAATTTTAGGGTTGTGTTAAAGACGGCCATTCGCAAAACATGTTATTTGATGTTTTCCTTTGTGGAACACACCCTAAAGTCAAAGTTCGAAAAGCACAAGTTCACATGTTTGTTCCAAGGAATTCCCCCCCCCCCCCCCCCTTTTCTTTTGAAATGTAGGTTTTTTTGGAAGCTTATCTCAGCATTTGCGTGATGGCAATGCTTTCTTAAGGTCCATTTGGATTCCAGTAAATAGGATTCAGTCATAAAACTGCACCTCCAATGCGGTAAGTGCCTTTTATTGGAAATCCAAATGTATCCTTAGCCACAAACAAACACCGGATGTATTGTAGTAATCTCATGTCTGGATTTCTGTACTCACAAAAGAAAAAAGAAAGAAGTAGAACTATTTTGAGTGGATTATTGTCTTATACAATGAATGCATAGCTTAATGTAAAATTTTCACGAATAGAGTTTTTGAAGTTGTCCCTGCCTTTTTATTATAAAAAGCCAAGAAATAAAAATTCAAGAAGCAAAGACTTGAGTTTAGACTTATTCAAGAGTCGAGTTATCCATTTAAGATCGAAGGTTTGCTTGACAAAAATATTAAGTGCGAAATATGAGTTTGGGCAAAAAAATGAAGTCTGTTTAGAAAATGAGTTGGGTCTTGACTCTAACAATCATGGTTCGAGCCTAATTCGGTTCGTTTTTCATTTATATAATATATTATTTATATATTTATATATATTATGTAATTTATATCATATAAAATAAAAATATATAATATTATGATGTAAACATTTAAATGTATGTTAAATTATCCATGTTTTAGAACTTAGTAAAAGAAAAAAAGAGATATAAATAAAAATAACATATTTGTTTAAATTTTTTTAGAAAAAAATAATATAAGTGGGTTTAAACCATGGTTGTCCATTCCGGTATCGGTGGTATTGGTTGGAACGTCCCACTTTTCAATTAAACTGGTACATTCAACTTTTAATTTCGTTTCGGTTGTGGTTTCGTCCTGTACCGATAGATACCGGTCAATACCGGTCTATATCGGTACGTAACGGTTGATACAAGATTTTGATTTTTTTAAATTCTTTTATAAAAAAACTTCACTTATTTGATTTTTTAAACTAGTTTTAATATTTTTTGTCATTATCATTTTTATTTTATTTTTATAATTATATTTAAAAATAAAACTTGTTCATTAAATTAGGCTAGTGAACATAATTAATAATAATTTATTATATTTTTTAACATTTTAATATTTATTTTATTTATTTGATGTTTAAAAATTTTAGATATTAAATATTTAAAATTTATATTTGCATAAAAACATATATATGCATGTAATGGATGTAAATATAATATATATTTTATTAAGAAATTTGAAAATAGGTTATACATATAGATATATGAAAAAATATTTAAAAAATATCGGTAAACCCGAAACGATACATCGAAACACACCGGTATCGGTACGTAACAGTACCAGTACAAAAACTGTACGTCCATCAATACGAAACTATCATGGTTTAAACTGATTTGGACTACACATTTACAAATATGAGCAAATTTGGATATAATTTGAGGTTCATATTTCTGGTCGGGATGGACTTGAAAAAATATATGATGTTGATATCATATTTAGGTTTGATCCAAATTTGACCCGGCTCATGATCATGGTGCTCAATTTTTCTTTTTGGAGAGTTTCATGGGATGTATTATTTCCATTTCTTTTTTTCCTAAAAACAAATACTTTAGTGGACATCATTCAATTAGACTTTATAGCGGTTTCCTGGTCACCATGCAGGTTTCTTCAGTGGCAATTATAAAGTGTAAAATTGGTGGATTTAGTGCTTCTGAGGTCAATTTTTTTTAACTTAGGGAGTGCTGGTAAGTTTGGTGGACATGACGCACACGAATGCAGAATATTTAATAAACACGTTTAAATATAATTAACACGACACATTTAAAAGATGTATTCGTGTTTAATATTTTAATATTTTAATATGTTTAATAATTTATATTATGTTTATATTTACACATCACTTGCATTTTCTTTTAATGATCATAGTTTTGGAGGAAACATATGCCTATTTGTTTACACATCACTTGCATTTTCTTTCAATGTTTGAAGAAAACTTACAATTTTTTTTATAGAGTTAATAGCACTAATGGTCCCCAAACTATAGAGCATATTTTATATTGCTCCCTAAATTTCAAAATGTATCAAATTGGTCCTTACTTACAAGTATCATAATAAATTGGTCCCTACCGTTAGCTTTTCCGTTACCTTTATTATAGCAATCAGCTTAGTGACACGTGTCACCAACTGATTGCACCACATTTCTCTTAATTTTTTTCCTTTTTCTTTATTTCTTTATTATTTTTTCTTTGATATTTTTTAATAAATAAATGTAAATAAATATTTTTTATAAAATTAATGTAAATAAATTTTTATATTTTATAAATTATTTAATTATTAAAAAATTAATTTAAATTATTATTTATCTTTTGTATTTATTTATAAAGAATAATAAAGAAAAAGAGAAAATAAAAACATTAATAAATACAAAAAGATAAATAATAATTTAAATTAATTTCTTAATAATTAAATAATTTATAAAATATAAATATTTATTTACATTAATTTTATAAAAAATATTTTTTCTTTTACTTTTTCTTCTTTCTTTCTTTTTTTATTTTTATAAATAAATTAATTTCGTAAAAATTAAATAATTTATAATTATAAAATATTTATTTACATTCATTTATTAAAAACATATCTTTTACTTTTTTATTTTCCTTTTCTTTCTTTCTTTTTTTCTTTCCTTTATTTTCCTCTTTTCTTATAAAATTAATGTAAACAAAATATTTTATATTTTAAAAATTAATTTAAATTATAGTATGAATTATTATTTATTTATATTTATTTATAAACAAGAGAAAAAGGGAAAAGATAAGAAAGGACAAAATAAAAAACTTATAAATATAAAATATTGATAAATTATTTAATTTTTAGAAAGTTAATTTAATTTAAAATATAATATAATATACTTATATATATATATATATTGTATTTGTTTATAAAGAAGAGAAAAAAGAAGAAAGGGAAGAATTTTTTTTTTTTTTTTTTATAAAATTAATGTAAATAAATAGTTTTATATATTTTTCAATTATTTGATTATTACAATATTAATTTAAAATATAATGTAAATTATTATTTGGTTTTTAATATTTATTTATAAAGAAGAGAAAAGCAACAGAAAAAAAACGAAAAAACGAAAAAATTAAAAGTATTTTTTATAAAATTAAAGTAAATAAATATTTAATACTTTTATATTAATTATATAAAAAATTATTTTAATTTATAATATGAAGTATTTTTTTATATTTATTTATAAAAAGAAATCAAAGAAAAAAATAAAGAAAAATACAGAAAAAGGAAAAACAATGAAGAGGCAAGTTGGAGCAATCAGCTGGTGACACATGTCACTAAGATAATTGCTACAATAAAGGTAACGGAAAAGCTAACGGAATGGATTAATTTGTTATGATACTTGTAATCAAGGACCAATTTGATACGTTTTGAAGTTTAGGAACCAATATAAAATATACCCTATAGTTTGGGGACTATTGGTGCTATTAAATCTTTTTTATATCTTTATCATCACATGATCAATTATTTAAACAAAGTGTTGGAATTCGAATAGTTAGTTCATACAATCATTTTTTTAAAATGATATTCAGTAAATTCGAGATTCGAATCCTAACATTTGTAACTTTTTTTATTTATTTTTGTGTTAAAAAAAAAAAAAAGTGTTGCCACCACTTGTTTGAATTTCTCTTTATCATTAACCTGTTATGAAAAAAATATCAATATTCTTAAACTTCAATTGAGCATTTGGTGAGAAAGTAATATATTAGTGGGTCTTTAGATTCCATCCTGAGTGCAGAATTTATGAAAAAGGGAAAATTAAGCTGTGTTGTGTGCATGTTAATTTTAAAGCCTGTTTGTCAATAATCTTGTATTAATCCCTAATATTCCTACTAAAACTCCCATTTTAAGAAACAAATGGAACCTAGAGCAATGTGGTGACAAACGAAAATTGATACTTATATAAGAAATTTCATATCTTGTCTTGAATATATATATATATATATATATATATATATATATATATATATATATATGAGGAGATCCAATTACATTAGTATAAAATTAAATTAATTTTACACACTTTTATAATTTTTTATATCTAATTTAACAAATCGATCGTTAGATTTAATAATATAATTGTATTTGTCGTGCATGTAAAATTTCGAATCGATCCGATATCTTTATCATATCGATCGAGAACACTGTATTTTTTAATATATATTTAATGATTGAAAATTTTTATATCGAATAAATAGTTATACATTTTTAATTTACTCGAAACTCGACATGCATGATCTACGTGAATAGAATATGAAATACGACGGTCGGATTAAAAAATTATGAAAGCGTGTAAAATTAATTTAGTTTTACACTAGTGTAAGTGGATTATTCTTTTTTTATATATATATTAAAAATAATTTTTTATTTTTATATATTTAGTATTATAAATTTAATTTTTTATAATATTGATGTACCATATTTTTTATTGTTCTAAAATAAAAAAAAATTAAAAATAACCTAAAAAGTAAAAGTATAAAGTGTTTAAAAATGAAAAAAGAAATTCTGAAACATTCCAAAAAAAAAAAAGTGAACGTTTGAAATGAGATGAAAGGAGTAATCAGATATCTAAAGAATCATTCAAGGATGTTAGCTGTTAAAGGAGCAGGGCACCCTCTGTGGATTGAGATTAGAGCAGCGTTCTTCACATATATGGGTCTAGAATTTATATTATTTGAATTTAAAATGAATATTGAATATAGATATACGTTTGATATGAATATATTTAAATTTTTAATTTTTTATATATTTAAAAAATTATATCTTCATAGTTATATTTGAATATGTATTAATATTTTTAAAAAAAGCTAAATAACATAACACAAGATTACATCACATCCATTTTCATTCCATATTTAATAATTCGACCATGAGATCGAGTACCCTGTAACAGAATCACCAAGTTATATATAAGCATTGCCTGAGTTTAGATTATTATTTTGTATAAAATGAAGATAAAATATTCTTAAGACATGACATTTATTCATCACTCGAGGTAGGTTAGCTAGGTTCTTTTTAGCACCAAAGATAAACTTGTTTAGGTGTTTGCGCATGCGCATGCGCGCGTGCATGTTTGTTTATTTTTTTATAAAAAAAATTATAAATATTAAAATCCATACTCAAAATTTTTTGGAGGTTAAATCAGGGGTTTCATTGATAAAAAAAACATATAGAGAGAGGGAGGCTCTCAGTATAGGTCAAACACGGATAAAAAGAAATAGAATCCCTACTCAAAATAAACATAACGAATCACCTAAAATAAAAAGTTGAAAACTTCCAAAAGATAGCCCAGGAAGGAGGGATAAGAAAAAGATGCGTCTTGAGACAATTTAACCACCAAGAATTTACCAGCAGAACAGTTTATTTTATTTGATATCATTTTACATAAAGTAATTAAATTAAATTTTTAATTCGTGCATGTTTTTTTGTGTGTGTATACTTAAGATTTTTATGCCTAGTTAATACAACTATAGAAATAGAAGAAAGGACTGAAGTGATAAGGATATGCAGGGGCTAAGCTAGAAATATTGACGAGGGAGGTGGAAAGTAGATTTGTTCATAGGTCCGCCAAAGTTCGAAATTTATTTTTCCTTACCCAAGCTCGGCCCTCATACCTGAATCACTGTTACCAAATGTATTAAAAAAAAACTTTTTTATTAATATTTTTATATTTTTATAATTAAATTTTAAATACATTATTTTTTATAGATGAACAATGATTCAGAAAAGCCCGAATCATAAATTTTTTTGCCCAGGACCTGCCTAATACGTGCTTGCCGGGCCGGATGGGCTACCGAACTCATGAGCAGGTCTAGTCGAAATATACATATAAAGATTTAAAGTAAAAATAAAAATCGTGTATGAAATAAACCTGTCCAAGGATAAGGTTATTAGTCGGCTCGAACGGAACCGGGTCTTGGGCAAGTAAGATATTAAATTTAAAATATTAACTTTAAATATTATATAAGGATATTAAATTTTTAAATAATAAATAAATTCCTTATAATGAAATAATTTTTTTTTAATTTTTAAATATTATAATTCATGTTATATATGAAAAAAATAATAAGAAATAAAGTCTCAACGTCAAAAAAATTATTGTCTAATTATAATATGCATAAAATTATTTTATATTATAAAAGAAAATCATAAGATTACATATGTTTAAAAAAAATAAAATAAGTTAAATGCACAATTCATATTAGATATTGTAATTGTTTAACTTTATTTGTTATTATTATTATTTTTAAAGAAACTTTATTTATTTATTTTTCCCTTATGAGCATAGAATAAAAAATATTAAACAAAATAATTAATATAAATGTATTTATTTAATTGATTAAAAAGGTAAATAGAGAGAATTAAGCTAATAATAATGAATGGGGTTTAACCTAAAAGTATTACCAAATTTATTATATCAAACAAATTTTACAAATGGAGGGGCCAAATTAAAGAGCCAAATAAAATTTGGAGGGACCAAACGTAATTTTACTCTATTTTAAAAGTCTTAAAAAATTTAAGAATGGGCCAAATTGAAAAGCAAATAAAATTTGAAAGATCAAAAAAATAATTTTACATTAATACAAAAAACTTAAAAAATTTAAGGGAGCCGAGGCCCCTACCTGCCCCTGCCTTCGCCCCTGAGGATATGCAACCTGAAATGGAAGATATAAACCAGTAGAAGATGACAACAATATAACATTGGTGAGACTATGGGCAAATATTATTCTGACTTTGACATCTTCCTGGAATTGATCAGTTTCTTTGATGTGATAGATTTGGATTTCAGATTGAATGGCTGGTGTGGTGGGGGAAATATGTTTGTTGAATCATGATCATATGTGCTAGCTAGATAAGTTAGTATTTGAGTTACCAAATATATAACTCAATCATGGTTCATGGACTGGGAATTAATTGGGTTAATTAGCTTCATCAATCTGGCAGTTGTAAATGGTTGAAGGTTTTAAGAAATTCATCTTCTTCATAAAAATTTTCCAGGGATCTAATTAGAGCTTCCATGATTATTGTCAGTAAAATCTAGTATATATATATATATATGTGTGACTGCAAAAATACAATAATCAACAAATTTCATGACCTATATATTCATAATTTTGAAAATAAAAATTGAAAAACAAAGAAAATATCCTTCTTTGCCACCCCTCTATTTTCCTTAGTAAACTTTAGTTGGGGATGGAAATAATAAGCATCACCAATTAAAACAGTCAAATCCTATAAGCCTATAGCAGACCAACTTGTGTGTATTGTGAGGCTGGACCTTTTAAGTCTCTTAATACAATATGACATGCAATGGAGATATATATGGACACATTTGAAAAGGTTACTGACTGGCTAGACAGAGAGAAGGTGGGGGTTTGGAGTACTAATCATTAGGTAATTAATAGGATAATTCATCAGTAAAAACAATTAGTCGAAAATATTTTTTACAAGTTATAAAAGCTAAAAACCTTTAAAAAAATACTTATTAAGATTAATTAAATTATTATTTATAATAATATATTATAAAGTTTAATTAATCAAGCATTTATTAAATTATATTTTATATAGTCTATATAATATTTTATATAGTCTACTACTTCTAATAATTAGTATAGTAGAATAATTAATGTAGTAGGATAGGACTAGGAGGTATATCTAAAAATGTAATTGTCCATACAATGAGAAATGATGAGTACATGCTTGGGCCAACCACTTTGCTTGGATCCCTTTGATTTGAGTAATAACTTATAAAAACACTAATGGCATGCATCTGCAGACTGATGATCAGCTAGCCCACTTTCATTGCTGCCCTTTTCTGCAACTTTTTAGGTTTTTTCAAGTGGTTGGTCAATATCCCATCCATTAATTCAACCATATTTAGTGCTACTCCATCTATATCAACTGTTACTGTATTGTCTATAGTTAAATTTAACTAGTGCAGGCCATCTTATCCTTAGGATGACAATTAATTATGTTACTATTAAAACCTAAAATCCGAAATTTAATTCAAATGATTCACGCACCGATTAAAATTTATACATTATTTATGTTCTTGAAAAAGTTATTATATATAATAATAATATTTTCGTCTAAAGTTATTAGTTATTGTATTTAATATAATATTATTATTATAAATCATATGTTAACTAACTTTAAAGAGTGTAATAAGAATATTCGTTAAAAAAACCCATATACATATAGAAAACATACCCTACCACGAAAAACAAAAGCATATTCACCATGCAAGAAAAGGGTAAAGAAAAAAAGTTTTTTTTTTTTTTTTTAAGTAAAAACTTATACTCTTCTCATGATTATATAATAAACACGTTAAGTTAAATAATACTATTATTTGAACCGAAGGCTTAATTTGATTGAGTCATGCAGTTATTTTTTTAAGAGATGGTATTCAGTAATTTAAAATTCAAATTTTAGCATTTATAATCTTTTCTTCTATATCTAAATTACAATATTTTTGTAAAAAAATAAAATAGATAGTATTATTTAAGATCCTGTTTAATTACATACATGGCATTGTTTGATGGAAAATGTTCCAATCCCATTGCAGTAACGTTTAGAGGTAAAAATGATTGCATCCTATCATGTTATCAGACGGGGCCAAGCTAAAAATATAATCGTATACATTCAATAGGGGTATTATTCTTAGCTTGCCATGAAAATGTAAGAGTAGAATTTCTTTTTCTAGAAAAATAAAACCAAGTACATAAAAAAAAAAAAGCACATACAATGCATCATCATGAGAAGATAGTAGACCTATTCAAGGGTCGAATAACCCGTATCGTCCGACAAATTTGGTCCTTATTGAGTCGGGCTTCGATAGCATTTTTAGTGATCCGAGTAGGCCCGATTTGGACTACTGTTTAAATAATAAAACATTAATTTTTTATTTAAATTTAATTATAAAAAATATAAAAATATTAATATAAAAATAATTTTTTATTTTTTAATAGTATTTGAACAGTAATATGGGCTGACAGGCCAAACCTAAATAATATGAAAAAAATTCGAACCGCAATCTGACTCAGTTCGATCCATGAATAAATCTATAAAAGAGAGATATAATTAATGTTTGTGTTTGTTTAAACTAGCTAGCTAGCTAATAATAGCATCTATTATGAATTTTCTCTACACTCTTTTTCCTGGTCCCCAACTAAAACCAATCCTAGCTAAGTTTGAAGGGACCCAATAGAAGAATTAGACAACCCATAATCAATTGATCAAATGCATTATTTAAGCATATGATTGATTAAGTGTTCTAAACACAACTTTTTACATGAAAAATGTTATCATATATTTATTCAACACATAATTTGTTTAGAGTTTATTTGGATGATCACTTAACCTGTTATTCTTGTGTTTTATAATTATATACAAAACATAAAAATAATATGATGAAAATCCTTCTTATTAGTCATACAAACTAGACATGTTCAAGGGCCGAGTTATCCGTCCGGTTCGATAGGTTTTACTCGTATTGGATCGGGTCTGATAAGAATTTTTTTAATTCAGGTCGGCATGATCCGAGTTATTGTTCATCAATAAAAAAAAATATTTTTTTATTTAAATTTAATTATAAATATTAATATAAAAATATTATTTTAAACAATAATATAAATTTTTGAATCAACCTAAATCCGAGAAAAAAAATTCGGATTGTAACCTGACCCGGATCCATCCATGAAAGGTCTAATATAAACGAAGCTTTAAAAAGTTAATCTAGTGATATATAGATGAAAAAGACATGGCCACCGAGCTTGATGGAAAAGGAGTTGTTGGGAGGTATTTGTACGTAATTTTATTTATAAATATCAGGGCAGATGTGACCACGAGATCCTAGACCTTCTATCTTAGCATTAGCAATGAGAAGGCTTCGTATGAACAAAGGGAAAAATAACGAAAGGATTATTATCTTATATATTGATAGTGAAATTTTTTAATTTCATAAATAAAGTTAAAAAATATCATATGTTTAATTTATTTATTTTTATATTTTTAAATATAATCTATAAATATGTGACAGATTTTTAATTTCGTTTGTGAAATTAAAAAATTAACTGTCAGTATATAAGATAATAATCCAATAAAAAAGTGTCACTTACATTTTGTTGTTGATGCACCCAAAAGAGTGTATCTTTATTTAACCTTGCACTAAAAAGATCAATTGTAAGTATAGTAGTTAGCAAGGACCGAGTCCTCAGGGATTGGGTTTTAGTTTAAGAATTATTAGTCTAAAACCTAAATTCAAAGAAAACAAAATAAAAGGGGAGGTTTTTAAAATCAATTTAAACTAAAGACTTATAATCAAAGAAGAAAGCAAGTAAATAAGAAGTAATCAAATATGAGAAAAATATGGTTAAGGTTTCATTCTCCACCACTAGACATCATTAAGAATCAATTTCATATCTATCAACATTAATTAGCTATCAAAGTTAACAACCGTAGATAACAACAAGCTCTATTACCTCAATCTTTCCTTAGTTTGTCGTTAAATAGAACAAGCTCTCTATTTAATCTCTAACTATCAAACAACCTAGAATAAGCTCTCTAAGTTCAATTTAATAGCAGCTTTATGATGAGAAAGATAGGTTGATCTAAGCAACAAACACATAAGCTCGGATTGTTCAACTTAGGTTATGTTCCACTTTGCAATTATTGAAAACTTGACCATAATCATTAATCACAAATTGCCACTTATGAATAGGAAATCAAGACAATTACACGGATCAAGACTCCTAAACTAGCATTAGACAATTATCAAGATTTATCTAGTTGGCCACCTAAACAAATCAAAACATCACCATGAACAATTTTAATGGGAGAACATAAGCAACTTTGATAGAAAACAATGATAGATAGATTCTGAAAATTAATTACATAAAATGTCTAGGGCTTTGAAATCACCCTTAACCAAATAAAAGTTTAGCCTAGCATAGGCATTGTAAACATAAATATAAAATTAAAGAGAATCTAAGAAGAAAATAAAAGAAAGAAAGAAGAAGAAGAAGAATATTAGTTATCCAGCCTCTTGCTCTCTAAAAAACAAAGAAACAAAGAAGAAATCAGAACTTTGATGCTTGGAGAAGTGTAAATTTTGTTTGCCCCCTTGATCTCTATTTATAGGCAATAGCTAGGGCATCAAACAAGTGAATTTCAGCTCTCTCCCTTCAATAAATGCTGACTTGTGGCTAAAGTTAAGGAAAAGTGGTTGACTTTTATGTTTTAAGGAAAGATATAAGCCTTGGCAGCCAAGTTTGAATAAATTAGGAAAGTTTTAGTCAAAGCACTCTTTAATGAAGAGAGATTACAAACTTGCAGGCAAAGTAAGTGTAAGGAAGGAAAGTCTTGGCTGATTTAATTCTCCTACTTTGACTAGGATTAGTTTTAAGGAAAGATACTTGCAATTAATGCAATTAATGCAAGTTGACAGCCACTAATCCTTCTTTGACAAGGATAAACATAAATGTAAGCTAGGGTATTAAGAAAAAGATGTCATTTACGGCTAGGGTTTTTTCTGCCACTAGGATTATTTAGGGAGATATTCCATTGCCAATTTGGATGACCATTTCTTATCCGATTTAGGCCCATGACCAACCGTTGGAAAGGTAATCAAGTGGTCTTCAAAAGTCAAGAAGGAAGTTTCTTCGAATAAAGAGTCTAACATCATGTTTTCTTTGCAACAAACTCCGAAGGTTTAATATATCTTCTTGCTTTGCACCAAGAATTTGATCTTTTTGACTCCCAACTCTTTTTCCATCTTGTGATTGTGATTTTGTAAGCTCTTTAATATCCTAGTTGACATGTTTTGACTTCATCTCTTCCAAAATACCTACAAAGCATAAAAACCTAGTAAAATGTCAAGGAACTTAAGAATCAAAACACAAAGTATAAGGAAATTCAATAGGAAAATGGATGAAATTAAGCACTTATCAAACTCCCCCACACTTAATCTTTTGCTAGTCCTCAAGCAAAATCAAATAGAGACAAAGTAATAAACCTAATCTAATCCTCTTTCAATACAAATTAGAGACAATCATTGAACAAGTCTTATAAACTAATCAATAGCTTAAAGAGTTTCACAAAAATCATGCTTGATAGTAAATGGTATAAGTTAAGCTAAAATTAACATAACATATCTCAATCAAAATAGTGCATGTTCAAACTTAATCTCAACTTCTCAAATGGGATACCCTCATGATTTTCACTCTTTAAAGTAGTGGTGAAGTGTTTACACTCAATCAATCTCATGAAAACAGTTTCTACCATATGCTTGCTTGTCCACCTATTCTCCACTACTTAGATCATGCAACTTCATGAATCAAGAGGTCTTTATGCAAGGTTATAATTGGGCCAAGGGGTAATAATGTGGCTAAGAAATAAAAGATAAAGGATATTACAAAAGTTCCAAAGATTTTATAGAGTTTAGAGACATAATAAGATTCATACAAAGAAACTTCTCAAAACTCTTTACAAGTACATAATCACATAGGCCGAATATTCATGTTGGGACTTTTCTTCATTCTAAACAACTTTCGAACATCTTTTTCTTTTCTTTAACTAGAAGTTCAAGAGATTATTCAATTTTTTTTTTCACATGGGAATGTATTTGGCAATATTCCCTCTATTTTTCTCTTGACTTTTGCCTTTCTCCTCCCCCACACTTATTTCTTGTTTCTAACCCAAATTTTCAATAGATCTTCCTTGTCTTTGCAACATGTCTCAAAACATGCTAATTCATCTTTGGAACAAGGGTAAAGATATAAATAAGTATATTTAGGTTAGGGACAAGTTATGGTTACCAAACAAATAGCTTATTCAATGTAGGCTCAAATTGGTTCACTAAAGGGGATGTTCTCTTGGAACATCAATAAGGGATGGCTGTTTGGCCCTGGTTAAAAATCCTAATGCCTCTATCATATTCATGTTGTCACATGCATCAATATAGTCTCAACAAGGTTTAAAGCAAGTTCTAGAGAATCATGTAATCATAAGAGCACTCAAGAAAGAAATTAGATTGATATGTATAATGCATCAATCATATAGGCTCAAAAACTCACAAGGATGATTATACAAGTCAGATTTAAGTCTAAACATGCTTCTTTCTCAATCAACATATCATATTAACATTGGCTCAAAAAAAATGACATCAAGCTCAATTCTCATGAAAAGCTTCTCACTAATAAATCAGTTTTAGACTTATGCAATTCATATCTCATCATAGTATTGAAAGTAACTAAAGCACACTAAAAACAACATAAAAAGAATAAAAAACCAAACACACTAAAGAAAATCCTAAATTCTTCCCCCCACACTTAATTTTTACATTGTCCTCAATGTAATGCTATTATCCCCAATGCAAGAATTATATGTAAGAGAAAAGAACTACTAAACAAAACAAACTAAAGAAAAACAATAAAAGATAGAATGATGGAGAGTATGGAATATGCAAATCAAATTATAATGGATGCTCTCCATCCTTTTGGGTTGCCTCTCAAGAAGCGCTTGGTTTATTGTCCTCAGCCTACTTAGACCCATGCCATTATTATTCAACATAATTTGGCTCAAAAAGTGGTAACTCCTCCACATCTTGTATTGGAAAGTTCTCATAGTAAGGCTTCAATCTATGACCATTCACTTTGAATGCCTTATCTGTTTTTGGGCTTTGGATTTCAACTGCACCATGAGTAAATACATTAGTAATAACAAAAGGTCCAACCCAACGAGAACGTAACTTACCTGGAAATAACTTAAGGCGTGAATGGAAGCGAAGAACTTTTTGTCCAACAACAAAGTCCTTTCTTGATATCATCTTGTCATGGAATGCCTTAGTCTTTTCCTTGTAAATCCTAGAATTCTCATAGGCATCATTCCTTATCTCCTCTAATTCTTGTAGGTCAAGTTTTCTTTGCTTACCTGCCTCATCCATCTCCATGTTGCATTGTTTGATAGCCCAATATGATTTATGTTCCAATTCAACCGGAAGATGACAAGGCTTACCATAAACAAGTCCATAAAGAGACATACCAATGGGTGTCTTATATGCTGTCCTATAAGCCCAAAATGCATCGTCAAGTCGTGAACTCCAATCCTTCCTAATTGGATTAACTGTCTTTTCAAGGATGTACTTTACTTCTCGATTTGACACTTCAGCTTGCCTACTAGTTTGAGGATGGTATGAGGTGGAGACCTTGTGTGTGATGTTATACTTCCTCAAAAGTGCTTCCATAGTCCTATTGCAAAAGTGAGTACCTCTATCGCTGATTATGGCCTTTGGTGTTCCAAACCTAGCAAAGATGTTAGTCTTGACAAAATTTGAAACAACTTTAGAGTCATTAGTCCTAGTGGCTTTTGCTTCCACCCACTTCGAAACATAATCAACGGCAAGTAAAATATAAAGATTACCAAAAGAAGAAGGAAAAGGTCCCATGAAATCCATGCCCCTTACATCAAAAATTTCAACAATAAGTATTGGAGTTTGAGGCATTTGATTTCTAGCACCTAAGTTACCTGTTCTTTGGCAACGATCACATGACTTGCAAAAGAGGTATGCATCTTTGAATATAGTAGGCCAATAAAATCCAGAATTAAGAACTTTCATGGTTGTTCTTTTGGATCCAAAGTGTCCTCCACATGCATAAGAGTGACAAAAGGTGAGAATAGATTGAAATTCAGGTTCGAGTACACACCTTCTTATAATCTGATCGGAGCAATGCTTCCAAAGCTAAGGATCATCCCATATGTAGTATTTGGCATCACTCTTGATCTTATTTCTTTGAGCTTGTGTCAACTCTTGTGGCAACTTCTTGGTAACTAAGTAATTAACAATATCGGCATACCATGGAGTTGTTGTACTTATAAAAAGAAGTTGCTCATCCGGAAAGTTCTCATTCAAGGGTAGTGCATCCTCTTCATGAACTAAACGGCTAAGATGGTCCGCAACCAAGTTGTCACAACCTCTCTTATCTTTTATCTCCAAATCAAACTCTTGTAAGAGAAGTATCCATCTAATCAACCTTGGTTTGGCCTCCTTCTCAGTGAGTAAGTACCTAAGGGCTGCATGGTCAGAATGTACAATTACTTTAGTACCAATTAAATAAGATCGAAATTTTTCTAAAGCAAATACAACAGCCAAAAGTTCTTTTTTAGTAGTGGAATAGTTTAATTGAGCATCATTAAGAGTTCAGGAGGCATAATAAATGGCATGTGAGGCTTTGCCAACCCGTTGGCCCAAAACAGCTCCAATGGCATAGTCACTAGCATCACACATGATTTCAAAAGGTACATTCCAATCTGGTGGTTGCATGATAGGAGCTGATGTCAAGAGTCCCTTCAATGTTTCAAACACCTCTTTGCATTTATCATCAAAGTGGAAAACCACATCTTTTTGTAGTAGCTTGCAAAGAGGTAATGTGATCTTTGAGAAGTCTTTGATAAATCTCCTATAGAAACCTGCATGTCCAAGAAAAGAATGAACCTCTCTCACATTTATGGGAGGTGGTAAAGAATGCATAATATCTATTTTAGATTTATCAACCTCTATCCCTCTAGAAGAAATAACATGGCCCAAAACTATTCCTTGTCCTACCATAAAGTGACATTTTTCCCAATTCAAAACAAGGTTAGTTTCCATGCATCTTTCAAGTACAAGCGTAAGGTTCTCTAGACATCTATCAAAAGAATCACCATAGACACTAAAATCATCCATAAACACTTCTATGATGTTCTCTACATAATCTGAAAATATGCTAACCATACACCTTTGGAATGTAGCTGGTGCATTACAAAGACCAAATGGCATACGCCGGTATACAAAAGTACCAAATGGACATGTGAATGGCAATCTGATTATAACCTGAAAAACCATCAAGAAAACAATAATGAGAATGGCCAGCTAATCTTTCAAGCATTTGATCAATAAAAGGTAAAGGAAAGTAGTCTTTGCGAGTTGTGGAATTAAGTTTACGATAATCAATACAAACTCGCCACCCTGTTTGAATCCTAGTAAGAACAAGTTCATTCTCATTATTTGTTACCACCGTTACACCTGATTTCTTTGGAACCACTTGGACCGGGCTCACCCATTTGCTATCCGAGATAGGATAGATCACTCCAACATCTAGGAGCTTCAATATCTCCTTTTTCACAACCTCCATCATAGGAGGGTTCAATCTTCTTTGTGCTGCTCTTGTTGGTTTGGATGCCTTCTCTAACAAAATCCGGTGCATGCACATGGATGGGCTTATTCCCTTGATATTGGCAATTGTCCAACCAATTGCTGTTTTATGCTCTCTAAGCACCCGGTTAAGTCGCTCTTCTTGCAAAGGTGTGAGCTCTTTGGCAATGATGATCGGTAGTTTGTCTTTTCACCTAAGAACACATATTTCAAGTGGTTCGGTAGTGGTTTCAACTCTAAAGTTGGTGCCTGCAAAATGGAAGGTAGAAGTTTCTCATTAGATAAAGGCAAATCAATAAATGAAACATCAAACCTTGCATCTTTAGGTGGCAGTGAGTGTAAAGATTTTAGTGCCCTTTCCACATAGTCACTCAAGGCTAGTTCCCCTTTAGCATTCCCCATTCCGAGATGTTTGCTAAGGACTATCTCCACACTATCTTCACCATCTAGCTCATAAGCTTGCTGCACTAGTGAGTCAATTATATCAATATTAAAAACAGAATGCACATCACTAGGATATCTCATGGCCTCAAAAATGTTAAAGCGAATTATTTCACCATCAAATTCCATAGTTAAAGAGCCATCATGTACATCTATTTTAGTTCTTGCTATTTTCAAGAATGGTCTCCCTAATAGAATAGGTGTGGGATTAGAAGGCATCTCATCTTCCATCTCAATAACATAAAAGTCAGCGGGAAAAGCCAATTCATTAACCTGTACAAGAACTTCTTCTACAACTCCTCTTGGATAAGTGTTAGAACGGTCAGCAAGTTATATTATAACACCGGTTTCCTCTAGTGGTCCTAGATTCAATGAAGCATAAATTGAATATGGCATGCATTAATAGATGCCCCTAGATCTAGCATAGCACGCTCAAACCTGGTGTTGCCTATCTTACAAGGAATGGTAAACATACCTGGATCCTTGCATTTAGGTGGGAGTTTGTTTTGAAGAACAGCTGACACATTCTCCCTCACACTTACCTTTTCATTCCATTTCAACTTTCGTTTAGATGTGCACAACTCTTTTAGGAACTTGGCATATCTTGGCACTTGCTTGATAGCATCTAGTAAAGGAATGTTCACCTCTACTTTCCGGAAGGTTTCCAAAATTTCCTTCTCTTGCTCCTCCTTCTTGGACTTTGCTAACCTGCTAGGAAAAGGTGGATGAGTTATATAAGAAGGAAAAGATGGTTTAGGAGCTACCTTTTGTAATGGCTCATTGGGATGTGAAGATGATGCCATGGTGTTGTCCTCCCCTTGAGCACTATCCCTTTGTGGTGTCTCAAGCTATTTCCCACTTCTTAGAGTTATAGCATTGGCATTCTCTCTTGGATTCATTATGGTTTGGGAAGGTAATTTCCCAGAATCCCTTGCTTGCATTTGACTCATGGTTGTTGCCAATTGCCCAATTTAAGTCTCCAAATTTTGGATACTTGTCTTTGTTTTCTGTTGAAATTGAATTGTATTAGTAAAAAGAGCTTTAACAAGATCTTCAAGAGAAGTACCTGAATTTTGGGTAGGTGGCACTTGTTGTCGGGTTTGGTATGGTTGTTGCACTCTTTGCTGAAAACCCGATGGCCTGTTGTCAAATAGTGGAGCAATAGTTTGTGGTTGGTTCCCTCCATAATTGAAGTTTGGATGATCCTTCCATCCTGGATTGTAAGTGTTTGAGTAGGGATCATATTTCCTTGATTGGTTTTGAAATCCACCCATGGCATTCACATGTTCATTGGTGTCCTCTTGAAGTGTTGGACACATATCAGTTTGGTGCCCCATGTTTGAACATATGCCACAAGCCTTTATTTGCTGTATATTACCTACAGCCAATTGTTGAACAAGAGAAGTCAGTATATCAAATTTTTGTTCAACGGATGATATACTTACCTCATTGACTTTCTTGGGTTGTGGTGGTGGATCATGTCTCATTGAGAATTGTTGAGAATTGGCTGCCATGTTGGAGATTAGAGTTCTAGCAGCCCCAGAAGTCTTATCAACTAGAGCTCCCCCACTAGCGGCATCTATCATACTTCTCTCCATGGGCATGAGACCTTCATAGAAATATTGGATGAGAAGTTGTTCACTTATCTGATGGTGTGGACATGATGCACAAAGTTTCTTGAACCTCTCCCAATATTCATATAAGGACTCTCCATTGTATTGCCTAATCCCACATATCTCTTTTCTAATGTTGGCGGCCTTAGATGCTGGGAAATACCTTTCCAAGAATGCTTTCTTCATATCATTCCATGTAGTGATGGTCCCAGATGGTAGATAGTTGAGCCATTCCTTTGCTGAATCAGCTAGAGAGAATGGGAAGGCTCTCAACTTAACTTGCTCTTCCGTGAATCCTTTTGGTCTCATGCTTGAGCAAACTACATGGAATTCCTTGAGGTGCTTATTTGGATCCTCTCCTGCAAAACCATGAAAACTTGGGAGAAGATGAATCAAACCAGATTTTAATTCAAAAGCTACCTCAAGATTAGCATATTCAATGCATAATGGTTGTTGATCCAAGTCCGGCTCCTTGAGAGTTCGGTTGTCAGCTGCTGCCATCTCTCCTTGCTCCTCTTGGATGTTTTGGATCAACTCCTCGATTGGTTGTTGGTGAAAAGTTATAAATTCCCGAATTCTCCTAAGTCTTAAGTCTTCTTCAAGAGCTTGGAACATTCACTAATAAAAAAAAAATAAGAAAGTAAATAATTAGAACAGAAAATAAGAATAAACCAATAAACTAATAAACTAAAGAAAGCAATCCCCGGCAACGGCGCCAAAAACTTGGTGCACCCAAAAAAGTGTATCTTGTTTAACCTTGCAAAAAAAATCAATTGTGGAGTATAGTGATTAGCAAGGGTCGAGTCCTCAGGGATTGGGTTTTAATCTATGAGTTATTAGTTTATAACTTAGGTTCAAAGAAAACAAAAGAAAAAGGGGGTTTTGAAATAGTTTTAAAAATAAGCAAACAAGAAAAGTAAGATGCAAGTAAGAAATAAGAAATCAAATATGAGAGAAATATGGTTAAGGTTTCATTCTCCACCACTAGACATCATTAAGAACCAATTTCAGATCTATCAATATCAACCAACTATCAAAGTTAACAACCGTAGATAACAACAAGCTCTGTTATCCCAATCTTTCCTTAGTTTGTCGTTAAATAGAACAAGCTCTCTATTCAATCTCTAACCATCAAACAACCTAGAATAAGCTCTCTAAATTCAATTTAATGGCAGCTTTATGATGAGAAAGATAGGTTGATCTAAGCAACAAACTCATAAGCTCGGATTGTTCAACTTAGGTTATGTTCCACTTTGCAATTATCGAAAACTTGACCATAATCATTAATCACAAATTGCTACTTATGAATAGGAAATCAAGACAATTACACGGATCAAGACTCCTAAACTAGCATTAGACAATTATCAAGATTTATCTAGTTGGCCACCTAAACAAATCAAAACATCATCATGAACAATTTTAATAGAAGAACATAAGCAACTTTGATAGAAAACAATGATAGATAGATTCTGAAAATTAATTACATAACATGTCTAGGGCTTTGAAATCACCCTTAACAAAATAAAAGTTTAGCCTAGCATAGGCATAGATAATATATACATAAAACTAAAAAGAAAAATAAAAGAATGGAGAAGAAGAAGAAGAAGAAGAAGAAGAAGAAGAAGAAGAAGAAAAATGATGATCCTTGAGTCTCCTCAAAAGATGTATAGTTTATGGCTCAAAAGATGGTATTTATAGAGCTTTAAAACCCTGAGAATAAGTCATTGCCGCACAAGTAAGCCTGGAGGTGCAAAAATCACGTTTTTGCCTTTTTTTTTTTTTTCTGATTTACGATTAGGGTTTTTCTGGTCGCAGGGTTCTTTAGGGAGATCTTCTAGCGCCATTTTGAATGCCCATTTCTTATCCGATTTGGGCCCATAATATAATGTTTGAAATATAATCAAGTCAACTTCAAAAGTCAAGAAGGAAGTTTCTTCAAATAAAGAATCTAACATCACGTTTTCCTTACAACAAGCTCTAGAGGTCAAATTTGCCTAATTGCTTTTCAACCAGAAATTGATATTTTTGACTCCCAAGTCTTCTTCCATCTTGTGATTATGATTTTGTAAGCTCTTTACCATCATTATTGACATCTTTTGACTTCATTTCCTTATTGTACATCATGTTTTCTTAGCAACAAGCTCCGGAGGTAAAATCTGTCTTCTTGCTTTGCACCAAGAATTTGATCTTTTTGACTCCCAACTCTTTTTCCATCTTGTGATTTCACTTTTGTAAGCTCTTTAACATACTAATTGACATGTTTTGACTTCATCTACTCCAAAATACCTACAAAGCATAAAAACCTAGTAAAATGTCAAGGAAGTAAGAATCAAAGCACAAAGTATAAGGAAATTAAATAGGAAAATGTATGAAATTAAAATATTGATTTTTTTAATATATTAAAAAATAATTAAAAATATAAAATATTGATTTTTTTATATATTAAAAAATAATAGCAAGCCTAAAAAATTCAATGTCCCAATCCTGGCTTTTTTTTTTTATTTATAATAATATTGCTAATTTTTTTTTAAATATCGATGTTTTGTTTTTATTTACCAAAATGCGCTAGTTTCAGAAATATTGAAAAATCGTCATGGCCGCGGGTGACTTCCCTTCACATTTTTGTAATTTTTTTCCAAATAGATGTATGAAAGTCGTCCTTGACAAGGGCGGCTTTCATAGATATTTTTAACAGAAAAAAAAAACACAGTGGAAGCTGCCAAAGCTGGGCTCTCTTGTTTCTTGGGAATTGATAAACTCATAAAATACACATTTTATGCCCTTTCTATTCTTAGTTTTAGTTATGTTTTCGATCTTTATTTTGATTACTTATATTGAATTTTTTTTCTTTCTATTTTAGGCAATTTTAGGTTTCGGGCCAGCACTGCAGCGCCAGCTTTACAGCGCTGCAGCACTGGCTCTCGACATGTTTGGGGCGCTGCAGCACTAGACACCTGATGCACCAAAAAAACTGTATCTTGTTATAAGATTGCACAAAAATAATTAAATAAGTTGTTAAGTATAATAAAAGCAAGGGTCGAGTCCTTAGGGATTGAGTTATAGTTTATAAATAATTAGTTTATCACTTAGAAACAAATAGACAAAAGCAAAGGGGTTTTTGAAATCAGATTTAAACTAAAGTAAACAATAAAAGTAAGAAAACAAGTAAACAAGAAGTAATCAGATATGAGAAATATGGCTAAAGGTTCATTCTCCACCACTAGACATCATTAAGAATCAAATTCAGACCTATCAATATCAATTTTCTATCAAAGTTAACAACCGTAGATAACAACCTCCCGTGTTACCACAATCCTTCCTTTAGTTTGTAGTTAAATAGGACAAACGCAACTACTTAATCTCTAACTATCAAACAACCTAGGATAAACATCTCTAAATTTAATTTAATAACAGCTTTAAGATGAGAAAGATAGGTTGATCTAAGCAACAAAAGCATGAACATGAATTATTTAACTTAGGTTATATTCCACTTTGCAATTAGCGAAAACTTTAACATAATCATTAATCACAAATTGCCACTATTGAATAGAAATCAAGATAAGCTACGTATCAAAACTCCTAAACTAGCATTAGATAATTATCAAGATCTATCTAGTTGCATCCTAAACAAATCAAGATAAAAATCATAAACAATTCAGTTAGAAGAACATAAACAACTTTGATAGAAAACTAATATATAATAGAATCTGAAAATTAATTACATAACATGTCTAGAGCTTTGAAATCACCCTTAACCAAAGAAAAGTTTAGCCTTGCATAGGCATTGTCAACATAAACATAGAATTAAAAGAAAAATAAGAAAAAAACTAAAGAAGAATAATATTAATTATTCAGCCACTTGCTCTCTCAAAAACTCTAAAACAAAGAAGAAATTAGAACTCTAATGCTTGGTGAAGTGTGAATTCGGTAGCCCCCTTGTTCTCTATTTATAGGAAGCATGTAGGGCATCAATTAATGAAGTTGCGGCTCCTATCTCACTTATGCTGACTTGCGGCTAGGGTTAGGGTATTAAGGAAAGGTGGCCGACTTGTTTGATGCGTTTAAGGAAAGATACAAGACTTGGTGTTGCGGGTGAAAATATCAGTGTCCGCAACTGTGAGAGTCTGCTGGAGTGGATGTGGCCATTGTAGTGGCAGAGACTAAGGCTGAACACCAACGGACACTAGAGTACTGATGTGTTGGGTGTGCTTGGGCCAAAGTAAGTGACACTTAGGTGGACATCGGACACATGGGGGCCGAAGTCGACAGATATGCGTGGCACTTGGGAACCAAAGTGGTTAGTCTCTCGCCGAGTGTACAAGGCACTAAGGAACTGATGTGATCAACCTTCTGCTAGAGGTGCGTGGCACATTAGATCACATCGGGGGACATTGGGATGTATCGGGACCGAAGTGATCTTCACTAGTTGGATGGTTTCCTGCAAGGAAGCAACGAGGTGAGAGGGGCGCCGGAGCTCTGGGGCGCGCTTCGACGCTCAAGTTAGTATCACCTCAAGTGTTTGGCACATAAAGACATAGGATCACTTTGGATATCCAAAATTTAAAATGTAGAGTGAGATAGGGAAAATTGATCTAGTTAGAGGACTTTCTCTCTCTAGTCTGATTTTTAGGCCTATGATAGGTGTTGTTGGAGTAGTAGGGGTAGCCTATTTATAGGCTGACGGACGGTGCAGATTGTGCCACGTGTCAGCATCTGAGTGAGGGTGCATGATAGGTGTTGTAGCTGCATTGCACCCAATCGAACCCATTTCTATTGGGATAGCTGTGTAGAAGCTGTTTTGGTGTTTCGATTTCTCATCCGGTTCGGACAACTGGACAACAGTGGGCCTGGTTCCAGGTCTCCCTAACATTCAGTCCCCCCTTAAGACCGGAAGTGTGTATCAGTTTCGGTCACTTGAGGAGGATTGGGTGCAATGATGACCGGGTTGAGAGGGGCGCATCTCTTGGGGCGATGAAGAGTCTGATGGGCGCTTTGCGACTCTCGACGTGGGCGTGCGAGAGCTCTTCATGCCCTGCGTGCAAATTTTTGGTAGGACATCCTCATTTCTGGTGATTGAGTCATCACATATGGAGCTTTGTTATAAAGCTCGGACTTAGGTCATCCTTGGTGTGTATCCTCATCTGTTTTTCTTGTCCGTGAAGGGTGGTGCCTTGCTTGGGAGACAAGCGTCCATTAGTTGCTATTTTTTGCACGTTCAGGTTTCAGCTTTGCGACCCCGTCGTGTGTTTAGCAAGTTTAACTTGTTTTTGTGCATGTGGAGGAGTTGCCTTTGCACTTTTGGAGGCCAGCGTTGTGGCTTTTCCTTATGTGTTGGTCAAATAAGTTTTGCTACACCTTCGTTTGGAGGACCCTTGTTCGTTCAAGCGATTTGTGGAAAGATGGACGTCTGGCCTCATTTGTTTCACAGCGCGTTATAATGTGAGTGTATCACTTTTTGCTGTGCTGAAATGAGCGTTGGTTTGTCACATCTTCCAGGGGTATCTGACCATTTTGGAGAAGAAATATGTTTGGTTGAGGTGTGGAACACATCTAGGAGATGTGTTTTAACATCTCCTTTTGTCCGTTTGTTCATGGTAAGCCTCTAAGTGATCTTTTTGAGGTATGAGGCATGTCTAGGAGGTGTGTTTAACATCTTATCCTATTTGCATGCTCGGACTTCCATATGATCACCTTTGAAGAGGGGCTCGAATTGCTTTGCACGTTTAGGAGGTTGGACTCCTGTTGGAATATGTTGACAATTGTCGTGGCCGCCTTCCTTCTTCTTTATCCTTTGCACGTTTGCAAAGGTGTTGTGTGTCTTTGACTTCACTTCTTGACATAGGGATGGATGTCGAGGTTGTGCCTTATGGCTGTACCTTCTTCGACTCCATCTTTTTGTTGGAAGTGAGCTATAGGTTAGGCGATTGTTGCCTACATCCTATTTCATTCTTCATAGAATTCCATGGCCATTTGGGATATCTTGTGATGCCTTTAACATCTGCTAAGTCGTACGGCATATCTCTTGTCCGACCACATTGTGTCGTGGGAGTGTCTTGGTTTTTTCCAAGTTGTGCACCACACTTGCAATTGTTGTGGAGTGGGGGCACTACTCCCTCCTTCGAGAAGTTGAGTGTGTTTGCTCGAGTTTCATCTTCTTGTCCGAAGTGGTTGAATGGCACGTCTTGACTTGTTAAGAGACATCCAAGATCTTTTATGGTTTCGAACTTAATTCTGATAAAGTGATGACTATCACGTTTTTTAGATGTGAGTTTGGCTTCTCTCTCTTGTCGTGGTTTAAGTCCTGGCCATGTAATGCGTTCTCCTCCTCAGTGAGAGGAGTTGTTGGCTATTTCAAAAGTTTGTGCTTCTTTCTTTGACTTAAGGGGCCAACGTTCGAATCTTCAAGCTTGCATTAGCTTCTTCAACTTAGGGGGGGCCAACGTCCGCATCTTTAAGCTTGCGTTAGCTTCTTCAACTTAGGGGCTGATGTGGAAATGTCCGTATGGACCCTGCTCCCTTTTTCAAGATTCAGTAAGAGGTCTTTGCTCAAGCTATGCTCATCCTCTGCCTTCGAGAAGTTGAGCGTGTTTGCTCGAGGAACAGCGAGCTGCCCGTTGTTGTGCTCTTGGTCGTACAACTTAATTCTTGTGCGTGGACGTGCTTATCGAGGCGCAGATTTTTTGAAGTCTCTTCAAGGATGCTCTTTGTGATTTTTCATTCGTCCGAGGCTTTTTTCTCTATCTCTTTCGATATGGATTTTTCATGTCTTCCTGAGTCCGAGGCCACATAGGTGGCCGGCCATGTGTTTGTGCTTGGCGCCACTTCTCTTTATTTCCCAAGTGTTTTTGGAGCATGTGGAGTCTACTTGCTTGATTTCTCAAATGGGGGACATATCTCAACTGATGTGACTTAAAGCTTATTTTCTTGTCTCCCACTGACTTTGGCCTTTGGATTTTCCCTCCCATTTGCTAGACCACTTCAAAATTTTCCCCCTCTTTCTCCCACACATGCCTCTATAAAAAATGGGTTATTGTCTTCTTCTCCTCATCTGTGAGCTTTGAGGTAAAAGTAGAGAGAAATTGGTGAGAGGAGCTTTTATCGTTCACTTGAGTTTTTTGCTTGAGTTTTTTCGGACATCTTTTTTTTTTGGACTTCGAGAACGGATTTTCACATTGGGAGGAGGTTGGCGTGCACATCAAGTTACCAAGTAAATGATTTCCTCTTGTTCTATTGTGTTTTCCGTTTGGTCTCCCCAAGTGTTTTGTTGTTTTTAACATGCTTTCCTAAGTGTTTTGACTTCTTCACATGCTTTCCCAAGTGTTTTGGGCTTTCGGACATGTCTCCCTAAGTGTTCTGATTGGTGTCCAAACTTCCCCAAGTGTTTTGGCTTTCGAAAATGTTTCCCCAAGTGTTTGGACTCATGTCCAGGCTTTCCCAAGTGTTTTGGCTTTCGGACATGATTCCCCAAGTGTTTTGACCCTCGAGTATGCTTCCCCAAGTGTTTGGAGATTTTAGGCCAAGTTTTCCTAAGTGTTATTGTTGTTGCCTAGTCCTTATTTTGGGGACACTTAGGATCACTTGGGGGCACTTAGGATGCACCTTGGAGTTCTGGCTTGATCACTTGGGAATACTTGGGAACATTTGGGATCACTTGGGAATACTTGGGAACACTTGTGAACACTTGGGATCACTTGGGATCACTTAGGATGTATCTTAGAAATCCGTCTTGACCACTTGGAGAACACTTGGGATCTCTTGGGAACACTTGGGATCACTTGGGATTGCTTAGGATGCACCGTAGAAACCCGTCTTGACAACTTGGAGAACAGTTGGGATCACTTCGGAACACTTGGGATCACTTGGGATTGCTTAAGATGCACCTTAGAAATCCGTCTTAACAACTTCGAGAACACTTGGGAATACTTGGGATCACTTGGGATTGCTTAGGATGTACCTTAGAAATCCGTCTTGACAACTTGGAAAACACTTGGGAACACTTAGGATTCACCTTAAAAATCCGTCTTGACCACCTTGGAGAACACTTGGGATCACTTGGGATCACTTAGGGGCACTTAGGATTCACCTTAGAAGTCCGTCTTAACCACTTGGAGAACACTTGGGATCACTTGGGATCACTTAAGATTCACCTTAGAAATCCATCTTGACCACCTTGGAGAACACTTGGGATCACTTAGAAGCACTTAGGATTCACCTTAGAAATCCGTCTTGACCACCTTAGAAATCCGTTTTGATCACTTGGAGTGTGCCTTGGAAGCTTGTTTATTATTTTTGCACTCTCAACTCATGTCCGTGGCGCCTTTCTCATGCTTTTAACTTTGTTCTCCGTGTGTTTTTTGGATAAGAGTATGTGGAGATGTTGTGGATTTCTTCCATTATTCTTACTTGGTTCGGAACCCATGTCATCCTCTCTTATTTATTCTTGACAGGTTGTTGCTAGCTTTAATGTGCTCGCGGTGGCCATTTGTGATGCTTTGTAGCAATACTTAGTGAGTTTCTCTCCTTTGATGGTTTTTCGGACGTGCATCCCGTAGTGATGTCCACTTAATTGATCTAACTTATCTTAACTTTTTGTTGTAGATTGGTGTGGTGGCTCGTTGTTTTCCATTTTCCAATTTGTTGTTATTGATGCACCCAAAAGAGTGTATTTTGTTTAACCTTGCACTTAAAAAAAATCAATTGTAGAGTATAATGATTAGCAAGGGTCGAGTCCTCAGGGATTGAGTTTTAATCTATGAGTTATTAGTTTATAACTTACGTTCAAAGAAAACAAAAGAAAAGGGGGTTTTGAAATAGTTTTAAAAATAAGCAAACAAGGAAAGTAAGAAAACAAGTAATTAAGAAGAATCAAATATGAAAAATATGGTTAAGGTTTCATTCTCCACCACTAGACATCATTAAGAATCAATTTCATATCTATCAACATTAATTAGCTATCAAAGTTAACAACCGTAGATAACAACAAGCTCTGTTACCCCAATCTTTCCTTAGTTCGACGTTAAATAGAACAAGCTCTCTATTTAATCTCTAACTATCAAACAACCTAGAATAAGCTCTCTAAATTCAATTTAATAGCAGCTTTATGATGAGAAAGATAGGTTGATCTAAGAAACAAACACATAAGCTCGGATTGTTCAACTTAGGTTATGTTCCACTTTGCAATAATTGAAAACTTGACCATAATCATTAATCACAAATTGCTACTTATGAATAGGAAATCAAGATAATTACACGGATCAATACTCCTAAACTAGCATTAGACAATTATCAAGATTTATCTAGTTGGCCACCTAAACAAATCAAAACATCATCATGAACAATTTTAATGGAAGAACATAAGCAACTTTGATAGAAAACAATGATAGATAGATTCTGAAAATTAATTAAATAACATGTCTAGGGCTTTGAAATCACCCTTAACCAAATAAAAGTTTAGCCTAACATAGGCATAGATAATATATACATAAAACTAAAAAGAAAAATAAAAGAATGGAGAAGAAGAAGAAGAATAATGATGATCCCTTGAGTCTCCTCAAAAGATGTCTAGTTTGTGGCTTAAAATATGGTATTTATAGAGCTGTAAAACCCTGAGAATAAGTCCTTGCCGCACAAGTAAGCCTGGAGGCAGAAAAATCACGTTTTTGCCTTTTTTTTTTCTTTCAGATTTGCGATTAGGGTTTTTCTGGCCGCAGGGTTCTTTGGGGAGATCTTCTAGCGCTATTTTGAATGCCCATTTCTTATCCGATTTGGGCCCATAATATATCGTTGGAAAGATAATCAAGTCAACTTCAAAAGTCAAGAGGAAGTTTCTTCAAATAAGGAATCTAACATCATGTTTTCCTTACAACAAGCTCCAGAGGTCAAATCTGCCTAATTGCTTTTCAACTAGAAATTGATATTTTTGACTCCCAAGTCTTCTTCCATCTTGTGATTATGATTTTGTAAGCTCTTTACCATCATTATTGACATCTTTTGACTTCATTCTCCTTATTGTACCTAAAATTCAAAAACATATTATAAGTAAACAAGATAAAGATCGAAAACATAACAAAAACTAAAGTTAGAAAGGCATAAAATGTATATTTTATGAGCTTATCAAATACCCCCACACTTAGCTTTTTGCTAGTCCTCGAGCAAAACAAAATAAAAATAAAATAAGAAAATCTAATCTAATCCACTTTCGTAAGAAATCACGGTGGCACTTAGCATGTGACACAAGTCTTTAAACCCCTAGGTGTCCCTAGTGGACGAGTTTGGTCTCGTGAGGGTTTACTAGGACGATACCCACAAACATTGAAGACATAAGAAAAACTAAAAATAATAATAATTATTATAACTAATCCTTCCAATATAAATTAGAGATAATCACTGGACAAGTCTTATAAACTAATCAATAGCTTAAAGAAATTCACAAAAAATCTTGCTTGAATGTAAATAGTTTGAGTTAAGCCAATATTAACTTAACATATTTCAATCAAAATAGTGCATATTCAAACATAATCTCAACTTCTCACATGGGATACTCTCCTGATTTTCACTCTTTAAAGTAGTGGTAAAGTGTTTACACTCAATCAATCTCATGAAAACACTTCTACCATATGCTTGCTTGTCCACCTATTCTCCACTATTTAGATCATACAATTTCATAAATCAAGAGGTCTTTATTCAAGGTTGTAATGGGGCCAAAGGGTTGTAATGTGGTTAAAGAATAAAAGATAAAAGATAAAAGATATTACAAAGGTTCCAAAGACTTCATAGAATTTAGAGACAAAATAAGATTTTGCAAATAAAACTTCTCAAAATTCTTATAAAGCACATAATAATATAGGCTAAATATTCATGTTGAGCCTTTGCTTCATTCTAACCAACTTTGTAACATCTTTTTCTTTACTTTAACTAGAAGTTCAAGAGATGATTTTTCTTTTTTTCAATATGGGAATATATTTGACAATGATCCCTTTCTTTTTCTCTTGACTTTTTCTTTTCTTTTCTTCCCCCACACGTATCTTTTGTTTCCAACCCAAATTTTCAACTAAAAATATCCCTTGTTTTTTTGCAATATGTCTCAAAATATATAATCCATCTTTAGAACAAGGGTAAGGATATAAGTATATTTAGGCTAGGTGTAAGTTGTGGTTACCAATAAAATAGCATATTTAATGTAGGCTCAAATTGGCTCACTAGTGGGGATGTTCTCTTGGAACATTAATAATGGATGGTTGTTTGGCTCTGGTTATAATCCTAATGCCTCTATCATATTCATGTTATCACATGTATCAATATAGTCTCAACAAGGTTTAAAGCAAGTTCTAGAGAATCATGTAATCATAAGAGCACTCAAGAAAGAAATTAGATTGATATGTATAATGCATCAATCATATAGGCTCAAAAACTCACAAGGATAATTATACAAGTCAATTTTAAGTCTAAACATGCTTCTTTCTCAATCAATATATCATATTAACATTGGCTCATGAAAAATAGTGATATCAATCAAGCTTAATTCTCATAAAAATCTTACCACTAATGATCAGTTTCAGACCTATGCAATTCATATCTCATTATTGTATTAAAAGCACACTAAAAATAATAATAATAATATTAAAGACTCATAAAAAAATAATAGACAAAAATAAAAGAAATCCTAAATCCTTCCCCCAACACTTAATTCTTACATTGTCCTCAATGTAATGCTATTAACCAAATGAAAGAATCATGTGTAAGAGAAAATAACTAATAACATAAGAAAAGAAATAACTAAGACTCAAAACAAAACAAATTCATGCAACCTAAATAATCCTAAAATACTAAACAAATAATTAACAAATAAACATAAAAATAAATAAATAAAAACAATAAAAATAATAAAAGAAAAAGGAAAAGAAAGCAAATCTGAGTATGGCATGTTGGTAATTTCTTCATTAATTGGGCTGCCTTCCCAATTAGTACTTGAGTTAAGTTGTCCAACCTAACCAACACCCCTTATTGGCTGTTTAGGAGTTGCAAGATCATAAAAGAAACTTTCCGAATTTGTGCGTTTTGTAGGGCGGTTTCTTTGCATAATAGTGGATGCATTATCCATTACAAGTATTATTCCATCATCCTTTGTGGTGCATAGCTTGTCAAGGAATGGTGCATATTTTGGTATTTGTTGAATGGCATCCACAAACAAGCTGTTTAAGGTTTCCGGCATGTGTTGTTCATGTTCTTCCTCCTTGAACTTTGCAAATCTACTAGGAAAAGGTGGAGAAGAAACATTAGTAAAAAGTGGAACCTTAAACGTTACCTCAGGTGCCAAAGTACTCTCTTTCGGAATTGAGCCTTCATTATCTTCAATAGTTGAATCCATCTTTAGCTCTTTCTCATCCTCGGGTTCCCTTGGATTTTCTGATTCATCCTCAAGTTGTGTGGCACTAACACTCTCTTTTGGATCAATCATCGATTGGGAAGGGAGTGCTTGAGATCTTTGTGCTACTAATTCCACCGTACTACTAGCCAATAGGCTCATTTGCCTTTCCAAACTCTGGATACTTTCCTTTGTTTCCCTTGTTTCCTGTTGAAGTTGAAAAGTATTAATAACAAGAAAATTGACAAGTTCTTCTAAAGAATTACCTGAGTTTTGAGGTGGTGGCTCAAAAAGATCTTGTTGTTGATCCCATGGTTGATTGAAGACAAATTGATTAGTGTAATTAGTATAAGGATCTACTTCTTGATAATCTCCTGAGTAGCCATAATGAGTATGATTCGACCATCCCTCATTGTAAGTGTTTGGGAAAGCATCATACTGTTGTCCTTGGAACCCTTGATGGCTTTGGTATTCTCCCACATCATAGGCTGGTTCAAAATTATCTTTTTGGTAGTATGTGCACCAATTGGTTGGATGATCCATCATGAAGCACACTCCACACTGCCTTGATTGTTGAATATTACTTATGGCCACTTGTTGAACTATGGAGATGAGATTGTCTAGTTGGTTCTGAAGTTTTGATGTAGCACCTGCCATCTCTTCTTGCTTGAAATTTGAAAACAAAAACCTGTATGTACAAGAAAAATAAAATTAATTACAACTGAAAATAAGAATAAACCAATAAACTAATAAACTAAATAAAGCAATCCCCGGCAACGGCGCCTGATGCACCCAAAAGAGTGTATCTTATTTAACCTTGCACTTAAAAAGAATCAATTGTAGAGTATAGTGATTAGCAAGGGTCGAGTCCTCAGGGATTGGGTTTTAATCTATGAGTTATTAGTTTATAACTTAGGTTCAAAGAAAACAAAAGAAAAGGGGGTTTTGAAATAGTTTTAAAAATAAGCAAACAAGAAAAGTAAGATGCAAGTAAGAAATAAGAAATCAAATATGAGAGAAATATGGTTAAGGTTTCATTCTCCACCACTAGACATCATTAAGAACCAATTTCAGATCTATCAATATCAACCAACTATCAAAGTTAACAACCGTAGATAACAACAAGCTCTGTTATCCCAATCTTTCCTTAGTTTGTCGTTAAATAGAACAAGCTCTCTATTTAATCTCTAACCATCAAACAACCTAGAATAAGCTCTCTAAATTCAATTTAATGGCAGCTTTATGATGAGAAAGATAGGTTGATCTAAGCAACAAACACATAAGCTCGGATTGTTCAACTTAGGTTATGTTCCACTTTGCAATTATCGAAAACTTGACCATAATCATTAATCACAAATTGCCACTTATGAATAGGAAATCAAGACAATTACACGGATCAAGACTCCTAAACTAGCAATAGATAATTATCAAGATCAATCTAGTTGTACACCTAAATAAATCAAGACAACATCATAAACAATTCTTGTAGAAGAACATAAGCAACTTTGATAGAAAATTAATGATAGATAGAATCTGAAAATCAATTACAAAACATGTCTAGGGCTTTGAAATCACCCTTAACCAAATAAAATTTTAGCCTAGCATAGACATAGATAATATATACATAAGACTAAAAAGAAAATAAAAGAATAAAAGAATGGAGAAGAAGAAGAAGAAGAAGAATAATGATGATCCTTGAGTCTCCTCAAAAGATGTCTAGTTTGTGGCTCAAAAGATGGTATTTATAGAGCTTTAAAACCCTGATAATAAGTTCTTGCCGCACAAGTAAGCCTGGAGGCAGAAAAATCACATTTTTGCCTTTTTTTCAGATTTGCGGTTAGGGTTTTTCTGGCCGTAGGGTTCTTTAGGGAGATCTTCTAGCGCCAATTTGGTTGCCCATTTCTTATCCGATTTGGGCCCATTATATATCGTTGGAAAGATAATCAAGTCAAATTCAAAAGTAAAGAAGGAAGTTTCTTCAAATAAAGAATCTACAATCATGTTTTCCTTACAACAAGCTCCAGAGGTCAAATCTGCCTGATTGCTTTTCAACCAGAAATTGATATTTTTGACTCCCAAGTCTTCTTCCATCTTGTGATTATGATTTTGTAAGCTCTTTACCATCATTATTGACATATTTTGACTTCATTCTCCTTATTGTACCTAAAATTCAAAAACATATTATAAGTAAACAAGATAAAGATCGAAAACATAACAAAAACTAAAGGTAGAAAGGCATAAAATGTATATTTTATGAGCTTATCAGCGCCAAAAACTTGATGCACCCAAAAGAGTGTATCTTGTTTAACCTTGCACTTAAAAAAAAAATCGATTGTAGAGTATAATGATTAGCAAGGGTCGAGTCCTCAGGGATTGGGTTTTAATCTATGAGTTATTAGTTTTTAACTTACGTTCAAAGAAAACAAAAGAAAAGGGGGTTTTGAAATAGTTTTAAAAATAAGCAAACAAGAAAAGTAAGAAAATAAGTAATTAAGAAGAATCAAATATGAAAAATATGGTTAAGGTTTCATTCTCCACCACTAGACATCATTAAGAATCAATTTCATATCTATCAACATTAATTAGCTATCAAAGTTAACAACCGTAGATAACAACAAGCTCTGTCACCCCAATCTTTCCTTAGTTCGTCGTTAAATAGAACAAGCTCTCTATTTAATCTCTAACTATCAAACAACCTAGAATAAGCTCTCTAAATTCAATTTAATAGCAGCTTTATGATGAGAAAGATAGGTTGATCTAAGCAACAAACACATAAGCTCGGATTGTTCAACTTAGGTTATGTTCCACTTTGCAATTATTAAAAACTTGACCATAATCATTAATCACAAATTGCTACTTATGAATAGGAAATCAAGACAATTACACGGATCAATACTCCTAAACTAGCATTAGACAATTATCAATATTTATCTAGTTGGCCACCTAAACAAATCAAAACATCATCATGAACAATTTTAATGGAAGAACATAAGCAACTTTGATAGAAAACAATGATAGATAGATTTTGAAAATTAATTAAATAACATGTCTAGGGCTTTGAAATCATCCTTAACCAAATAAAAGTTTAGCCTAACATAGGCATAGATAATATATACATAAAACTAAAAAGAAAAATAAAAGAATGGAGAAGAAGAAGAAGAATAATGATGATCCCTTGAGTCTCCTCAAAAGATGTCTAGTTTGTGGCTTAAAATATGGTATTTTTAGAGCTTTAAAACCCTGAGAATAAGTCCTTGCCGCACAAGTAAGCCTGGAGGCAGAAAAATCACGTTTTTGCCTTCTTTTTTTTTTTTTTCAGATTTGCGATTAGGATTTTTCTGGCCGTAGGGTTCTTTAGGGAGATCTTCTATCGCTATTCTGAATTCCCATTTCTTATCCGATTTGGGTTCATAATATATCGTTGGAAAGATAATCAAGTCAACTTCAAAAGTCAAGAAGGAAGTTTCTTCAAATAAGGAATCTAGCATCATTGTTTCCTTACAACAAGCTCCAGAGGTCAAATCTGCCTGATTGCTTTTCAACCAGAAATTGATATTTTTGACTCCCAAGTTTTCTTCCATCTTGTGATTATGATTTTGTAAGCTCTTTACCGTCATTTTTGATATCTTTTGACTTCATTCTCCTTATTGTACCTAAAATTAAAAAACATATTATAAGTAAACAAGATAAAGATTGAAAACATAACAAAAACTAAAGGTAGAAAGGCATAAAATGTATATTTTATGAGCTTATCAGTTATCCAAGTTTGGTGAGTCCGATGCCTTCGTCGACTTCTTATAGTGATAGTTCCTCGGCCTACAGCTCTAATTCGTCATGTTACTCATCTTCCTCATCGTCAGATAACGCCAATGTTGGTGCGGATGTCGTAGGTGGCGCCCACGACGATTCTATGGAGGTAGAGGTTGAGATTCTTGCTTCAGACAATACTTATCCTTATGTGTAGCCCTTCCTGCCATGTCGGGTCGGTCCGGTGTGACCACTCAAAGTAATTCGTCTAGAGGGTGTAGTTCTAGTCGTCCACCTCCAAGAGAGGAAGCGCTCGTGGAAGATGTGGGCGAGGGACAAGGTTTCGCCACCTTGAATATAGAGTTCCTGTCCCAACCTAGGATACCTTTGTCCGATTTTCCCTGTGGCCTTCGGTCATGGGGTGTCCCGAATATCTGCCTTATATCGTTACCACCTAGGTGTTATCGCGGATAAAGAAACTTTTCAATTTTTCTTCTTCTTATAGGCTTAGGCATCCGGACGACACCGAGACGGTCTCGCAAAGTCCTTACGAAAGTCATCTCTTTGTTTATGTTGACACTTTGAAGGCCAGACTTAGGTTCCCCCTTCATCCGTTTGTTATTGACCTCTTTAACTCCTATAACCTTACCATTACTCAACTTTCTCCTAATTCGTAGAGGGCGGTTATCGCCTTCCTAGTTTTGTGCAAGTTGAAGGAGGTAGAGCTATCCGCGAATCTCTTTAAAGAGTTCTTCATGATTAAGGTAAATAGGGAAAGAGAGTATGTCACCTTCTATGCTCGTCCGGGCATGAAGTTGTTTGGGACTTCCAACACTTCGTGGAAGAAGTGGAAGCATGGTTTTTTCGCCATTCCTCCCTCTATTGACACATGCGAGTGGCCAATTCAGACTACCTGGGGGGATTTTAAGAGCATAGACGCTTCACCCTTGCCCGCTACAGAGATGAGGGATTTTGAAGTGCTTAATCTTCATAGGGGATAGATGTAAAGAAACTCTTGTCCGAGAGTTTCGTAAGAGCTTTGACAGTCGATGAGGACTTAGGTAGTGCGATTTTACTTCTCCATATCCCTTTGCTTTGATGTTGTCCAATGCTCTTATATTACTAACCATTTTCTGTCTTTGATTTTAGATATGGCCTCGTTTGATCCGGACCTCTATCTTAATGCTTTCATTGCTGGCGATGGTTCGTCTGGGGGACCTTCGAGTAAGGTAGATTGAACGTCCATGCCACCTCCTCCCGATGTTATTCCAAGCAAGAAAAGGGATCGCCAAGCCTCATTTTCCTGTCCGTGTGCTGGCTTTTTCACGAACTGAAGGCAGTGTTTTCCATACTTAGTTTTTCCACACTTAGTTGTTTAACTTGGATCTTCAAACATGTTTTCTGATATTGTCTTGCTTTCTATTTCAGATCCTCCTCTTTCGAGTCTAGAGGCAATGGGAGTTTGGAAAGAGATTTGGGACTTTCAACTCAGCATCAACTTCCTTGTCCAACTGAAGGAGAGTGCGATTTGTAATTGTCATGCCGTGTGCTTATTATCCCAGGGGATGGTACTTCCCGCGGACCGTGAGGAGGTCTTTCGTTCGGTGGAAGCCTTTCCAAAGTCAGCGCATAATTTAGTTCATGATCATTACAGGGTATTCTCTCCACTTTTTTCCCTAGTGTTTCTTAGTTCGTTTCCTTTCATGCTTACTTCTTCTTTTGCTTGTTTATAGGCTCTTCTCAACTCCATCGCGATCATGGCGAAGTATGATAAGTTTTTTGCCCGAAATTCTCACCTAGAGAGCATTCGTTCTCAGATGACCAAAGAGACTAAAGAGGCCAAGATAAAGAAAGCTGAGACCTTTGCCCGCTGTTCTCATCTTTAGAAGGCTTATGACGAAGCGAAGTTCGAGCTTGCCGATCTAAAGAAAAGGGATGGAGACCACGAGCAACAAATCAAGAAGCTTTCAAAAAAAGTGAAGAAGTTGAAAGAGGAGAGGTCGAAGGCCATTTTGGACTACAAGAACTCTTATGCCTTTGTGCAAGATGCAACCTTTGCGAGCGCTGGTGCATTTCGGGCTGGTTTTGAGCTCTATCTTAGTCAAGTGAAAGACGACTTTCCCAATATCCCGTATCCGAAATATTGGGCCTTTGATGTGGCCAGAGAGCGACGTGGTACATTCGTACCTCCCGCTAAACCAGCTACTTCCCCTAGTTAGAATGTACTCGAGCCAGAATGTTCAGGGGAGCGCGAGCTTGAGGAGGGTGAGAACCCGGAAAAGACTGCTAATAAAGAGGATGGCGTTGGCGAGGAGGATGGCGAGGAAGCCCCGTCTGGAGATATTGCCAAGGGAGCTGATGTGTAGTCTTCCTTTGTTGATGCTTTGTGTATTTTGAGCACTTGACCTATTTTTTAAGGCGTTCAGACTTTTGTTGTTGCTTGCGCCTTGATGTAATTATTCGTCCGCGTCTGATGTTGGCGTGGCAAAAACTTAACTTTTTTTTAAGGCACTCAAGCTTTTGTTGTTGCTTGTGCCTTGATGTAACTATCTTGCTTTCATCACTTGTGAATGAGGGTCCTCTTTTGTATGTCGGACTCCTTTCCTTAGTGATTCTTTGTGATTGAAGATGTAGTAAAATGAAGTCCGTGCACTTTGCTTTGTTGAAATTATTTTATTTTTTCTCATTACTTTTCTCTTCTTTTATTATCTTTTTCTCTTCTTTTCTTCTCTTTTTTCTTCCTCTCCTCTTGTTATTGTGGTGTGTGCCCCTTTATCCTACGTTTGGTGTGTTCGTGTATGTTTCGCTTGCTGGTGAGATTTATCCAAGGGGCTTTACTCCCCCTTCGGAGACCAATCTCGTATGAGGTTGGTCTGATGCTTGTCTTCCTTGAAGCCTGAACGGGAGACCCTTTTTGAGGAGAGGAGTGTGGGCGTGCATCTTTATGCCATGCCTGTCACAATTCGTCCATCTTGAGAGTTTGTGGGCTTGCGCGGACCTAGTTCTTGATTTGCTAGTGGTTGGTCGAGCTTATGTTTTTTGGTGGAGTCATTTTCTTTGAATTCCACTAATGCCAGCTGATGAGATTTGTAGAGAATGCTCTTTATGAGTTGTGTTCTCATAAGGACCTTAGGTCAGACTTAATCCTTGCAACATTTTTTGTAGCAAGGATAGGATGTTGGGACATTGGTCCCAATGTGTTTTGCTCGTGTTTGTAAGGAGGCCAACGCTTCTTTATCCTTTTGATGCATTCTCTTCCTTAGTGTTGTAGTCATAGGAAGATGTTTCATTGATGGCTCTTCCTCGAACAGCATCTCCAAATGTGTTTGTATTTTGGAGGGTAATCTGTTGATGGTTCTTTGTCGGACAACACCTCCAGATGTGTTTGTACATCGAAGGGTCCCCTTGTTAATAGTCTTTTGGCGGACTGCACCTCCAGATGTGCTTTTATCTTGGAGGGTCCTTTGTTGATAATTTTTTGGCGGACGTACCTCCAAATGTGTTTTTACATCGGAGGGTCCTTTGTCCGAGCTTTGAGCTCGTTTTTCTAAGTCACATGGGGCGTGAAATCTTCCAATGTGGATTTTTCTTCCATGTTGTAAGCCTCCCTACGTGGTTTACTTTTGTCTGACTTGTTTTTTTTTTTAGAAAAGTCAAGAGAGTTTAGTGTAAATATAATTGAAAAAACTTACCTCGGACTAACCATAGTGGATTTCTCTTGTTTTTTAATTAGCTCGCTCATGCCCTGCCTTCCGACATAATTTTTGACGTCGGGTGTCGCCCACTATTGGTGAGCCTTCCCTCTTTGGTCGAAAACTCATTTAAGAGGCTTAAGGGGCATCAAACCGTTGGTCTAGTTTAGAACTTCGAATGTGGGTGATCAGAGGATGTTTAGTGGTCCTACGAGTTCTCACCAGTTCGAGACTTCAGAATGAATGTCCGGCATCAAGCGTGTGTGGCTTGGTATCGAACCATTGTGTAGGAACTTATGTGTTAGTCTCTGAAGGTTGTCCAACTTTCCTATGGCTCAGCATTGGATCTCGCAGGAGTCCAGGGCGTGTTTTTAATTCATCAAACTCCGTTGTTATATTGAAGGGATGATGTTGATAGAAGATGTGGAGTTTGGTTGTCCTTGAGGTTTGCCATCATGTTTGTCGTAGGGTGATTTATTTCTCAAGGACCCCTTTTGGTCGGCTCTCGAGTAAGGCTTCAGTCCGTCGGTTTGGTCCTGGCAACGGGGGCAAGATGAGGACGACCCCCTCGGCATCGAACATGTTACATGATCCGATCATCAGCTGTGATTTCGCTGGCATCAAGCTGCACTATAGGAGGTTGTTGTATTAGTCTTTAGAAGACTTGTTCGTTACTCCTATGGCTCGGCATCAGACCGTTAAGTGGTCCGACTGCAGGTGAGCTTTTTTGATAAGTTGTTTGTCATTGTAAGAATGATGTAAGGGTCTGAGACTTCTCTTTATTTGAGGAGTCCCTCAAGTAGCGGAGCTTTATTCCACGTTGTTCTCCTTTTAACATGTAGGGAGACATCACGAAGGGAGGTTGATCAGGCCTCTTCTTTGGACATCATCTCCCCGTGAGTTAAGGTGAGCTCAAGATGATCGGTCTCTCATCCTTACATGTGAGAAAAGAGGGCAGAGGTTGCACTTCCCTTGTTATTTTCCCTCATGGTTCATTCGGCGTCAACGTGTAGTTATGTAGCCATATGTGCGCCACAGGAGTTACTTGTAAGACCACTTCATTTCGTGGTGTTTTTCTTTGTCAATTGTTGAGCAGGCTCAACTTAGCCGTTGAAGCTTTTTATGATGGCTTTTTTTATTCACGCCTTTGTACGAGTATGGTTGTTCACTTCTTTGACGCAGATTGATCCTCTTGTGGCACTTAATTCCAGCAGCATGTAGAGAGGATGCTTTGAAACGATCACGCACTTGAAGGATATAGTCTTCTCGTGTTAGTGGCATGGGTGTTCTTTTGAGGAGTATTACCGTTTGTCCGCCATGCTTTGCACTTAGATTTCTTATGTAACTAGCGCAGGAACCTGATGTTGCCTTCTCAGGTGATAGCGTGAGAGCCTTTTCAAGGAGGGCTCTTCGTTTGTCCGCAATGTTGAGTGTTAAGAGCTCATGTTTGCTCTCTTGCGGACATCGTTCTCACTTCTCCACCAGATTTAATTTATTCATCTCTTTGTGGCGGACGCACTTAATGACAGACTTTTCAGACCCTTGTTAGTTCCATCATAACGTTTTTTGTCATATGTACTGATTTTTCACTTCCATGTGGGATCAAGACCTTATGAAGGAGGACGTCTGGGTCGTTTTATGCCCAGGAGCAAGAGTGGCGTGCCCAAAGGGGGTTCTTGCTCTAGGTTGCATGCTCATGTTTCACCATTAAACCTTGTCTCCGAGGTGTAGCCAAGTGTTTTTACTTGAGGGACGATGTCAACTTTTGTCAAGTCGAACTTCTCCACTTAAGGCCTGAAGTGTTTGAACTTCTTTACTTTGAGCACCAAAGTCGGACCTTGTTTTAGGATGTGGTTGTATTACACGTTTTTCGACCTACGAACCTATGTCAAGGTTGGCCGATCTTGAAGGTTTATTTAATGGCTTCGGACAGATGATGTAGTCATGCTTTTGTTTGTCGGAGGATTGTGTGAAAGAGAGAGAGTATTTAAGAGCATCATTTCAAAAGAAGATGTGTTTTCATTCATATCCTTTGAAAGGAGAGGTTTTACATCTTTTAGGTTTTACGGACTATGGCTGCCTAAGTGTGGACGTATAAGTCTCACTACAAAAATTTCCTACTTAGGAGAAGATGTGTTTGGTTGAGCGTTCTTTTCTCTCATATTTTCTCTATAATTGAAATAAAAAGCTAAAGACTTTAACCTAACCTAGAGCTTGAGTTTGGTTGACTCGTCGGACAAGAGCGACTCTTAGGGTGATGTTGCCATAATTTGAGTTCAAATGGTGTCACCTGAGACCTTCTCGGAGTAGCATGCATGCACATCTCCTACCAAGCATCCCAATGACTCCTTTACTCCTCTCAAGCCGCTCCAAGGTGGATCTCAAAGGATCACTTAAGGCTCTGTCGCCTTAGTCTTCATCTTCATGGTGGTGTTGAAACATTGTCTTGCTGCCACTTGGTCCCTCTTGACCTCGCCGATGCCGTGAGGTATTGGGAACTTCACTTTCAGGTGAAGGTATGATCCAACTGCTCCTAAGGTGTTTTGACTTGGACGACCTAAGAGGATGTTGTAGGCAGAATAAACTTTTACTACCAAGAAGTCAACCATTGCAGTAGTTGTGCGTGGTTCTGCTCCAAGTGTTAGTGGCAAGCTGATGGTCCCTTCAACATTAACTTCCTTATTGCCAAATCCTATGAGCGGGGTGTGGAAAGGCTTTAGTTGATCATCTGATATCCCAAGTTTTAGCATTGCGTCGTAGTAGAGGATGTTTCAAGCACTTCCGTTGTCAAAGAGAACTCTCTTCACAAGGTGACTGCACACAATAACTGCGACTACTAGGGCATCGTCGTGAGGGGTTTGGATGTCCTTCAAATCTTCAGGTCCAAACAAAATAGGCTCATCCTTCCATGTCTTTGGTTTCTTTTAACTGGACATGAATATGTGAATCTTGGCGTGTCTTTTCCGCCCTGATGAGCTCGGCCCCCCTGAGGAGTTTCCTCCTGTTATGACATGAATCATGCCAGCCAAAGGTCTTGGCTCGTTCTCTTAAGGGTGTGGCGCTTGTTTGGCCTGCCTGGGCTCAGGCTAGCGAGGTCCCCTATTGTCCCTTGGCTCTTTCGCCCTCTGTTCATTGCGTCTTTTACTTCATAATTTTTTTGACTGCCTTCTTTTGGACACTCGAACACAAACTTCCTCAAGTGACCTCTCTTAATAAGGTCCTCAATCTGATTTTTGAGCTGCATACAATCTTCAGTATCGTGTCTGCGATCTTTATAGAAGGTGTAGTACTTCGACATGTCTCTACTGGGTGCATTGGGCTTCATCCTCTTTGGGGGGTTTGCGAGGTTTTCTCTTTCTATTGTGAATATAATTTCCCTTCGCGGTTTGTTGAGGGTTGTGTAGTGATCATACGTCATTGGAGGTGGGCTTCTTCTTCTTTTTCCCCTTTTTCTCGAGGGGACCTTGGTCTAGATGTGTCTCCATTCTTTTTCTTTGCTTGTCTCTCAATTCCTTGATACTTTGTCGTCATTGTCTCTTCAGCTTTGATATATTTTTCAGCCCTTAGAAATAGGTCCGCAAAGACCTTTGGTGGCTTTTTGGATAAAAACTTAGTGAAATCCCTATCCTTTAGTCCATTGATGAAGGCGACTATAGCAACAGTGTGGTCAAGATCTCTCACTTGGAGTGTTTCATTGTTGAACCTTGTCACGTACTCCCTAAGTGATTCTTCGAACCTCTGTTTGACTGTCATCAAGGTAATTGAAGTTTTCTTATGAGCGATGCTGCTGATGAAGTGACTCACGAATTTTTGGCCTAGTTTTTGAAGTTTGAGATGGTCCGTGACTTAAGTAAATAGTACCATGACCTTGCTGCCTTTTTGAGCGTCGCTGGAAAGGCTTTACACATGATTGCGTCGCTAGCACCTTGGATGGACATGTTTGTGCGAAACATCTCCAAGTGGTCCACAGGATCTGAAGTGCCGTCGTAAGAATCCATTATGGAAAGTTTGAATCTTTGTGATGGTTTAGCGGCATCAATTTCTGATGTAAATGGAGAGTTTCCTAGAGCTTCAAGATTGAAGAGCAACACATTGGTCACCATTCGTCGCTCCATGTCTTCCATCTTTGTTATCATGTCTTCCCACTTCCGATCAAAGTCCGAGAGGTTTCTTTGCCTTCCCAACTTCTCTCTCAAGTCGACTTCTTCTCTCTTGCCCTCTTCGGCAAGCTTTTTGTTGAGCTCTCTGATGTCACGTCTAGCATTGAGCCTCTTCCTCAGGTCCGGGAGACCGGCGGCCCTTGGTCTTCTCTCAGCCAGGCTTGCTTTCTCGCTTGACACCAGAAGCTCGGAAGGGATAAGGGAGATACTTGGTGACATTTCTGTGAAGAGAGAACTCTTAAGTTCCCAAGTCTCATCCGTCTCGTTCCCTTTCTTGTGTTGTTTACAGCGGGGGTGTCCTCCCCATGTGGAGGGTTTCTGGAGGCCAATACCTTTACTATTTTAGTTAGGTTGCGGACGTCATTCCTCAGTTGGTCGAGGCTATCATCCTCCCTAAGTCCCCCTTGGTGTCTAACCGAGGGGGTAGTCATGCTACATCCTTCCTCGTTGCCTTGAGAAGGGCGTGTACCAGACATTCGCACGGCCTCAACATTAGTCTTTGGACGTGAAGTCCTTGGGGTCGGACGAGCGTCCGCTCCTCTTCCTCTTCTGGGATGTGGATCACTTTGGGGTGGCCGACGAGGCCCATACCTTGCAACGACTCTCCTTTTAGGAGCCATACTTCTTGTTGGCTCTCTCAATGAAAGCACCAAATGTTGCGGGTGAAAATATCAGTGTCCGCAACTGTGAGAGTCTGGTGGAGTGGATGTGGCCATTGTAGTGGCAGAGACTAAGGCTGAACACAAACAGACACTAGAGTACTGATGTGTAGGGTTTGCTTGAGCCAAAGTAAGTGGCACTTAGGTAGACATCGGACACATGCGGGCCAAAGTCAACAGATGTGCGTGGCACTTGGGAACCAAAATGGTTAGTCTCTCGCCGAGTGTACAAGGCACTTAGTAACTGTTATGATCAACCTTCTGCTAGAGGTGCGTGGCACATCGGATCACATTGGGGGACATCGAGACGTATCGGGACCAAAGTGATCTTCACTAGTTGGATGTTTTCCTGCAAGGATGCAACAAGGTGAGAGGGGCGCCGGAGGTTTACCTCTGGGGCGCGCTCCAACGCTCAAGTCAGTATCATCTCAAGTGTTTGGCACATAAAGACATAGGATCACTTAGGATCACTTAGGATATCCGAAATTTAAAATGTAGAGTGAGATAAGGAAAACTTATCTGGTTAGAGGACTTTCTCTTTCTAGCCCGATTTTTAGACCTACGATGGGATGTGTTGGAGTAGACTAGGGGTAGCCTATTTATAGGCTGACGGACGATCCAGATTGTGCCATGTGCCAGCATCTGAGTGAGGGTGCATGATAGGTGATGTAGCTGCTTTGCACCCAATCCAAACCCATTTCTGTTGGGATAGCTGTGTAGGAGCTGTTTCGATGTTCTGATTTCTCATCCGGTTCGGATAGCTGGACAGTAGTGGGCCTGGTTCCAGGTCCTCCCTAACACTTGGCAACGAAGTTTGGATAAATTAGGAAATTCTTGGCTGATTAGTTTTCCTACTTTGACTAGGTTTCCGTTTTAAAAGAAAGATGGAAAACTTGGCAGCCAAGTCATGTAGAAATAAGGAAAGTCATAGCTGATTTAAATCTCCTACTTTGACAAGGATTAGCTTTAAGGAAAGATTCTTGCAATTAATGCAAGTTGACAGCCACTAATCCTACTTTGACAAGGAGAAGCATATATTTCAACTAGGTTATTCAACAAAGGATAATCAAAGGCAGCCCATGGTGTCTACAAAAGGGGTTGGCGGCTAACCTATTTTTAACCTAATTTATTTCTACCCGTTGGTCCTTGTTTGACTAGGAGAACATGTAAGTCAGCTAGGGTATTTTATAAAGGATTAATTAGGGCAACCCATGCATGTTTAAATGAAGGTGGCGGTTGAACTTCTTCAAGGTTCAAAAACTTTACCTGCTAGCCCTAATTTGGATGTGAGAATGTGTTTTCCAACTAGGGTTTTTATGGATAAAGAGTATATGATAAATCACTAGTTTATTTATGGAAAGTTCGGGTTAGGTTTAGCCACATGGTGTCTCCTTGATGGGCAGTTAGCTTTTCTTTTTGCTTGAAGCTTCATTTCTTGTCCAAATTCACTCTTTTCAACTCCATAGCAATCTTTAGCTTCCAAAACACCTACAAAACACAAAATCATAGTAAACTATCAAAGATTTCAAGGAACTAAGCATAAAATATAAGGAATTGGTATATGAAAATACATGAATTTAAGCACTTGTCAAATTCCCCCACGCTTAGTCTTTTGCTAGTTCTCGAGCAAAATCAAATAGAGAACAAAGTAAGAAAACTGAATCTAGTTCACTTTCAATAATAATCAGAGGTAATCATTGGATAAGTCTTGTAAATTAATCAATAGTTTAAAGAGTTCATAAAGAATCATGCTTGAATGTAAAAAAAAATTATGTTAAGCCAATATTAACATAACATATCTCAATCAAAATAATACATGTTCAAACTTTATCTCAACTTCTCACATGGGATACTCTCATGATTTTCACTCTTTTAAAATAGTGGTAAAGTGTTTACACTCAATCAATCTCATAAAAATAGTTCTACCATATGCTTGCTTGTCCATCTATTCTCCACTACTTAGATCATACAACTTCATGAATCAAGAGGTCTTTATTCAAGGTTGTAATGGGGCCAAGGCATTGTAATGTGGTTAAAGAATAAAAGGAAAAGGATATTACAAAGGTTCCAAAGATTTCATAGTGTTTAGAGACATAATAAGATTCATACAAAGAAAACTTCTCAAAACTCTTTACAAAGCACATAGTACATAGGCCTAATATTCATGTTGGGCCTTTCTTCATTCTAAACAACTATGTAACATCTTTTTTTTTTCTTTTTCCACAAGTTCAAGAGATAATTCATTTTTTTTTTCACATGGGAATGTGTTGGGCAATATTCCCTTTCTTTTTCTTTTTCTCTTGACTTTTCTTTTCTTTCCCCCCACACTTATTTCTTGTTTCTAACCCAACTTTTCAATAGATCTTCCTTATCTTTGCAATATGTCTCAAAACATGCTAATTCATCTTTAGAACAACGTAAGGATATAAATAAGTATATTTAGGTTTGGGACAAGATGTGGTAACCAAAGAAATAGCTTATTCAATGTAGGCTCAAATTGGTTCACTAAGGGGGATGTTCCCTTGAAACATCAATAAGGGATGGCTGTTTGGCCCTGGTTATAATCCTAATGCCTCTATCATATTCATGTTATCAAATGCATCAATATAGTCTCAAAAAGGTTAAAAGCAAGTTCTAGAGAAACATGTAATCATGAGAGCACACAAGAAAGAAATTGGATTGATATGTATAATGTATCAATCATATAGGCTCAAAAACTCACAAGGATGATTATACAAGTCAGATTTAAGTCTAAACATGTTTTTTTCTCAATCAACATATCATATTAACGTTGGCTCCATGAAAAATAGTAATGTCAGGCTTAATTCTCATGAACATCTTACCACTAATGATCAGATTTAGACCCAATGCAATTCATATCTCATCATAGTATTGAAAGTAACTAAAAACAAACTTAAAACTAAACTAAACTAAACTAAACTAAAGGAAATCCTAAATTCTTCCCCCCACACTTAATTCTTACATTGTTCTCAATGTAATTCTATTATCCCCAAATATAAGAATCATGTGTAAAAGAAAAAAATTACTAATCAAAACAAACTAAAGAAAAGCAATAAAAGATAGAATGGTGGAGAGTAAGGAATAGCAAATCTGATTATAATATGTGCTCTCCGTCCTTTTGGGTTGCCTCCCAAGAAGCGCTTGGTTTATTGTCCTCAGCCCGACTTAGACCCATGCCTTCATTATTCAACATAATTTGGCTCATAAAGTAGTAACTCCTCTACATCTTGTATTGGAAAGTTCTCATAGTAAGGTTTCAACCTATGTCCATTCACCTTGAAAGTATTACCTCTTTTTAGATTCTTAATTCCAACTACACCATGAGCAAAAACATTAGTAATAACAAAAGGTCCCATCCATCTAGAACGCAACTTACTAGGAAATAACTTAAGGCGAGAATAGAAAAGAAGAACTTTTTGTCCAACAACAAAATTCTTTCTTAAAATCATCTTATCATGAAAAGCCTTAGTTTTTTCCTTGTAAATTCTAGAATTCTCATAAGCATCATTCCTTATCTCCTCTAATTCTTGTAGGTCAAGTTTTCATTGCTTACCTGCCTCATCCTTTTCCATGTTGCATTGTTGATAGCCCAATATGCTTTATGTTCTAATTCAACTGGAAGATGACAAGGCTTACCATAAACAAGACGATAAGGAGACATATCAATGGGTGTCTTGTATGTTGTTCTATAAGCCCAAAATGCATCATCTAGACGTAAACTCCAATCCTTCTGATTTGGATTGACAGTCTTTTCAAGGATGGATTTTACCTCTTGATTTGACACTTCAGCTTGCCCACTAGTTTGAGGATGATAGGATGTGAAAACCTTATGTGTGATCTTATACCTCCTTAAAAGTGCTTCCGTAGACCTATTGCAAAAGTGAGTACCTCGATTGCTGATTATGGCCTTTGGTGTTCCAAACCTTGCAAAAATGTTAGTCTTACAAAATCTGAAACAACTTTAGAATCATTAGTCCGAGTGGCTTTTGCTTCCACCTATTTTGAGACATAATCAACAGCAAGTAATATATAAAGATTGCCATAAGAATAAGGAAAAGGTCCCATAAAATCCATGCCTCATACATCAAAATTTTCAACAATTAGTATGGGAGTTTGAGGCATTTGATTTCTAGCACCTAAGTTACTTATTCTTTGGCACCTATCACACGACTTGCAAAAGAGGTATGCATCTTTGAATAAGGTAGGCCAATAAAATCCACTATCAAGCACTTCCATGGCTATTCTTTTGGGTCCAAAGTGCCCTCCACATGCATAAGAGTGACAAAATGTCAGAATAGAATGAAATTCAGATTCAAGTACTTCTTATAATCTGATCAGAGCAATGCTTCCAAAGGTAAGGATTATACCAAATGTAGTATTTGGCATCACTCTTGATCCTATTTCATTGCGCTATGATCAACTCTTATGGCAACTGCTTGGTGACTAAGTAAGTAACAATATGTGCTTACGGAAAAAAGTTGCTCATCCGAAAAGTTCTCATGCAATGGTAATGCATCCTCTTCATGAACTAAATGGCTAAGATGGTCCGCAACTAGATTTTCACTACCTCTCTTATCTCTTATTTCCAAATCAAACTCTTGTAAGATAAGTATCCATATAATCAACCTTGGTTTGGCCTCCTTCTTAGTGAGCAAGTGCCTAAGGGCTGCATGGTCAGAAAATACAATTATTTTAGTACCAATTAAATAAGAAAGAAATTTCTCTAAAGCAAGTACAAGCCAAAAGTTCTTTTTCAGTAGTGGAATAGTTTAATTGAGCATCATTCAGAGATCGAGATGCATAATAAATGGCATGTGAGGCTTTGCCAACCCGTTGTCCCAAAACAGCTCCAATGGCATAGTCACTAGCATCATACATGATTTCAAAAGGTATATTCTAATCTGGTGGTTGCATAATAGGAGCTGATGTCAAGAGTCCCTTCAATGTTTCAAACACCTCTTTGCATTTATCATCAAAATGGAAATCCACATCTTTTTGTAATAGCTTGCAAAGAGATAGTGTTATCTTTTAGAAGTCTTTGATAAATCTCCTATAGAAACCAGCATGTCAAAGAAAATAATGAACCTCTCTCACATTTGTGGGAGGTGGTAAAGAATGCATAATATATATTTTAGATTTATTAACCTCTATCCCTCTAGAAGAAATAACATGGCCTACAACTATTCCTTGTTCTACCATAAAATGACATTTTTCCCAATTGAGTACAAGGTTAGTTTCCATGCATCTTTTAAGTACAAGGGTAAGGTTCTCTAAGCATCTATCAAACGAATCACCATAGACACTAAAATCATCCATAAAAACTTCTATGATGTTCTCTACATAATCTGAAAATATGCTAACCATACACCTTTGAATGTAGCTGGTGCATTACAAAGACCAAATGACATACGCCTATATGCAAAGGTACCAAATGGACATGTGAAGGTGGTTTTCTCTTGGTCCTCCGAAGCAATTGCAATCTGATTGTAATCTAAAAATCCATCAAGAAAACAATAATGAGAATGGCCAACTAATCTTTCAAGCATTTGATCAATAAAAGGTAAAACAAAGTGGTCTTTGCGAGTTGTAGAATTAAGTTTGCGATAGTCAATAGAAACTCGCCACCCTGTTTGAATTCTAGTAGGAATAAGTTCATTCTCATTATTTTTTACAACAGTTTCGCCAGACTTTGTAAGAACTACTTGGACCGGGCTCACTTATTTGCTATCTGATATAGGATAGATCACTCCAACATCTAGGAGATTCAATATCTCCTTTTTCACCACCTCCATCATAAGAGGATTCAATCTATGTTGTGCTTCTCTTGTTGGTTTGGATCCTTCCTTTAACAAGATCCGATGCATGCACATAGATGGGCTTATTCCCTTGATATCTGTAACTGTCCACCCAATTGTCGTCTTATGCTCTCTAAGCACCTAGATAAGTCTCTCTTCTTGCAAAGGTGTGAGCTCTTTGGCAATGATAACCGGTAGTGTGTCCTTTCCACCTAAGAACACATATTTCAAGTGGTCCGGTAATGGTTTCAATTCCAAAGTTGGTGCCTGCAAAATGGAAGATAGAAGTTTCTCATTAGATAAAGGCAAATCAATAAATGAAACACTAAACCTTTCCTCAAGAGGTGGCAACACTTGGAGAGATGCTAATGCCTCTTTCACATATTCACTCAACATTAAGCCCTCTTTACATTCTGAATTTTCCATGTCGAGGTGCTTGCAAATGGCTATTTCCAAACTATTTTCACCATCTAACTCATAAGCCTGCTGCACTAAAGAATCAATTATATCAATAGAAAAAACAGAGTGTACATCACTAGGGTATCTCATGGCCTCAAAAATATTAAAGCAAATTATCTCGCCATCAAATTCCATAGAAAGGGTGCCATCATGCACATCTATTTTAGTCCTAGCTGTTTTTAAAAATGGTCTCCCTAATAGTATGGGTGTTGGATTAGAAGGCATCTCATCTTCCATCTCAATAACATAGAAATCAGCTGGAATGACCAACTCATTAACTTGCACAAGGACATCTTCTATAACTCCTCTAGGATAAGTGTTAGAACGGTCAACAAGTTTTATTATAACATCGGTTTCCTCTAATGGTCCTCGATTCAATGAAGCATAAATTGAATATGGCATGACATTAATGGATGCTCCTAGATATAGCATAGCACGTTCAAACCTGGTGTTGCCTATCTTACAAGGAACGGTAAACATGCCTGGATCCTTGCATTTAGGTGGGAGTTTCTTTTGAATAACAGTTGACACATTCTCCTGCACACTTACCTTTTCATTCCCTTTCAACTTCCGTTTAGAAGTGCACAACTCTTTTAGAAACTTGGCATATCTTGGCACTTGCTTGATAGCATCTAATAAAGGAATGTTCACCTCTACTTTTCGGAAGGTTTCCAAAATTTCCTTCTCTTGCTCCTTCTTCTTGGACTTTGATAACCTCTAGGAAAAGATGGAAGAGTTATATAAGAAGGAAAAGATGGTTTAAGAGTTACCTTTTGTAGTGGCTCATTGGGATGTGAAGATGAAGCCATGGTGTTGTCCTCCCCTTGAGCACTATCCTTTTGTGGTGTCTCAAGCTGTTTTCCACTTCTTAAAATTATGGCATTGGCATTTTCTCTAGGATTCACTATAGTTTGGGAAGGTAATTTCCCGAAATCCCTTGCTTGCATTTGACTTATTGTTGTTTCCATTTGCCCCATTTCAGTCTCCAAATTTCGAAAACTTGCCTTTGTTTCCTGTTGAAATTGAATTGTATTAGTAGAAAAAGCTTTTAACAAGATCTTTAATAGAATTACCTGAATTTTGAGTGGGTGGCACTTGTTGTCGGGTTCGATATGGTTGTTGAACCCTTTGTTGAAAACCCGGTGGTCTATTGTCAAATGGTGGAGGAGCAGCTTGTGATGGGTTTCCTCCATAATTGAAGTTTGGATGATCCCTCCATCCTGGATTGTAAGTGTTAGAGTAGGGATCAACTTCCTTGGTTGGTTCTGAGATCCACCCATGGCATTCACATGTTCATTGGTATCCTCTTGTATTGTTGGGCATATATCAGTTTGATGCCCCATGGTAGAACATATGCCACAAGCCTTAATTTGTTGTATTTTACCTACAGCCAATTGTTGCACAAGAGAAGTCAGTTGAGAAATTGTTTGTTCAAGGGATGATGTACTTACCTCATTGACTTTCTTGGGTTGTGGTGATGGATCTTGTCTCATTGAAAACTGTTGGGAGTTGGCTGCCATGTTGGAGATGAGAGATCTAGCAGCTCCGAGAGTTTTATCAACTAAAGCTCCCCCACTTGTTGTATCTATCATACTTCTCTCTATGGGCATGAGTCTTTCATAGAAATATTGGATGAGAAGTTGTTCACTTATCTGATGGTGTGGACATGATGCACAAAGTTTCTTGAACCTCTCCCAATATTCATATAAGGACTCTTCGTTGTATTGTCGAATCCCACATATCTCTTTTATAATGTTGGCAGCCTTAGATGCTTGGAAATACCTTTCCCAGAATGCTTTCTTCCTACCATTCCATGTAGTTATGATCTCGGATGGTAGATAGTAAAGCCATTCTTTTGTCGAATCAGATAGAGAGAATGAGAAGGCTTTCAACTTAATTTGCTCTTCCGTGACCCCGATTGGTCTCATGCTTGAGCAAACTACATGGAATTCCTTGAGATGCTTATTTGGATTCTCTCCTGCAAAACCATGAAAAGTTGGGAGAAGATGAATCAAACCAGATTTTAATTCAAAAGCTACCTCAAGATTAGCATATTCAATGCATAAGGTTGTTGACCCAAGTCCGGAGCGGCTAGCTCCTTGAGAGTTCGGTTGTCAATAGACATCTCTCTTTGTTCCTCTTGGATGGTTTGGATCAACTTTTCGTTTGTTCTATGGGTGGAAGCTATGAATTCTCGAATTCTCCTAAGTCCTAAATGAGGTTCTTCTTCTTTGGGAGATTGGGACATTCACTAAAAAAGAAAATAAGAAAATAAACTAATTAAAACAGAAAATAAGAATAAACCAAATAACTACTAAACTAAATAAAGCAATGCCCAGCAACGGTGCCAAAAACTTGATGCACCCAAAAGAGTGTATCTTATTATAACCTTGCACAAAAATAATTAAATCAGTTGTTAAGTATAATAGAAGCAAGGGCCGAGTCCTTGGGGATTGAGTTCTAGTTTATAAATAATTAGTTTATCACTTAGAAACAAATAGACAAAAGTAAAGGGTTTTTTAGAAAGATTTAAACTAAAGCAAACAATAAAAGTAAGAAAGCAAGTAAACAAAAAGTAATCAGATATGAGAAATATGGCTAAAAGTTCATTCTCCACCACTAGACATCATTAAGAATCAAATTCAGACCTATCAATATCAATTATCTATCAATGTTAACAACCGTAGACAACAACCTCCCGTGTTACCCCAATCCTTTCTTAGTTTGTAGTTAATAGGACAAATGCCACTACTTAATCTCTAACTATCAAACAACCTAGGATAAACATCCCTAAATTTAATTTAATAGCAGCTTTAATATGAGAAAGATAGGTTGATCTAAGCAACAAAAGCATGAACATGAACTATTTAACTTAGGTTATGTTCCACTTTGCAATTTGCGAAAACTTTAATATAATCATTAATCATAAATTACCACTATTGAATAGAAATCAAGATAAGCTACGTATCAAAACTTCTAAACTAGCATTAGATAATTATCAAGATCTATCTAGTATGCATCCTAAACAAATCAAGATAAAAATCATAAACAATTCATGCAGAAGAACATAAACAACTTTGATAAAAAACTAATATATGATAGAATCTGAAAATTAATTATATAACATGTCTAGGGCTTTGAAATCACCCTTAACCAAAGAAAAATTTAGCCTTGCATAGGCATTGTCAACATAACATAGAATTAAAAGAAAATAAGAAGAAACCTAAAGAAAAAGAAGAAGAAGAATGTTAATTATTCAACCTCTTGCTCTCTCAAAAACTCTAAAACAAAGAAGAAATCAGAACTCTAATGCTTGGTGAAGTGTGAATTCGGCAGCCCCACTTGTTCTCTATTTATAGGTAGCATATAGGGCATCAATTAATGAAGTTGCGACTCCTCCCTCTCACTTATGCTGACTTGCGGCTAGGGTTAGGGTATTAATGAAAGGTGGCTGACTTGTTTGATGTGTTTAAGGAAAGATACAAGACTTGGCAACCAAGTTTGGATAAAGCAGGAAAGTCTTGGCTGATTAGTTCTCCTACTTTGATTAGGCTTCTGTTTTAAAGGAAAGATGGAAAACTTGGCATCCAAGGCATGTAGAAATAAGGAAAGTCATAATTGATTTAAATCTCCTACTTTGACAAGGATTAGATTTAAGGAATGATTCTTGCAATTAATGCAAGTTGACAGCCACTAATCCTACTTTGACAAGGAGAAGCATATATTTCAACTAGGTTATTCAACAAAGGATAATCAAAGGAAGCCCATGGTGTCTACAAAAGGGGTTGGCGGCTAACCTATTTTTAACCTAGTTGGTCCTTGTTTGACTAGGAGAACATGTAATTCAACTAGGGTATTTTATAAAGGATTAATTAAGGCAACGCATGCATGTTTAAATGAAGGTGGCGGCTGAACTTCTTCAAGGTTCAAAAACTTTACCCACTAGCCCTAATTTGGGTGTGAGAGTGTGTTTTCCAACTAGGGTTTTTATGGATAAAGAGTATATGATAAGCCACTAGTTTATTTATGGAAAGTTCGGGTTAGGTTTAGCCACATGATGTCTCCTTGATGGGCAGTCAACTTTCCTTTTTGCTTGAAGCTTCATTTCTTGTCCAAATTCACTCTTTTCAACTCCATAGCAATCCTTAGCTTCCAAAACACCTATAAAACACAAAACCATAGTAAACTATCAAATATTTCAAGGAACTAAGCATAAAATATAAGGAATTGATATATGAAAATACGGGAATTTAAGCACTTGTCAACACCAGCATTGCGGCGCTAGTCGCTGATTTTTTTATGCACTTTCTCGCACTTTTTCGGCTAATTTGGATGACATTTCTTATCTAATTTGGGCGTTTAAACTGTCGTTGGAAAGGTATTCAAGTCAGTTTCAAAAGTCAAGAAGGAAGTTTCTTCAAATAAAGATTTTAACATCATGTTTTACTTGCAAAAAGCTCCGGAGGTCAAATCTGCCTTCTTGCTTTGCAACCAGAAATTGATTTTTTTGACTCTCAAGTCTTCTTCCATATTGTGATTATGATTTTATAAGCTATTTAACAGCATAATTACATCTTCTCACTTCATTCTCCTAAATATACCTAAAATTCAAAAACATAATATAAGTAATCAAGATAAATATCGAAAACATAACTAAAACTAAGAATAGAAAGCACATAAAATGTATATTTTATGAGCTTATCAAATACCCCCACACCTAGCTTTTTGGTTTGTCCTCAAGCAAAACAAAATAAAATAAGAAAATCTAATCTAATCCACTTTCGTAGGAAATCATAGTGGCACTTAGCATGTGACACAAGCCTTTAAACACTAGGTGTCCCTAGTGGACAAGTTTAGTCTCGTGAGGGTTTACTAGAACGATACCCACAAACATTGAAAAACTAAAATAAAAATATACTAACATACACTAAAAATAGTTACTCCTACTCCTTTCAATATAATTAGAGACAATCTTTGAACAAGTCTTATAAACTAATCAATAACTTAAAGAATTTCACAAAAAATCATGTTTGAATGTAAATAGTTTGAATTTAGTAAAATAATATATTAAATGTAAAAAAAAAAACTTTTTAAAATAGATTTTGTTAACAATTGCTCTTATAGCACTCTTTAAGGTTACTATATATAATAATATTTTCATCCAATATTTTAAAAATAATGAATAAAGATATCAATTATTGCATTTAATATAATGTTATTACTATAAATAGTATATTAACTAATCTTAAGGGACTCGTTAGCAAAATCCATAAATAAAATAAGGGTTCTTTTAACCAATGTCTATAACCACTAGTTAACCGAACTATTTTTGAGTTCGCTTAATCGGTGCTTATAGACATTAATTAAGGATTATTTATTTATCATTTTGAGAAAACCTTTTACATTTAGTAATTATTTTTACTGAATTCAAAAAATAATGATATATTAATTATATTTTTTATATATATATTATTTTATTTTAACCGGTTAACTAAACACTTATTAACATTTTTTTTGTCTATTAATACTGCTACGATTAAATTCTCCATGAATTTGAGGTCAAAGTCACTATTTTGAAACAACAATGCTTTGTTATACCTATGGGCTATGGCGTCCATGCCTTTTGTGCTAGGAGACTCTTAATAAGTAACGTAACCACAATTTACAATTTGAGAAGGGAAAGTATTATATTCAATTTTTAGAAAAATAAAATTATAAATTTTTTATTTATTTAAATTTTTATATAATTATATTTTATATAAATATTAAAAATTATAAACTTTGAAAGGGTGACCGTCCCGTCCGTCCTAAGTTCCGTCCATGCCCTTAATAATGGCACCCTACCCTTTTTTCTTTAGCTAAAAGCAAAATTAATTTGAGAAGATTAATGTATATTCATTGTCAAATCTCAGTCTTTCTCGTACTCTCTCGTATGATGATGAATCAATAAATATAATAAAAATTAACTTAAAAAGCGAAAATAATAACACACGTACACTCCATTAAAAAAATGTCCAATTTATTACAAGATTCATATATAGGAGACTTGTGATTAAATTTGTTTATGAGTAGGGTTGTGGTTTAATTTTTTTTAATTTTTTTTCTCAAGTTTGACTTTGGATAAGTCTGGATCGATTCGATTTACTGTTCACATAATAATAAAAATATAAAAAATATTTTTATATTAATATTTTTATAATTATTAAATAAATTTTTTTATTAATTAAACAATGATTCAGATCGAACCGATTCGAATCACAAATATCTCTGCTCAAGTCTAATCTAATACAAGTCAAACAGATTATTCAACCCTTGAACAAATCTATCGGTGATTAAGTCAAAATATCAAGTTTTGAGGGTTAATATGCATGCATGTGTTGCTAAATACAAGCAATAATATAATAAAAATGATAATTAAGATCCATAATCAAGGTATTAGATGTCTCAAATATAAAATTAATTAGGATATTGATATAAAGTGTGATATGGGAGAGTAAAGAAGTGGTGCAATTGCAATGCATAGCATTAATGTCGCATTCATTGTTGGCGATTGTGACCTAAAGTGAAATTGGAGCAATATCAACATATATAGCCTTCACTCATACCTAACCTAACCTAACTCCATGGTGTCTTGTCTTGTGAAAGTCTTCTTAAATTAAATTAAATTAAATTAAATGTCAATAAGTACTTTTATATATATATATATAAATATTTATCGGTATTTAATTTAATTTATTTAATACATCTCAATTAAAATTGTTTATAAATTGAGTCGAATCAATAGTAAAAAAATTTATCTACAGTTTGGCTTGATTTTATTTCTCAAGTTCAAAAAATCAATTTTATTATTTAAAATTTATTAAAATATAAAAAATTCATTTATATATTTTTATGATTAAATTTAAATAAAAATAAAATATTTTTTTATTAATTAAATTGTAATTCGAATTGTATCGAATCGATCAAAATCTAAATATCTTATTTCAAATCCGATTTAATTTAAAAGGACTCTTGAACATATATAATCATAAGCAAATTTTTTGAAACATTGAATAAACATTTTCATGAATATGAAAAACATGTGAGAGAGTGTACTTCCCACGAGCTTAGAAATAACATCGTGCGAGTAGATCTGTCTATGGATCGGGTCAGGCGTTGTCTCAGAAATTTTTTATTTTTCTTATCCAAGTCTGGGTTGGTCCAAAAACCCATATCATTGTTAAAAAAAATATTTTTATATTAATATTTTAAAATTTTGAATAAATATTTTATCAATATGAAACACATGTGAGAGAGTGTACTTCCCACGGGCTTAGAAATAACATCGTGAGATAGACCTGTCCATAGATTGGGCTGGTCAAGCATTGCCTTGGAATTTTTTTATTTTTCTTAACCAAACTCGGGTCGATCTGGAAACCCATTCATTGTTTAAAAAAATGTTAAAATTTTATTTTTTATAGTAAGTTTTTTATATTTTTATAATTAAATTTAAATAAAAAAATATATTTTTTATTAATAAATAGTAATTCATGCTAGAACGACCAGAATTAAAAAATATCTATTTAAGCTTAGCAGAATAAATATCTATTTAAGTTGAGTAGATAACCGATCCTTAAATAGGTGATACGTGGGGTGAGGGATTTTGCTTGGATTTTCATTTTTAACTCTTCATGGGAATGAAGAAAGATAGTGACAGATCCTACCTCTAAAAAGGTTCATACTAACTAGAAATGACTTCATTTCCTTCACTTTTCAAAGGACACATCTGAAAATAATGACATTAATGGCCATTTTTTGCTTGCAAATATGGTATAAATAAAGTTAATAATAATAATGGTGTTAAATATGAGGAACATGATTAATAAGAAAGCCATTCTTGATCAGTACACGGCATTCCAGAGAGAAATCAACCTTAACAAGTTTGAAAAAGTTGCATGCATTCTACCACTATTTGCAGCAACAAGGTATAGTAATTGTTAAACTATCTTTATATATAGGATTTGATTAACAGATATTTATGGATATTAATTAAGAATTATTTAATAAGTTTTAATTATTTTATATATTAACGGTGAATTTTTTAAGAGATAATCACATTTTATTTATTTATTTACTATATCTTAAAGGATATGTGTCAGTTTATTAATCTGTTTGTGGAATCTAATAAGTTCATTGCCAATTAATGTGATAATTTCTCCTATTTAATTATCATTTTATGAAAGTTTTTTATATTTAATATATCATTTTTACTAAATTTAAGAAAAATAATATATTAATTATAATTTTTTTATAAATATTATTTTAATTAATGTCATTAAACACTGGTTAATATTTTTTAATATATTATGTATACATATGACAAGTTAATTAATTTAAAAGTTGGATCTAAATTAGTAGTCTAGATTTGGTTTGATTAATTATTTTTGTTCATTTTTTAATTTTCAAAGGTAATAAGTTTGAGTTTCATTTTAATTTGGAGTATAAAGGACAATGATTATCATTGTTACTCAATTTGTACTAAAAAAAAAAAAAACTAAACTTATGTAGTAATCTCAAATTTCCTTTACATATATATGAATGTTTATTATTGGTTACAAAAATTTTGTGTATTTATTTTATTTAGATTTGATAATTTTGGACATAATACAAAAATATTTTATGAATATGACATATTTAATAGATACTAAAATAGTATAACAAACACGATATATTTTAATATGATTAATAAAACACATTTAATATATATGTATCATATCGTGTTTAAAATATAACATATTTAATAATATAATATATTTATATTTACAAGAATAACACGAAAAAAAATGATAAATATACACATATTACCGAATCTACTTTTATTATTATAAAAGTTTTAACCAATTTATTTTCTGATCAATTTTTGTAACCTACTTATAAAAGTATTTTGTAATAACATAAAATACTGTTTTTTTAATATATATATTTAACGGTTAAAAGTTTTTTACGTTTAAACAAATAGTTAAACATTTTTAATTTACTCAAAACTCGACGTGCATGATCTACAAGAATAGAACAAGAAATACGACGATCGAATTAAAGAAATATAAATCATATAAAAAATTAAAAAAGTTTTTAACCCGCTTGTGAAATTAAAAAACTCTATCGTCGGTATATAAAATAATTATCCTTGTATTAAATATAAAAATTGATAATTTTATTAATAATTTTTAATATATTAAATAAAAATATTATTATATATAATAATTTTAAAAAATATATTTACAATGTTAGTTAACAAAATTTAATAAATTTGAAAAAAAAAAAACATAAAATAACCCATTTATTAGTTTCAATTTCCAAGCAACCCTGTTACGGCGTATCGCAATCTCAGGAGACTGACTAGATGCAAAGGTACAGTAAACCTGGTAGTATAATTTTTTTTTATAATCCACCAATAATGTTTCGAAACGTGGCAGTCTGTAGACCAGTTGTACTAACACAAGGATACTCCAGCAGATAATAGCAGATAATAAACTGGGGTGGCCGACAACTTCTCAACGACAACCTGATTTTGTAGACATCAATACCTACTGTTTTCTACTCTCCACGTGTCCCATACCAACGGTCCCGATCTCTCTATCCGTACAGTTATCCAATTTCCAAATCCCTCCCTACAATCCCATTCCCTCCTCTCTCACATCCACAACTCATTTTCTCAAGGCCAATTTCGTACTTTCTTATCCTGTACCACAATTTACGTAATTTCGTTTTCAAAAAGGGTTAGTTTCATAATTGGATAATTTTGTTACTAGAAGATATGAAAAGGGGTATTTGTCAGACAAGTTCAAAAAACTTCTGTGCTTTTTTTTTTTTTTTTTTCTCTCACAAACTCTTCACTGGCGTGAATCGTGATTTTTTTTCTCTTGCAAAGTTTCTCTTGAATCTTTGTGTATATACATGAACTAATATAAATAAATCGGATTAAGTTCCGAGTTTCTGACAAATTCGCTTTCATTTTTTTTTTTTTTTAAATTTTGGAGCGAAAATTGTTGTGAGTAATGCAAGATATCCACTCGATCGGAGGTGGCCGTATATTTAGCGACGGCGGCGGAGGGGGAGGAGGAGGCAGAAGGTTACGACCACACCACCACCAAAACCACCAAGCACTAAAGTGTCCCCGCTGCGACTCTCTCAACACGAAATTCTGTTACTACAACAACTACAACCTCTCTCAACCACGTCATTTCTGCAAGAGCTGCCGTCGTTACTGGACAAAAGGAGGCGTCCTACGTAACGTCCCCGTCGGCGGTGGTTGCCGCAAAGCCAAGCGCTGGAAAACCAAACCTTCATCCGAAACCACCACAGCCACCGCCGCCGCCGCCTCTGCACCGCCACATCTAGAGCAACAACAGCAGCAACACCGTGATCAACGTAAAGCGAATTCTCATTCTAGCAGCGAGAGTTCGAGTCTTAATGCAGCTAATTCTAACGTTGCAGTGACGAATAATGATAACAACAACAGCAACAATAATAGTTCTGCTGGTGGCACAGCGGAGGCGGTGTCGGTAGTTACATCTCATTCTAACTTGGTAAAAGTAAGCGAGTCTAAGTTTTATGCAAACCCTAATAATTTAGGGTTCGAGCCAGGATTGCTGGAACAAGGATCGGACTGCGGGATATTTTCGGAGATTGGGAGTTTTACGAGCTTGATTACTTCATCAAACAATGGAACGCTGTCGTCTGGATTCGGTACGGTATTAAATGGGCAAGGACTTGAGCAAGAACAGTGGCAGCAGCAAAAGATGATGAGCATGGGAGGGGAGGAAATCACCGGGGGATTGCTTGATCAGACGGTGCAGGTTGAGCTATCAAATTTACTTAGTAGTTCGGAGAGTGGATTTGCGCCGTTGGATTGGCAAGAGAGCGGACATCAAGGGTTGTTTGGTCTTTCTGACGCTGTTGATCAGACATATTGGAGTCAGAATCAGTGGACTGATCAAGATCATCCTACCCTCTATCTCCCGTAAATTAGCGCTCACCTTTTTCTTTTTCCTTAAATTACTTATTAACTACAAAAATGAAAAACAAAAAAAAAAATAGAAAACTCAGGAAAAACAAAAAAAAGGAGAAAAAAAACTCAAAGAAAGCCTCAAGGCTTAGAGAAATTGAAGAGAGTTTATATGGATATATGAATTTGACTGCTCCTCCTTCTGTAAATTTTTTAATATTTTCTTTTTTTTTTTCTTTTTTTATTTAAGTTTTATTTTGGTGATTTTGAAAGGTTTTTCCAGCTTATCTTCTCCAGGTTCATGTGTAACTAACTTTCATGTTAGTTTTTAGTTTTTTTGGGTTATTTTCCTAATTTTTGTTAATTATTTATTTGGGAAAGGTCCTGATGTATCTGGAATTAAATTACGTTATGTTCGAATAAATATCAGTAAAGGAAAGAAAAAAAAAAGAATTTTTAAAAGAAAGAAAAGAATACATCTTTTGTTTGTTTGAATAATTAAAATATGTTAAGAAAAGAAAAAAAAAATGTTAACCCTCAATCGTTCGATTAGTGAAAAAAAATTATAATATATATTTTTAATTATGTTTTTTTAATTAAAATAATAATATAAATATTATAAATTAAATAATAAAAATAAAATAAACATTACATTACATTAAAAAAAATGAATGTAATATATAAAAGAACAAAAAAAAAATGATAATAAAAAAATTTTATTATAATTTTTAATTTTAATTACGTGAAGTATATAAGTTTAAAAATATTACTTATAATTTGATAACTGTAAAAGAGATAAATTGGATATTTTATATTTAAATATATATATTTTTACTGTTCTTTCCTTTTTTTCTCACATATTTGGGATTTTACAAAAATGAGTATTTTGAGAAAAAATGAGAGATGCTCAGCTCCCTTATTTTTTTTATTAAATTTTATTTTTGAATCCAAATAAGAAAAAACAAAGAAAAGATTTTTTATTTTTCCTTGCTTTATTTTTCTTTCTCAACCCCTACCCTAATTTAAATATAGGTTTAATCAAAATTATTATAGTGAAAAATACAGTGCTAGGGGTTTCTTTGATACAAAAAAGTCGGGATCTGGTAATAGGATAAAAAGTTACATATATTAAATTTAAAATTCAAATGTGTTAGATGTTATCTTTCAAAAATAATTGTATGAATAAATTGAATTAAATTCGAAAACTTTTAATTGATAATTTTATTTGTAGCTTTCTGCATGCTGCTGTGTGATAATAATGGTAACCATAATCATCATTATTGATCTCAGTTTTAATTTATTAATTGTATAATTAGTTAAATAAATGATCAGTTGTTGTTTAATTAGAAACGTTTAGGAATCAAATTGAATTAAAATAAATATTTTTAAGTAATTAAATTTGACTCGAACAAAAGAAGCTCAAAAGTCTATTTTATTATTTAAAATATTATTTTATAATTAAATTTAAATTTAAATTAAAAAATTTATTATTTAACCGATAATTTGATCCAATAGAATTGTTTTGTATTATTAAAAATCTATTTCAAATCTTATTTAATTTAGATCGATGAATCCATATACAGTACTAGGCTTAATATGGGGCGGTCAAAATAGCAACGCTTTTTGGCTTGAAAATGTGCCACGTCATCATTAAACTAGGAAAACGGTGATGATAATTACAACGGCGATGTTTTTCATTTTTTTGATAGGGTGGAGGGGGAACTGTACGGACAACAAAGAGGTAGTGTTAGTTGAGCGTACTACTACTCTCCTCCTCCTATAGTCCTATTCTAATATAAGAAAGAAGTCGGTTGGTTTGAGAAGTTGTTATTCTTGGTGGGTCCCGGAAAGGTAGTGTGACTAGTCCAATGCGCTATTATGATTCCACGTGGCGACGGTGATACACCGGGGATGGTCTTAATGCGTAGGGCCATGTGGGTTAACCTGGTGCTGGTAGGGTGACTTTCTCGAACCCCGGCGGAGGGGAGAGGAGGGTCGGTTTGTCCTGCAGCCTCTCTTCTTGACTCGCTTGTGTAGAAAATTTTTGAGTGCTCACATATTGATGATGGGATGTGAAATTAATCGATTTTAAAATTTGATTTATTCAATTAGTTTGGTTTATTATCGATTTTTACAGTTGATAATCGAATAGATCGAATTTTTAATTTTAATTATATTTTATATTTAATATAAATAAAATCTATTTATATAATATATAATATATAATATATAATTTATATATTATATAATATACAATAAATAATTTAAATTGATTAAACCAATCAACTTATGTCATTTTCGATTTTAAAATTTTTTATCGATTAATTCTATCGATTTTATAAATTTAATCAATTTTTAAAATTTTAAAATTGAATGCTCACTCTAACAGCGTGGGTAGATTGACGATGGGATGTGAAAATTGAAATGTAAAAATGGCTATGGTGATGAATGATGTGGCAATTTGGGGGGCCCAATTTAGGTGAGTGGTGCTGGTGGTTACTGGTAAACTGGTGATGGGTGGGGTCCAAGCAAGGCATGTGCAGAAGCAGAAGTGGTCTCAAGTCTCACTGCCCCATATCATGAGTCAAGTATCAGTTGGGTTCTGAAGTCTGAACTATGATGAGTGTCGTGATCCCCACCATTTTCCAAAGGCCTTTGATTTTGAGCACAGATTTTTCTGGGAACTGAGTTTGCCATACCACATTGTATTGTTATTGCTTTAGTTATAGTTCAAATGTTGATGTGAACCTTAGGGGTTAACATCTTCTTGGATCTTGATTCATATAAAAATTGTCATAAAATTGGCCTTTTTCTGCATCGTTTGCTTAAATGTTTGTGCACATTAAATGTAGTTTTTGGACCTTCAACTCTAGGGTAGGGTGTGGCAATAGAGGGATTGGGGGGGTGTTTAATTAGGTGAGAGTTTTGATGTGGTCCTTTTGGAGATTTAGGGATTGAGCTTTGGAGGGGTCCCTTTTGGCTGAAACAATGATAGTGTGACAAGTTTTCATGGGGCTTGACCTGTTGAAGGAGATTGCCATTGCTACAAAGTCTAAATTTAGGGGGTTTCATCAACTTGGCTACTACGAGGAGTCAAGGCATGAGGCTGGACCACCATTGGTCCTGGTCCTCTGTTTGGCCAAATGCTGCTGCTGATAGGGGCATAAGGCCTGTGGTCAGTCAAAGTTTCCAGCTGACAATTACCAATGCTTGATTATAACATATATTTTTTTTTCTCAATTTCAATTAATTGTACTCTAATTTACATGAATGATCCTTCATTATATGTTCTTATCTGTTGTCCTTTGGTGTACTCTAACATTAAAATACCATACCCATTATCTCTTTAGGGTTCTGTAATTGGAAAACTAAAAGGCTGGCATTGGCTTGACAAGTTATAATCATGAGAGCTGCCTGCTGCCAATGCCATTTAGCTTAACCAAATGCCCCAACAAGTAGGGTATAGACGAACCGACTAACCTTCAGGAGCAGCAAGGTATATCATATATGCTTTATATTATAAAATCTCATCTCATAGCTAAATAGAACAGATTGAAGCTTTATGCTGGCTGCAGTTTGTAACAATTAAGAGCAAAATAGAGAGGAAAAGTTTTTTTTTTTTTTTTGTGAATGGTGGTCCTTGTTAGGAGTCTCTGCTGCCGCTATGAAACCACAGCGAAATACTTAAAAGGTAAAAACATCGGGGTCTTTACCAATGGAAAGAAGTGAGAACCGAATATATAGCAGTAAAAAAAAAAAATGTTCCTCTTAGTGCGCACGCCAAGAATTCTTAAAAAGGATACAATAATCACAAGCCTTAACCCCGTTTCCGGAAAAGCACAGTTAACTGGTTTTACTGGTTCGTAGGGGTGAGTATATTTCAGTTAACTGAACAAATCGATCGAAATCGAATTTGGTTCATTCAGTTCGATTTATTCGGTTTCAAGATTCATTCAGTTATTTAATTTGATTTAATCGGTTTATTGGATCGGTTTATCGTTTTTATTTTTAAATCGAACCGACCGAACAAATCGACAACTAATTAAAAAATAAATAATATTATTTTTATTTAAATATATCTAAATCCAAACCCTAAATCCAACCCAACAATCCATAATCCAAACAAATAAAAAATCATAACCCAAACCTTTAGAGTGAAACTGAAAAAACCTACCAAACCGATTCATTTTGGTTCGGTTAGTTTGATTTTAGGATATCTTTCAGTTCGATTTGGTCGATTTTATAATTTAATTCGATTTAATCAATTTTCGAAATTTTAAAACCGAACCGACTAATGTTAATCCCTAATAGTTTGCTTTTTGTTTTTGTCAAGATTTCGTTGACCAAGTTCTTCATTTTTTTTAATAGTTATTCTTTGAGTTTGCTATATTATTGGTTGAAGGACTGAAGGTGAAATATTAGCTAATTCATTGCCCAAATATCTCTCTAATCAGCCAATTGAAGGCTTCTGGTTTTGCCCATCTTAATGGAAGGATCATTTAAAGATTCACTGGCAATATGGACCATGCTGTGTCCAAGATTGCCTTGGCATGGCCCAAAGCGACACTGTGGCATGGATCGCGACTGAAAATTAGCACCTCAAAGTTTGGCACATGGAGGTGGTCCTTCACTCCTTGCTGTGCCTGTGTGGTCTTACTGTCTTAGCCATTGGCCCTCAACTTCGTAGCACTGATTTTGATGTGTGCAAACGGTGAGCCAATTATGGTTGCCAAATTGGGGCCTTTTTTGGGTTTCCACCAGAGTTTAGAAATTAGATAAACCTCCATTGGTTTATCTGGATGGAGTCGCCACTTCCCGTAATGGTTCATAATGATTTTGCTCTGATGCAAACGATCCCTTGTCTCAGGTTTGAATTGATTTTTTGCTATGTTACTCCGATTCTTTTTTTTTTATTTAAATATTCGTATCCTACACTCGTATCTGACACATATTCGGATATGAGTATGGGGATATGACCCTCCAAATACATGAAAAAAAACTTTAAAAACACTTACATCCGAATCCGAATAACATAGATTTCTTGCTCATATGGCCTAAACTTTGAAATGGTATTTGGTGTCATGCAAGGTTGTGCAAATATTCAAAATTTTAACCAATACAGATTAATTGTTGTCATCAGACTGGGATATGACCTCAAATTGGTAGAACTTGATCATGGACATGATGATGATGTTACAGATTTGCAGCTGGGCTGTGTGAAAATTCTAGCAACTAACCTGGTTTGGATTAGGAGGGCCATATAATAGGATGTCAAGTGGTCCTTTAAGGAAACAATTATTGACAACCAATTACTTTCACAGATTTAAATTATGATTGTAGATGCATTTTCAATAACATTATATTTATTACGATTACGAATGTAATGAATGTTATCGTAATCATTACGGTCGTGAATTTTTACTTTATTTTGCACAACTTACTCTAAAATATAATAATTAATTATAATTATATAAAAATATTGATGATTTTTAAATAGTTTATGATATTCTATAATTTTTTATTTATAAAACAAAAAAAAAATTCTCAAGTTGTAAATTAAATCTATATATATGTAATTCACGATCGTGAATTTAACCGTTACGGATCGCTAACCATTTATACTTCAATTATAATGAATATCAACAACAACAAAAATAAAATTGCAGAATAACAACTGTAACGCAATTTAAATTCCTGATTACTTCAAAGATCCTTGATTTTGCCTGTCCATGCCCCCAGGTAGCTAGGCCCAAGAACCGTACCATTTGCTCAATATGAAATTACCATCCCAGATAAAAAAGCAAAAAGAAAAAAGGCAGTTTAAGATTTCCACCTAAATTATGTGTGAAATAATCCAATGTGTTATAAAGTCTGAAAGTGAAGAGCCGGCATTGATTTGCTTGTCAAAGGCGACAAGATTACTGTATATATGTTAGCTGGACATGTGAGAGGAAAGCAGTTATGGCATGAAAGTGAAAGAAGCGATGGGAATTCGCCAATTCGAGTCAGACAACTGCATAAGGAATGCCTTAAGCACCAAGCGACTATCAACCCTTGCTATGCACGTGCAACGTAATAAAAATGAAAATTTTCGCATCGAATTTTATTCGTTATGTAACGTTCGTGATATTATCAAATTCATTGAAACATTATTAAATTCACGTTGACGACAACCGCGACGGGTTACATAACGCTCGCGACACCTGCAATCGCGACAGTGCAACCGCGATTTAAAACTATTTATATCAAACTCAAGCCAACTCCGGATTCCCGTTTCCGGTGCACCGACGATGAAAAGCTTAGCATCTTTTATATCTTGGTATGAGCAAGAAGAACACGAAAAGGAACAGGGAAAATAAGTTTTTTTTTTTTTTTTTCACATGAATTTTAAAGCTGTATTTGAAATATCTGTGATTTGAACTTGAATGAGTGTAGGATACGTTTGCGTATTCGACGCAGATATATTTAATTTTTTTTAATATTTTTATATATTTGAAAGATTATATGTTCGAATATGTATCAGATATCGATATTGAATATAAATATTTTAAAAAAAATGAAGACTTCGAATAACATAATGAAATAATAATATCCTCCATTTTCTTGGATAATCCTTCAAACCTGATCATTCTTAATGGACCATATCAGTTTGCATGATTTGTGGTTAATTAATCCAACTCAAAGATAAAAATAAGGGAACATTATTCACTGATGTCAGGTGAAATTTATCAAAAACATTGCAACTCTGGAACAGCAGATAGAAATTGAAACTAACGAAATGGACAAAAATAGAACAGTATAAATTTAACTTTGTATCAATCTTCGACAGTATATCAACTCACACCAATGATCATCCACAAGCATGTATTGTCTATTAAAAGAATTAAAACTTAGATTCTTACATCTTGAGAAAGAAAGAAAAAGAGAAAGGTTTTGTCTAAATTGACTTGGCAGTGGCACGAGTAAAATTTCTGTCTACTTGTTCTTCAACCAAGAGACTTCCCAAGCTTACTCAATGATAATGCTGGAGGGTATAAATGGATCAAGAAAAGAACACATTTGTAAGACATAAAATTTTATGACAAGCATCATTGCTAGGTAGTTTTATCATTTATATCACACCATGTATCTGTTGATGTCTTTTGGTGGTTGAGCTGATTAAGTTCCTAAATTTGTCGCAAAGGTAGAAAATTGTCAGAGGGCATCGCTCCGATGTCTTTTGACAGTTTCCTATTTTTGCAAAATCTCACCTGTTTTCACTGACAAATCTAAGAGCTTAATCAACTCAACCACTGAAAGACATCAACAGTATCCATAAGCATAATATTTGTAATCCTGCACGGCATACACATGAATACAATATCATATAAAAGGAAATATACAATGGGTCCTATGGATGAAGCCATGATCTCTTTGGATCCCATTGAATTTCAGTATGAAGAAGAGCCTTATAAAGATCGTATTGATTCTTATCAAAGAAAGACAGGATTAACTGAGGCTATTCAAACAGGCAAGGGTCAACTATACAGTATTCCTATAGCAATCAGGGTTGTGGATTTCCAGTTTATGGGGGGTAGTATGGGATCCGTAGTAGGCTAGAAAATCACGCGTTTGATTGAATATGCTACCAATCATTTTTTACCTCTTATTCTAGTGTGTGCTTCCGGAGGAGCACGCATGCAAGAAGGAAGTTTGAGCTTGATGCAAATGGCTAAAATATCTTCTGCTTTATATGATTATCAATTAATTAAAAAGTTATTTTATGTATCAATTCTTACATCTCCTACTACTGGTGGAGTGACCGCGAGTTTTGGTATGTTGGGGGATATCATTATTGCTGAACCCAATGCCTATATTGCATTTGCGGGTAAAAGAGTAATTGAGCAAACATTGAATAAAACAATACCTGAAGGTTCACAAGCAGCTAAATATTTATTCCATAAGGATTCATTCGATCCAATCATACCACATAATCCTTTAAAAGGTGTTCTAAGTGAGTTAGTTCAGCTCCACGGTTTTTTTTTTTTTCCTTTGAATCAAAATTCAATCAAGTAGAGTCTTAAGTTAAATTATTTTCTTTGTAGTGAAAAGTTAGTTAGTTAGTTTATGAGAATCAAAGTCAAAGCCCGCATAATGGGCTTTGACTTTCTGACATAAAATGGAATTGTCGAAAAATGAATTATGTGGTAATTATTATTATTCTATATTACTAATGAGTAAACCTCTATCAACAAGATAAAAAGCTAATTTTTCCTTCTGTGAAATGAAATTCGAATTTGGCGAGACAAATAAAACGAATTTTATCTTCCTCTATTGCGTATGTATATATAATTCAAATATAGAAAAAATATAAATATAGAGTTTTGCATCTTTCTATATCTCCCGAGAATTCTATTTTTACTAAAAAATCCCTGTTCTTGGATCGGATTCTAACGAATCGAATCTTTCAATAATTTGAAATAAACTCTTTCTTTATTAAATTCAAATTCGAAATTCAAATTATCAAATTAGAAGACAAGAACAATAGAATAAGAATAATAAGAAAAGTAAGAATAAAGTAAGATAATAAAGAAAGTGGATTATCTTATCATACACCTATTTTATTTGATTTAGAAAGATGGACAAGTCTTTTTATTTAATTCTAAATTCCTTGCACTTATTAGATATATAATTCTCTTAGATATACTTAGTATTTAGATATATTTAGTATAATATACGAATTATAATATAATCATTATAAGATATATTTCTAACTAACAATATAACAATAACAGGTACAAATATTAAATTGAGGTACCCATTTTATGATAACTGTCAACAACTTTCCCTCTATTTTTGTGCCTTTAGTAGGCCTAGTATTTCCGGCAATTGCAATGGCTTATTTATCTTTGTATGTTCAAAAAACTAAGATTTTTTAGATTTGATGGGGCCAAAACCAAGACCAAATCTTATCTATTTTTTTTCAAGACTTAGATGCCACGGATACCTATTTAGTAGAATATTGTATAACATACGGCTTCCCCGAACCGAACATGAATGAAAAAGCTCCTCTTATGCATACGTAAACATGATACAGGGTTAAATGAATTATAGCAAGCGGATCGGTACCGAACGGATGTATGAAATTAAAGTCTATATATCTAGTAGATCCGTATAGGGGATCATATAAAGGGGATGATTTTAGATCTAAGCAATCTGATGAACCACTTCTAGAAGTTCATATCAAAATAGTACTAGTTGATGAGAGTTACTTCGGAAAACAAAAAAGTAAAGTCGATTTTTTTTTGTTATTCTCTCAATTCCAATAAAATGCAACTGGATCTAGTATGTATGAGTTGGCAGTCAGAATCTATATGGATAGAATTTATAGTGGGGTCTCGAAAAACAAGCAATTTATGCTGGGCCTTTATCCTTTTCTTTTTTGTTCATTAGGGTTTTTATTAGTTGGAATTTCTAGTTATCTTGGTAGGAATTTGATATCTTTATTTTTGTCTCAGCAAATATTTTTTTTTTCACAAGGAATCGTGATGTCTTTCTATGGGATCGCAGGTCTCTTTATTATTTCCTATTTGTGGTGCACGATTTTTTGGAATGTAGGTAGTGGTTATGATCGATTCGATAGAAAAAAGGGAATAGTATGTATTTTTCATTGGGGTTTTCCTGGAAAAAATCGTCGCGTCTTTCTACAATTCCTTATGAAAGATATTCAGTCCATCAAAATAGAAGTTAAAGAGGGTATTTATGCCCGTCGTGTCCTTTATAAGGAAATCAGAGGCCAGGGGGCCGTTCCCTTGACTCGTATTTATGAGAATTTGACTTCGCGAGAAATTCAGCAAAAAGCTGCTGAATTGGCCTATTTTTTGCGTGTACCGATTGAAGTCTTTTGAAATGAATTGCAGAGTAAATGCTTTCTCACCAGGAGAAACTCAAGCCAAGAATCCTCTTTTTTCTATAGCAGAACGAAACTGAAATTTTTTCAGAATGCCCATTCGAACCAAAACAGACGTATACGGAAGAGTCATAACATAAAAAAAAAAACTGTATTTTTGTCCACAAAAATTATTTTTTATGTGTTTGTAAATGTAAAACCACTCAACTTAATTTAGTAACAAAACAAGCAAGAAATCGAAATAATGGATTCATCTCATATATCAAAGTATTTCGAAATAAAGACTTTCGCTTTTTATTTCAATATTTGGAGTTGATACGTTTGATACAGATAGATCATATCTTGTAAATTTTCTCTACTTTCCTTTTGTCAATCTGATAAGATCCAAGATGGCCTAATCCCATGGCAATTTCTATATGGGCCAAGATCCAAGAAGATCTAGGAAACATGGCAAGAATGGCTGAAATTCACTTGGGCCATGTTGCAAGTTATTCAAGAAAGGCTTCAACATGCAAGATGGGCTTGCATCCAAGTTTAGTCCATGTGATTCAAGAACACAAGGTGGCGGCATTAGAGGGTTTACAAGTGGCGGCATCATGTTTAAAGAAGTGGGCCTATTTTTTCATTTATTAATTGACATGGCAATTGTGGGACCAATCCATTTAACCATGTGGCGCCTAAGAGAGGGCTTATTTTAATTCTTATAATTACTTAGGCATTTGGGCCTATATTATATAACATGGACATCTTTTAATTATTTAGGTTTGGGTTTTAGCATGTTCAGCACATATTTTACATATTATTACTTAGTAAATTAGGGTTATTGTAGGGAGGCTATAAATATGTCTTAGCCGCCTACTTCAATTATCTTTTGATCAATTGAGTTTGAATTTATTCAAAGTGAGTGTTTCACTCTTTTTAGTTCTTGACAGAACTTAGGAACTTATCAAAGAATTCTTTCTTTGTGGCGTTCAACCTATCAAACTTAGGTTTTTGAAACGAGAGTTCTAAGGGTCTAGCTTACATGCTTAATCTAGGTTCTTTGAAATAGGCTTTCTAAGGGTTTAAGTTTTCTTTGCTTGAATCTTGGCTTTTCTGGGTTAGGTATTTCAATTTGTTAGTGGGTTCAAAGGGTTTAACCCCTAGGGTTCACATCAGTTGGTATCAGAGCTTAGGGACTAATCAGGTCAAAACTTTTTATCTTCTTTACCATAGGGTATTGGAGTTTTTCTCAACTTTTTTTTTTGTTTTAGGGTTTCAGACATACTTATCATAGGGGTTATAGCTTTAGGCTTTCTTTGTCTAATAGTTATTGTTTTTAGGGCAGTTTTTGTTTAAGGTTTCGTTCTTGGAAGTTGGTTTAGATACTATCACAGCAAAATCAATAACAAGATTTTGGGATTTCTGTCAACTTTCTTGTTTTGGGGTTTCAAACATTCTTGTCTTGGGGTTATAGCTTTAGGCATTCTTTTGCCCTAGGGTTATAGTTTTTAGGGTAGTTTAGTTTGGGGTTTCATTTTGAGAGTTGGTTTAAATCAAGATTTCGTTTCTTGAATTCTTGATTTATTAAAATTTCTTCTTATTGATTCTTGATCCGAATCTTGAAAAAAAAATTTAAAAATTCAGAGGGGCATTCGAATAGACCCAAGAAAGAGAAAAGAAGTTCATCCGAGATTTCAAGAAAATCAAGAAGTCTCGTTCTTGAAAAAAAAAAGTGTTTGAATAGGCAGAAAAAGAAAGAAAAATTCGAAAAAGATTGAAAAGAAGAGGAAAGAATCGACATTCAATTTTTTTTCTAACCAAATTTGTTTTGCAGCAATTTAAGATGTCTTTCACATGTGGCCATGAAGTAAAGCAGGTTCTGCAAGAGATGAGAGAGTTCACATTATTGTTTGGGAGGTTTGTGCAACAAGAGGAAGAAAGATGGAGAAGAAAAAAAAGAGAAAAAAATAGAAGAAAAAAAGAAAAAGAAAGTGAGGTGGCTGCAAATAAAGAAAAGAAAGAGGAAATGAAGAGTAAAAAAGAAAGTGAAAAGGAAATAGAGGTGGATGAAATTAAAGAAGTAAAAAAGAGCCACTAGTGGAAAAAGAGATAATTCCTGCCAAGGGAAACAAAGAATTTGAGAATTTTTCTGATGCAAAGGAGAGTGTGGTTTTTATTCTTGATGCTCCTAACCAATCTTTTCCTATTTTTCCTATTTCTTTGTTGAAGGATTGTGAAGATTTATTTTCGGAGGAGTTTCAGGATGGGTTGCCACCCAAAAGCGGCATTGTGCATCACCTTGATTTAGTACCTATCGCCGTCATTCTCACACACAAGGCTAAGATTCGAGGGCGAATCTTTTCGAGGAAAGGGGGAATGATAAGATCCAAGATGGCCCAATCCCATGGCAATTTCTATATGGGCCAAGATCCAAGAATATCTAGGAAACATGGCAAGAATGGGTGGAATTCACTTGGGCCATGTTGCAAGTTATTCAAGAAAGGCTTCAACATGCAAGATGGGCTTGCATCCAAGTTTAGTCCATGTGATTCAAGAACACAAGGTGGCGGCATTAGAGGGCTTACAAGTGGCGGCATCATGTTTAAAGAAGTGGGCCTATTCTTTCATTCATTAATTGACATGGCAATTGTGGGACCAATTCATTTAACCATGTGGCGCCTAAGAGAGGGCTTATTTTAATTCTTATAATTACTTAGGCATTTGGGCCTATATTATATAACATGGACATCTTTTAATTATTTAGGTTTGGGCTTGAGCATGTTCAGCCCATATTTTACATATTATTACTTAGTAAATTAGGGTTATTGCAGGGAGGCTATAAATATGTCTTAGCCGCCTACTTCAATTATCTTTTGATCAATTGAGTTTGAATTTATTCAAAGTGAGTGTTTCACTCTTTTTAGTTCTTGACAGAACTTAGGAACTTATCAAAGAATTCTTTCTTTGTGGCGTTCAACCTATCAAACTTAGGTTCTTGAAACGAGAGTTCTTAGGGTCTAGCTTACATGCTTAATTTAGGTTCTTTGAAACAGGCTTTCTAAGGGTTTAAGTTTTCTTTGCCTGAATCATGGCTTTTTTGGGTTAGGTATTTCAATTTGTTAGTGGGCTCAAAGGGTTTAACCCCTAGGGTTCACATCACAATCGGCCCCTCCCCTTTTATCCTTTCTTTTGGGCTTCTTAAGAACTAAACAAGTAGATTTCTTTCTTATACCATAATGATAAACGTAATGATAACTTTTTTGTATTTTTTTGTCACTCATTTTTTATTTTGATCAGCATAATATTTTTCATAAATTTTTTTTTTCAATTATTCCTGGACTATAGACTATATATAGTTTAGATAAAAATAGAAAAAAATTCAAAATATTTGATTGCTATCTTGATATAGGCAGGGCGCTCCTTTGTCTCAAAATCTTAATAGAATAATCTTTATTATTTGAAGCGATTCTTTCGGACAATTATCGAAAGAGGGCAATTGCTTCGAATATGATCAATTGAGATATCTGGAAATAATATCAATATAACAATAATATATATATATATATATTTCATTCGAACATTCGAATTCAAAGTGGATTCTTATTTTCTATTTCTGTATTCTTTTTAGATTCAAGACTTAAGTACTGAATAAAAAAAAAACAGAGAATAAATTCATGGGCGGGCCCCTACCTTATAATATAATGAAAGTCATGCTTGATAGAAAGATTAGATCACATAAAGTCAACGAATGAGGTGGGTTCATTAACAATTCACAGATGAAAAAATGGCAAAAAAGAAAGCATTCACTCCCCTTCTATATCTTGCATCTATAGTATTTTTGACCTGGTGGATCTCTCTCTCATTTAATAAAAGTCTGAAATCTTGGATTACTAATTGGTGGAATACTACAAAATCCAAAACTTTTTTGAATGATATTCAAGAAAAGAGTATTCTAGAACAATTCATAAAAGTAGAGGAACTCTTCCTGTTGGACGAAATGATAAAAGAATAGACGGAAACACATCTACAAAAACTTCATATAGGAATCCACAAAGAAACGATCCAATTGATCATGATGCACAATGAGGATCGTATCCATACTGCACTTCTCGACAAATCTAATCTGTTTTGTTATTCTATTTTGGGGAATGAAGAACTTGTTATTCTTAACTCTTGGGTTCAAGAATTCCTATATAATTTAAGCGACACAATAAAAGCTTTTTCTATTCTTTTATTAACTGATTTATGTATCGGATTCCATTCGCTCCACGGTTGGGAACTAATGATTGGCTATATCTACAAAGATTTTGGATTTGCTCATAATGATCAAATTATATTTGGTCTTGTTTCTACCTTTCCAGTCATTCTAGATACAATTTTTAAATATTGGATCTTTCGTTATTTAAATCGTGTATCTCCGTCACTTGTAGTTATTTATCATTCAATGAATGACTGAAAAATGATTCACGGATTCAATTATAATCTTTCTTACTTTCTATATAAGCAAAGCATGCAAAGTCGTACTTACTTTGCTCTTTCTACCCATCAGGGAAATATAATTTCTCCTCTATTTCAGTAATTTTTTTCTAGTAAAAGTAAATAGTAGAATCATGGATAGGGAACTATACTAGTGATCTACCTAATTTTATTGTAGAAATTTTCAAGATCAATGATTGGACCATGCAAACTAGAAATACTTTTTCTTGGATAAAAGAGGAGATGACTCGATCCATTTTCGTATCGCTCATGATCTATATAATAACCGGGGCATCCATTTCAAATGCCTATCCCATTTTTGCGCAGCAGGGGTATGAAAATCCACGAGAAGCAACTGGGTGTATTGTATGTGCCAATTTCCATTTAGCTAATAAACCCATGGATATTGAGGTTCCACAAGAGGTACTTCCTGATACTATATTTGAAGCGGTTGTTAGAATTCCTTATGATATGCAACTAAAACAAGTTCTTGCTAATGGTAAGAAAAGGGCTTTAAATGTGGGTGCTGTTCTTATTTTACTGGAAGGGTTTGAGTCAGCCCTACCTAATCGTATTTCGCCCGAGATCAAAGAAAAGATAGGCAATCTATCTTTTCAAAACTACCGCCCCACTAAGAAAAATATTCTTGTGATAGGTCCTGTTCCTGGTAAAAAATATAGTGAAATCACCTTTCCTATTCTTTCCCAGACCCTACTAGTAATAATGATGCTCATTTCTTAAAATATCCCATATACGTAGACGGAAACAGGGGAAGGGGCCAAATTTATCCCGACGGGAACAAAAGTAACAATACAGTTTATAATGCTACGGCAGTAGGTATAGTAAGCAAAATCATAGGAAAAGAAAATGGGGGTATGAAATAACCATAACGGATGCATTAGATGGACATCAAGTGGTTGATATTATCCCCCCAAGACCAGAACTTCTTGTTTCAGAGGGTGAATCTATCAAACTCGATCAACCATTAACAATTAATCCTAATGTGGGTGGATTTGGTCAGGGGGATGCAAAAATAGTACTTCAAGATCCACTAAATGTCCAAGGCCTTTTGTTCTTCTTGGCATCTATTGTTTTTGCACAAATCTTTTTGGTTCTTAAAAAGAAATAGTTTGAGAAGGTTCAAGTGTCCGAAATGAATTTCTAGATCCGTGGATTTATCAACATCAAATTTGTAAAAAAGAACAAATTCTTCCTGGCAATTAGGTTTGGTATGATAAAAAAAAGTATGAAAAGTCTTTTGCTTGTTTACATTCTTTCTCTAAGAATTACTTTTACAGCATTCAAAATATTTATATTGTGAAGAAGACTATTTGTCTTTACCCATTTTTTTCTTTTTTCAATCTAAATTGGAAATGTGTAATTATATCCCTATTGTCAGATTGAAATGTCACAGAATGGGTTTTGTTTTCTAAATTCAATTTGATTAGATACTAAACATAAGATAAGTAAGCGAAGAATAGAAAGAAAGGATAAATGAGGGGAACAAATAATTAAAGGGAGTATTCTTCTTCTTCCTAGCCTTGGGCACAAGAAAAGGATGTGTAAAATTCCTTTTCTTGTGTCGAAATAATAACAATTCTGGAGCCCATTCGTCAAAGATTTCTATTCTTAATTTAGATTTTTCGAGATTTTTAAGAACCCTTTATTTTTTTAGATTTTTAACTTTAGGCGATTCTCGAAAAAAGATAGCGAAAAAATTATCCCTAGAGTAGATACTAAGAGGAACGTATCGATCATGGTTTACAATTATAGCTTCCGTACCTATTTATTTGGAATCATCTCTCGAATAAAATAAAGAAAGAAAAAGAATCAAAGAAACAGTGATTTTAATCAAGATTTTTCCAGCAGCCTATGTCAAATTACAAATAGAAAATAGAAGCGAAAAATAACAAAGCAATCTTGCATCAGACTACTTGTCTTCTTGTAGTTGGATCTCCAAGCTTTTGGAATGCTCCAAATTCCACTTGAGCATTCAAATCTGGATTAATACTGACAAAAACATCTCTGAACAGGGTTCTAGCACCATGCCAAATATGTCCGAAAAAGAAAAGCAAAGCAAACGAAGCATGCCCAAAAGTAAACCGACCACTTGGACTGCTATGAAAAACACCATCGGATTTCAAAGTAGCATGATCTAATTCAAAAATTTCCCCCAATTGAGCACGTCTAGCATATTTTTTCACAGTAGCAAGATCACTATGACACTCCATTGAGTTCACCGCTATAGAACTCAACAGTTACACCTACTTGTTTGACACTATACTTTGATTCTGCCCTTCTAAAATGGACATCCCCTCTAACGATTCTGTCTCCGTCTACAAAAACAATCGAAAATCTTTCAAAAAAAAGTAGGCATACGACGTACAAAAAGTTCACGCCCTTCTTTATCTCTTAAGATAAGGTGTCCTAACCACCCAACGACTATGCCATCCCCATTGTCCATTGAACCCGTGATGCACCCAGAAGAGTATATCTTATTTAACCTTGCACTTAAAAAGAATCAATTGTAAAGTATAGTGATTAGCAAGGGTCGAGTCCTTCGGGATTGGGTTTTAGTTTATAAGTTAATAGTTTAAAACTTAAATTCAAGAACAATAAAAGAAAAGGGGTTTTTGAAATCAGATTTTAAACTAAAGTAAATAATAAGAATGAGAAAACAAGTAATTAAGAAGAATCAAATATTAAAAATATGGTTAAGGTTTCATTCTCCACCACTAGACATCATTAAGAATCAATTTCATATCTATCAGCATTAATTAGCTATCAAAGTTAACAACCGTAGATAACAACAAGCTCTGTTACCCCAATCTTTCCTTAGTTCGTCGTTAAATAGAACAAGCTCTCTATTTAATCTCTAACTATCAAACAACCTAGAATAAGCTCTCTAAGTTCAATTTAATAGCAGCTTTATGATGAGAAAGATAGGTTGATCTAAGCAACAAACACATAAGCTCGGATTGTTCAACTTAGGTTATGTTCCACTTTGCAATTATTGAAAACTTGACCATAATCATTAATCACAAATTGCTACTTATGAATAAGAAATCAAGACAATTGCACGGATCAAGACTCCTAAACTAGCATTAGACAATTATCAAGATTTATCTAGTTGGCCACCTAAACAAATCAAAACATCATCATGAACAATTTTAATGGAAGAACATAAGCAACTTTGATAGAAAACAATGATAGATAGATTCTGAAAATTAATTACATAACATGTCTAGGGTTTTGATCACCCTTAACCAAATAAAAGTTTAGCCTAGCATAGGCATAGATAATATATACATAAAACTAAAAAGAAAATAAAAGAGTGGAGAAAATAAAAGAATGGAGAAGAAGAAGAAGAAGAATGATGATCCTTGAGTCTCCTCCAAAGATGTCTAGTTTGTGGCTCAAAAGATGGTATTTATATAGCTTTAAAACCCTGAGAATAAGTCCTTGCCGCACAAGTAAGCCTGGAGGTGCAAAAATCACGTTTTTGTCTTTTTTTTCAGATTTGCGATTAGGGTTTTTCTGGCCACAGGGTTCTTTAGGGAGATCTTCTAGCGCCATTTTGAATACCCATTTCTTATCTGATTTGGGCTCATAATATATCGTTGGAAAGATAATCAAGTCAGCATCAAAAGTGAAGAAGGAAGTTTCTTCAAATAAAGAATCTAACATCATGTTTTCCTTGAAACAAGCTTTGGAAGTCAAATCTGCCTGATTGCTTTTCAACCAGAAATTGATATTTTTGACTCCCAAGTCTTCTTCCATCTTGTGATTATGATTTTGTAAGCTCTTTACCATCATTATTGACATCTTTTGACTTCATTCTCCTTATTGTACCTAAAATTCAAAAACATATTATAAGTAAACAAGATAAAGATAAAAAACATAACAAAAACTAAAGGTAGAAAGGCATAAAATGTATATTTTATGAGCTTATCAACCCGCTCTGAATAATCCTCCTTTTGCCGGATTATTGCAAATGTAATCATAAAAATCTTCTAATAAACTTTGATTTTCGGTTAACTCAGTGATAACTCGTATAATTATATAGTTTTTAGTTATGTTTTATTATTGTTTTGTGTCAAATACGAGTTATTATTGTTTAGTCTAATTGTGTTTATGATCTTTTATATTTTTATGTAATTTGGTGTTTTTCACAAGTTTCTTTGAGTGATTTCAGATTACTAGAATTAAGGGCAAATCCAGTTCAGTTCCAGTTCCGACACATTTTTCCATATCAGCTATATCTGGAGTTTCACGGAAGCAATAAGGCTGAAATTTGTATCCGTGCAAAGCTAAGAGGCATATCTATCTTTTTCATGTTTTATACTTCTTGAAACGGAGTCGTTTTCCCTAGCGAAATCGACCATCAAGTTGGCTGATGTGCAATGATGTCTGTGCTGACCTGTTTTCGTATTTTGCCCATATCTTCTTATCCACATCAGCAAATGAGCTGATTCCAAAGGCTATGGATCCGTAACGGATACGGGAACCTTTGTCTAGAAGACCATATGATCAGATCAGGCCTCTAATATTGACGAAATCGACCATCAAGTTGGCTGATGTGCAATGACGTCTGTGCTGACATGTTTTCGTATTTTGCCCATATCTGCTTATCCACATCAGCAAATGAGCTGATTCCAACGGCTATGGATCCGTAACTGATAGGGGAACCTTTTTCTAGAAGACCATGTGATCAGATCAGGCCTCCAACATTGACGAAATCGACCATCAAGTTGGCTGATCAAAATTGTCATACAATATGACGAAAATTGTTAGAAAAATTCACCCACCTATTATACCTACCTTTGAAATTTGTAAAGCTTGTCTCTTGTCATTTAGCCTTCCAAAATGTGTATAAATAGAGGGCCTTGGATGATTGTAGAGGATCATATTGTACATAGGTAGGATATTAGCCATTGTAATAAAATTCTCTAAGTTTTCTTCTTCTTTCTTTTCTCTAGTTTTCTTTTTCTTTAGAAAGAGCAAGAGGTTGGATAATTAATATTCTTCTTCTTTCTTTCTTTTATTTTCTTCTTAGATTCTATTTAATTTTATGTTTATAATGCCTATGCTAGGCTAAACTTCTATTTGGTTAAGGGTGATTTCAAAGCCCTAGACATGTTTTGTGATTGATTTTCAGATTCTATCTATCATTAATTTTCTATCAAAGTTGCTTATGTTCTTCTACAAGAATTGTTCATGATGTTGTCTTGATTTATTTAGGTGTACAACTAGATAGATCTTGATAATTATCTATTGCTAGTTTAGGAGTCTTGATCCGTGTAATTGTCTTGATTTCCTATTCATAAGTGGCAATTTGTGATTAATGATTATAGTCAAGTTTTCAATAATTGCAAAGTGGAACATAACCTAAGTTGAACAATCCGAGCTTATGTGTTTGTTGCTTAGATCAACCTATCTTTCTCATCATAAAGCTGCCATTAAATTGAATTTAGAGAGCTTATTCTAGGTTGTTTAATGGTTAGAGATTAAATAGAGAGCTTGTTCTATTTAACGACAAACTAAGGAAAGATTGGGGTAACAGAGCTTGTTGTTATCTACGGTTGTTAACTTCGATAGTTGGTTGATATTGATAGATCTGAAATTGATTCTTAATGATGTCTAGTGGTGGAGAATGAAACCTTAACCATATTTTTCATATTTGATTCTTCTTACTTACTTGTTTTCTTACTTTTAGTTTGCTTATTTTTAAAAGTATATTTATTTTTATTGGCTGGTTATACCGCCTAATTTGTATATTAACTTTGTTTTATTTTTATTGGCTGGTTATACCGCCTAATTTAGTATATATATTTTTATTGGCTGGTTATACCGCCTAATTTAGTATATATATTTTTATTGGCTGGTTATACCGCCTTGCATCTTATTCTTATTATTTACTTTAGTTTAAATCTGGCTTCAAAAACCCCTTTTCTTTTATTGTTCTTGAATTTAAGTTTTAAACTATTAACTTATAAACTAAAACCCAATCCCTGAGGACTCGACCCTTGCTAACTACTATACTTACAATTGATCTTTTTAGTGCAAGGTTAAATAAGATACACTCTTTTGGGTGCATCAAATTTTTGGCGCCGTTGCCGGGGATTGTTTTCTTTAGTTTATTTGTTACTTGGTTTATTCTTATTTTCAGTTCTAATGAGTTTTATTTTCTTGTACATACGGGTTTTTTTGATCAAATTTTGAAAAAAAAAAAATAAAAAATAAAAAAAAACGATGGAATTGAGCAATCTAACACTTGAAGAGTTGGTGGCATACATGAACATGGAGAATCAACAAGCAAATCTCACCTTCCCAGTTCAACAATTGGCCATGGGAGGATGTCAAGGCCATCAAGTGTTCCAAGACCAACAGTATGATCATTACTCAAACACTTACCATGAGGGATGGTGGGATCATACTAATTATGGCTACTCGAAAAATTACCAAGAAGTAGATCCTTATGCCAATTACACTCATCCATCTAGCTTCAATCAATCATGGTCCCAAGAATCAGATCTTTTTCAACCACCACATATGACTCAAAACTCAGGTACTTCTTTAGAAGATCTTGTCTATTCTCTTGTTACTGATACATTGCAATTTCAACAGGAAACAAGGGCAAGCATCCAGAGTTTGGAAAAGCAAATGATCCAATTGACTAGTAGTATGGTGGGATGGGTAACACAAAGATCTGAAGAACTCCCTGCCCAAACGATGGTTAACCCAAAGGAGAATGCTACTATTGTGACCTTGAGGAATGAGGAACAAGATGAAGATGAGACAAAATTAGAGATGAATTCTATTCTTGAGGATAATGAAGCCAATGATCCAAATAAGAGTATTTCGGCACCTGAGGTAACGTTTGAGATTCCAATTTTTACTAATGTTTCTTCTCCACCTTTTCCTAGTAGATTCGCAAAGTTCAAGGAGGATGAACATGAACAAGACACGCTGGAAACCTTAAACAGTTTGTTTGTGGATGTCATTCAACAAGTACCAAAAGATGCACCATTCCTCGATGAGATATGCACCACCAAGGATGATGGAATAATACTTGTAATGGAGAATGCATCCACTGTTGTGCAAAGAAAGCTTCCTCTCAAACGCATAAATTTGGGAAATTTCATGCATGAGCCTGACAAGCCTAAAAAGCCAAGAAGGGGTGTTGGTTAGATTCAAAACACTAACTCAAGTGTTAATTGGGAAGGCAGCCCAATTAAAGATGAAATTTCCAACCTTCCATATTCAGATTTGCTTTCTCTTTCTTTTCCTTTTTCTTTTATTATTTTTATTGTTTTTATTTTTATTTCTTATGTTTCTTTGTTAATTGTGTTTACTGTTTTTAAGTTCATTTAGGCTGCATAAGTTTCTTTTGTTTAATAGTTCTTTTCTCTTACATATAATTCTTGCATTGGGGGATAATAGCATTACATTAATGACAATGTAAGAATTATGTGTGGGGGGAAGAATTTAGGATTTTATTTAGAGTGTTTTGTTTTTGAGTCTTTTTATGTTGTTTTTCTTTCTGATCCTTGTTTTGAAAATAACTAGATGTAAATATAATTTTTTTTAACCCCGGTTAAATGGCGGATAACGGTACTCCATGATTATTTAAGTCGGTTCCATCAGCTACCCACAAAACTGATATTGTATATAAATTTCTCTTTCATTTTTTTTTTTATTTTTTTCAGGATGGATGATATTCTCACAAGATTGCAGAAACGATTTCCTCCTTTTCCTCGAAATATTTTACTGAAGCTTTACCAAGTTCGATTTGAAAGATTAAGAATGCTTATGCACAAAGGGATTCCTGGAGACATACGTTGGATAATTGAAGCCAAGGTACGTGAAGATGAATATCTTCCTGTTTTGCATTTACCAGGTACAGGTAGAAGCACTTTTGCAAAGAAGCGACGAGCAAAGCGCATGAGTTCAAATTGCCACAAATGTGCATGATGGACGTGTAACGGTAAATGTCATTCTATTGGGATTCCGTCCTCTAATCGAGATGATAAAATTGAATTCATTAAGGATGGACTGAGTAAGGAGAATTTGGGTAATATCCAAATTTCTCTTGAGACAAATCCTAGTGGAGACGTACAAAGAGAAATTCTTGATTTATGGCCGCAATTCCAAAGGGAATGGCAACATCTTGGGAATCTGATGTTAAAAGACCCTGTTTGCCAGCTTGTAAGAAAACTGGATGGGAAGCATATCCTCGACTCATAGAAGGCGTTTAAGCCGTTTCTGGACGTAAAACCAGAGGAAGATGTGAGCCACAATCACAACTACAATAAATGACTTATCAGCTTTTGGTTTGATTTGCAATAACTTCATTTTGGTTTAATTTACGTGTTGTTCGATTTGTGTAATTATTCTCTTTTTTTTTTATTTGTCTTTTACGGTTGATTTTTCTTCTCTTTTTGATTTTCTTCCTGAAATCACGCAAAAATCTTTTGTTAGGTTAACATTTTCTTCTGACAGGTCAAATACACTTTCGGCGACATTATTACTCTTGACTTTTACGGTTGATTTTTCTTCTCTTTTTGATTTTCTTCCTGAAATCACGCAAAAATCTTTTGTTAGGTTAACATTTTCTTCGGACAGGTCAGATACACTTTCAGCGACATTATTACTCTTGTCTGATTCACTACTCAGTCCTTTATATATTACACCATGTACTCATTCTCTTTCAGGCACTCGAAGAAAAAAAAAATAGAAAGTACTTCGTCCCAACGCATTAAAAAAATTTGTGTCTTTGGAGGTGCTTATCCAGGGAAAAATAACATATTCGCTGATGAAGCCATAAGAGTTGGAGTAATACTTTCCCAACAAAAGATCCAGTTGATTTATGGAGGCGATAGTACGGGTTTAATGGGAGCAGTCGCTACAGCAGCACACGCCGGAGGAAGTCCAGTTCTAGGAATCGTGCCAAAACTGTTCACAAGTTTTTGTGGACCTACCGTGGGTAAGGAAATACAAGTCTGGAGTGTCCCTGAACGGATAACAATCATGTACCATTCTGCCGATGCATTCATTGCTTTACCAGGAGGTCTGGGTACATTGGAAGAAATAGCTTGCGTGGCTTCTTGGTCATCTTTGGTCACAAATAAGAAACCCATTGGTTTGCTTAATATTAATGGTTATTTTAGTAATTTGCTTTCATATTTAGATAATGCTGTGGAAAATGGATTCATGTTTTCAGAGGCAAGGAGAACCATAATTTCTGCTACAACCATTGAAGATTTACTCAAAAAGCTCCAAGCTTATGAGTGTTTATCTGCTACGGTTGTTTCGCAAACGCTCGGAAAAAGAAAAAGAGATATGGACGAGCAAGGAGTGGATTGCACTTTGTCTTTGTGACATTATCTAACATTTTGTTTGTTGTGTCTCAGTTATAATAAGTGGTTAGCAACCTCTACAGGTAATATCTCCTAAACTTTACCTTCTTAAAAAAAAAAAAAAAAAGTTTGTTGTGTTTTCAGCAATTTAGAAGTATTCATTCTGAACAAGGTCTGAGTAAGGGAGACTTGAGACATACCTTGTCAGTTTGATTTCTTCTTTTCAAAAAAAAAAAAAAGAGTTTGTTGTGTTTTAAGCAATTTAGAAGTATTCATTCTGAACAAGGTCTGAGTAAGGGAGACTTGAGACATACCTTGTCAGTTTGATTTTAATCTTTTTACGTTTACTTGTTAATTTTTGTTTAGTATTTTAGGATTATTTAGGTTGCATGAGTTTGTTTTGTTTTGAGTCTAGTTATTCCTATTCTTATGTTATTAGTTCTTTTCTCTTACACATGATTCTTTCATTTGGGTTAATAGACTTACATTGAGGACAATGTAAGAATTAAATGTGGGGGGAATGATTTAGGATTTCTTTTATTTTTGTCTACCATTTTTTTTATGAGTCTTTATTATTATTTTTAGTGTGTTTTAGTTCCTTTTTAATACAATGATGAGATATGAGTTGCATAAGTCTAAAACAGAGTTATTAGTGAGAAGATTTTCATGAGAATTGAGCTTGATATCATTTTTTTTTATGAGCCAATGTTAATATGATATGTTGATTGAGAAAGAAGCATGTTTAGACTTAATCTGACTTGTATAAGCATCCTTGTGAGTTTTTGAGCCTATATGATTGATGCATTATACATATCATTCTAATTTCTTTCTTGAGTGCTCTTATGATTACATGATTCTCTAGAACTTGCTTTAAACCATTTGAGACTATATTGATGCATGTGACAACATGAATATGATAGAGGCATTAGGATTTTTAGCCAGGGCCAAACAGCCATCCCTTATTGATGTTCCAAGAGAACACACCCTTAGTGAACCAATTTGAGCCTACATTGAATAAGCTATCTCTCTGGTAACCATAACTTGTCCCTAACCTAAATATACTTATATCTTTACCTTTGTTCCAAAGATGAATTAGCATGTTTTGAGACAAGTTGCAAAGACAAGGAAGATCTATTGAAAATTTGGGGTAGAAACAAGAAATAAGTGTGGGGGGAAAAGAAAAGAAAAGTCAAGAGAAAAAGAAATGGAATACTGGCAAATACATTCCTATATAAAAAAAATGAATCATCTCTTGAATTTGTGGAAAAAGAAAAAGATGTTACAAAGTTGTTTAAAATGAAGAAAAGGCCCAACATGAATATCCGGCCTAGGTGACTATGTACTTGTAAAGAGTTTTGAGAAGTTTCTTTGTATAATCTTTTTATGTCTCTAAACTTTATGAACTCTTTGGAACCTTTGTGATATCTTTATTCTTTTGTTCTTCAACCACATTACAAACCCCTTGGCCCCATTACAACTTTGATTAAAGACCTCTTGATTTATGAAGTTGCATGATCTTTTAGTGGAGAATAGGTGGACAAGCAAGCATATGGTAGAAGTGTTTTCATGAGATTGATTGAGTGTAAACACTTTACCACTACTTTAAAGAGTGAAAATCAAGAGAGTATCCCATGTGAGAAGTTGAGATTAAATTTGAACATGCACTATTTTGATTGAGATATGTTATGCTAATATTGGCTTAACTCAAACAATTTACATTCAAGCATGATTTTTTGTGAAATTTTTTAAGCTATTGATTAGTTTATAAGACTTGTTCAAATATTGTCTCTAATTTGTATTGAAAGGATTAGGAGTAAATATTTTTAGTATATGTAGTTTATTTATATGAAGTTTATTTATATTTTAATTTTTCAATGTTTGTGGGTATCGTTCTAGTAAACCCTCACGAGACTAAACTCGTCCACTAGGGACACCTAGGGGTTTAAAGGCTTGTGTCACATGCTAAGTGCCACCGTGATTTCCTACGAAAGTGGATTAGATTTTCTTATTTTATTTTTATTGAGTCGTTGCTAGGGACTAGCAACAATCTAAGTGTAGGGGTGTGATAACTCGTATAATTATATAGTTTTTAGTTATGTTTTATTATTGTTTTGTGTCAAATACGAGTTATTATTGTTTAGTCTAATTGTGTTTATGATCTTTTATATTTTTATGTAATTTGGTGTTTTTCACAAGTTTCTTTGAGTGATTTCAGATTACTAGAATTAAGGGCAAATCCAGTTCAGTTCCAGTTCCGACACATTTTTCCATATCAGCTATATCTGGAGTTTCACGGAAGCAATAAGGCTGAAATTTGTAGCCGTGCAAATATAAGAGGCATATCTATCTTTTTCATGTTTTATACTTCTTGAAACGGAGTCGTTTTCCCTAGCGAAATCGACCATCAAGTTGGCTGATGTGCAATGACGTCTGTGCTGACCTGTTTTCGTATTTTGCCCATATCTGCTTATCCACATCAGAAAATGAGCTGATTTCAAAGGCTATGGATCCGTAACTGATACGGGAACCTTTGTCTAGAAGACCATATGATCAGATCAGGCCTCTAATATTGACGAAATCGACCATCAAGTTGGCTGATGTGCAATGACGTCTGTGCTGACATGTTTTCGTATTTTGCCCATATCTGCTTATCCACATCAGCAAATGAGCTGATTCCAACGGCTATGGATCCGTAACTGATAGGGGAACCTTTTTCTAGAAGACCATGTGATCAGATCAGGCCTCCAACATTGACGAAATCGACCATCAAGTTGGCTGATCAAAATTGTCATACAATATGACGAAAATTGTTAGAAAAATTCACCCACCTATTATACCTACCTTTGAAATTTGTAAAGCTTGTCTCTTGTCATTTAGCCTTCCAAAATGTGTATAAATAGAGGGCCTTGGATGATTGTAGAGGATCATATTGTACATAGGTAGGATATTAGCCATTGTAATAAAATTCTCTAAGTTTTCTTCTTCTTTCTTTTCTCTAGTTTTCTTTTTCTTTAGAAAGAGCAAGAGGTTGGATAATTAATATTCTTCTTCTTTCTTTCTTTTATTTTCTTCTTAGATTCTATTTAATTTTATGTTTATAATGCCTATGCTAGGCTAAACTTCTATTTGGTTAAGGGTGATTTCAAAGCCCTAGACATGTTTTGTGATTGATTTTCAGATTCTATCTATCATTAATTTTCTATCAAAGTTGCTTATGTTCTTCTACAAGAATTGTTCATGATGTTGTCTTGATTTATTTAGGTGTACAACTAGATAGATCTTGATAATTATCTATTGCTAGTTTAGGAGTCTTGATCCGTGTAATTGTCTTGATTTCCTATTCATAAGTGGCAATTTGTGATTAATGATTATAGTCAAGTTTTCAATAATTGCAAAGTGGAACATAACCTAAGTTGAACAATCCGAGCTTATGTGTTTGTTGCTTAGATCAACCTATCTTTCTCATCATAAAGCTGCCATTAAATTGAATTTAGAGAGCTTATTCTAGGTTGTTTAATGGTTAGAGATTAAATAGAGAGCTTGTTCTATTTAACGACAAACTAAGGAAAGATTGGGGTAACAGAGCTTGTTGTTATCTACGGTTGTTAACTTCGATAGTTGGTTGATATTGATAGATCTGAAATTGATTCTTAATGATGTCTAGTGGTGGAGAATGAAACCTTAACCATATTTTTCATATTTGATTCTTCTTACTTACTTGTTTTCTTACTTTTAGTTTGCTTATTTTTAAAAGTATATTTATTTTTATTGGCTGGTTATACCGCCTAATTTGTATATTAACTTTGTTTTATTTTTATTGGCTGGTTATACCGCCTAATTTAGTATATATATTTTTATTGGCTGGTTATACCGCCTTGCATCTTATTCTTATTATTTACTTTAGTTTAAATCTGGCTTCAAAAACCCCTTTTCTTTTATTGTTCTTGAATTTAAGTTTTAAACTATTAACTTATAAACTAAAACCCAATCCCTGAGGACTCGACCCTTGCTAACTACTATACTTACAATTGATCTTTTTAGTGCAAGGTTAAATAAGATACACTCTTTTGGGTGCATCACTCAGCACTAACCCTTCGATATATTTCTTGCTGGAAGTATCCTTGATCCCATTGATAATTAGTAGGACCAAATAATTCGATGGGGGTAGTTTTTGAACCATACCACATAGTTCCGGCAACAAGAAAAGCTACAAAAAAGACAACAACTATACTACTGGAAAGGACGGTTTCAATATTTCCCATATGTAATCCTTTGTATAAACGTTGGGGTAGACGGACACTAAGATGGAATAAGCCCGCTAATATGCCCAATGTCCCTGCTGCAATATGATGAGAGGCTATTCCTCTCGGAACAAAAGGATCAAAACCTTTCATGCCCCATGCTAGATTTACAAGTTGTACCTTGCCAGTTAGTCCATAAGGGTCGGACACCCATATTCCAGGACCATACAATCTTGTTACTTGAAATGCGCCAAAGCCAAAGTAAGCCACTCCTGAGAGAAATAAATGAATTCCAAAAATCTTGGGCAAATCCAAAGAAGGTTTTCCTGTGCGCTTATCACAAAAAAATTCTAAATCCCAATATACCCAATGCCAGATAGCTGTCAAGAAGCACAAGCCAGAAAACACAATATGTGCTCCGGCCACACCTTCATAACTCCAAATACTCGAATTTGTTATAGTCCCCCTGTAATACTCCAACCGCCCCATGAATTAGTTATTCCTAAACGAGTCATGAAGGGTATAACGAACATACCTTGTCTCCACATTGGATCAAGAACGGGATCGGAGGGATAAAAAATGGCTAATTCATATAGAGCCATTGAACCGGCCCAACCAGCAACCAAAGCCGTATGCATTATATTAACAGAAAGCAAGCGACCGGGATCATTCAATACGACAGTATGAACACGATACCATGGAAAACCCATGGAAATACCCCTTTATCAATGAAAAATAGACACTATGTAACTTTATTGCATTGGAATACATCCCCTTTTCAATGGATTCTTTTGGAGAAAGGATTAATATTTGTTCTATTCCATTAGTAATAAGGGAAGAATTCGGCTCAGAAGAAAAAAGAGAAGCAGATCTATTCTATACCCGATAAGTATCAATACGCAATGAGGGTTGAACCTATTTTTTATGAATGAATGCAACCCTATTTGTTCATCATTCAAAGGACCTATTCGTAAGAATTCTCTTTCATTCATTCATTCATTCATTCATTCATTCTGTCTTTCTTTATTTTATGGCCTTATTCTATCTATGTATATAATATGGTAAAGGCCAATATTATTGTGACCATTATTATGCTTCCACATCAAAGTGAAATATAGTATTTTATTATTTTTCTTTCCTTTAATGCCTATTGGTGCTACAAGAGTTCCTTTTCGAAATCCGGGGGAGGAAGATGCAGTTTGGGTTAACGTATAGTGCTACTTGTCAAATATATTGGGTCCTATGGGATTCCCCAGTTCTCTCACCGATTGAGATATCCTCTGTTTAGCCCAAAAAAGATTGATTGAATTATCAAAAATTTGTAGCGTGAAGTGTAATGAAGTGCAATTAGAGATCCATTTCATTATTTGTTTGGGGGGTATCGAGATTAATATTTTCAATTAGAATGATTTATGGTTGGCTTGGTTGGACCGATAAAATGAAGTATCCAGGTTCCATTTAGAAAAAAAAAACAATTGGTAATATATTTATGATTACCACCTATATCATAATCATAAAATTTTTGTATTTAAAAATTATAAATATAAATAAGAGCAATTTCAAACTGTTAATCAATCGAATAATATGAGAAATACATTGAATATTTGGTAGAAAACATGAAAGAAAAAGGAATTAAAATAAAAAAAAAGTAAATGAAATCATAGCAAATAGACGTGGTATTGGGTCATTTGTCCTATATGCGCAAATCAAAATCGGGCAGATCTGTACTCAGAGTAGAGCATAAACTTAAAAAAATTGAATAAAAATTTGAAGAAACCCATTCAGGAACAAGAAAATGACATCGTGATTTGGATTGAATCCCAATGAAAAAATAGATCAATGAAAAGTTTGTGCGATAAGTTTAGCGAATTTTTTTCTATATTATAGGAAAATGGGCCAAAACTCATCTTTCTTTAATTTCATTTTATTTTTAAAATGTAAGAAAAAGCCCCTTCATTAGAAATTAGAAGTTAGAAAGAGCCCACTAGAAAAAACAAAGGATGGCTGGAATCTACACATTGATTTTTTTTCGCAATTTTTGTTTAACCGTATGCATCAAAAGGTGCTTGTACGGCTACTAAGGGATACAATTTTATCCTAATCAATCGACTTTATCGAGAAAGATTACTTTTTTTAGGCCAAGAGGTTGATAGCGAGATCTCAAATCAACTTATTGGTCTTATGGTATATCTCAGTATAGAGAATGATACCAAAGATTTGTATTTGTGTATAAACTCTCCCAGCGGATGGGTAATACCCGGAGTATCTATTTATGATACTATGCAATTTGTACAACCAGATGTGCATACAATATGCTTGGGATTGGCCGCTTCAATGGGATCTTTTCTCCTGGCCGAAAGAGAAATTACCAAACGTCTAGCATTCCCTCATGCTCGGTGCCAATGAGCTTTTTTATTTGATGGAAAGAAAAAAGAAGACCATGCCTTTGCCATATGAAATATAAATTAGTAAGTAATAATAGCATGGCACTTAGAATTTGATATGTGATAAACTCATAAAATATACATTTTATGCCTTTCTACCTTTAGTTTTTGTTATGTTTTTGAATTTTAGGTACAATAAAGAGAATGAAGTCAAAAGATGTCAACAATGATAGTAAAGAACTTACAAAATCATAATCACAAAATGGAAGAAGACTCGGAGTCAAAAAGATAAATTTTTAGTTGCAAAGCAAGAAGGCAAATTTAACCTCCGGAGCTTGTTGCAAGGAAATTATTATGTTAAAGTCTTTATTTGAAGAAACTTCTCTTGACTTTTGAAGTTGACTTGAATACCTTTTCACTGATAGTTTACATGCCCAAATCGGACAAAAAATGGGCATCCAAATCAAACGACGAAGTGAAGGAAGGTGCAGCAGAAAAATGGAAACAGTATGCTTGGCGTCTAGGTGCCAACAATTTGAGAAAAACAGCAAAAAAAGGCCCAAAAACATGTTTTTTTCCTTTTGGCTTACTTGTGCTGCAAGGACTTGTTCTCAAGGTTTTAAAACTCTATAAATACCATCTTTTGAGCCACAAACTAGACATCTTTGAGGAGACTCAAGGATCATCATTAATTTTCTTCTTCTTCTCCATTCTTTTATTTTCTTTTTAGTTTTATGTATATATTATCTATGCCTATGCTAGGCTAAACTTCTCTTTAGTTAAGGGTGATTTCAAAGCCCTAGACATGTTATGTAATTAATTTTTAGATTCTATCATATATTAGTTTTCTATCAAAGTTGTTTATGTTCTTCTACAAGAATTGTTCATGATATTGTCTTGATTTGTTTAGGGTGATCAACTAGATAGATCTTGATAATTATCTAATGCTAGTTTAGGAATCTTGATTCGTGTAATTGTTTTGATTTCTTATTCAATAGTAGCAATTTGTAATTCATGATTATGTTGGGTTTTCAGGAATTATGAAGTGAAACATAACATAAGTTGAATGAATCCATTTTTATCTGTTTGTTGCTTAGATCAACCTATCTTTCTTATCATAAAGCTGCTATCACTTTGATTCTAATAATGTTTATCTTAGGTTATTTGATAGTTAGAGATTAAGTAGTGACGTTCGTCCTGCTTAACGACGAACTAAGGAAGGATTGGGGTAACACAGGATGTTGTTATCTACGGTTGTTAACTTTGATAGCTAATTGATGTTGATAGATCTGAATTTGATTCTTAATGATGTCTGGTGGTGGAGAATGAAACCTTAACCATACCTTTCTCATATTTGATTACTTCTTATTTACTTGCTTTCTTACTTTTATTGTTTGCTTTAGTTTAAACTGATTTCAAATACCCCTTTTTTATTTTGTTTTCCTTGAATTTAAGTTTTAAACTAGTGATTTATAAACTAAAACCCAATCTCTGTGGATTCGACCCTTGCATGCTACTTTACTATAATCGATCATATTTTTATTGCAAGGTTAAATAAAGATACGCTCTTTGGAGTGCATCAAGTTTTTGGCGCCGTTGCTGGGGATTGCTTTTTTTTAGTTTTTTTTTTTCACTTTTTTTTTTCTTATTTTCAGTTCTAATTAGTTGTATTTTCTTGTACATACAGGTTTTTCTTTTCAAATTTTGAGCAAAGAACGATGAAATTGAACAATCTACCACTTGAGGAGTTGATGGCACGCATAAACATTCAAACCAACTAGCCAATCTCACATCCATAGTTCAACAATTGGCCATGGGTAATGTTCAACAATCAAGGAAGTATGGAGTGTGCTTTATGATGGATCATCCAACCAATTTGTGCCCATACTTCCAAGGAAATAATTGTGAACAATCCTATGATTTAAGAGGATGTCAAGGCCATCAAGGGTTCCTAAGACAACAATATGATGGTTTCCCAAACACTTACAATGAGGGATGGTGGAATCATACTAATTATGGCTACTCGAGAAATTATCAAGAAATAGATCCTTCTGCCAACTACAATTATCCATCGAGCTTCAATCAATTATAGTCTCGAGAACCAGATCTTTTGCAGCCCCCACCTCAAAGTTCAGGTACTTCTTTAGAAGACCTTGTCAATACTTTTGCTGCTAATAATTTACAATTTCAACAGAAAATAGAGGCAATCATTCAGGAAACAAGGACAAGTCTTCAGTTAAGTATCCAGAATTTGGAAATGCAAATGAGCCAATTGGCTAGTGGTGTGGCGCGATGGGTAGAAGAATGATTTGAGGAACTACATGAACAACTCCCTTCCTAAACTATGATTGATCCAAAGGAGAATGTTAGTGCCACACAACTTGAGGATGAATCAGAAAATGTAAGGGAACCCAAGGATGAGAAAGAACTTGAGATGGATTTACTTCTTGAAGATAATTGAGCTTCAATTCCAAAGGAGAGTACTTCTGCACTTGAGGTAACGTTTAAGGTTCCAATTTTTACTAATGTTTCTTCTCCACCTTTTTCTAGTAGATTCGCAAAGTTCAAGGAGGAGGAACATGAACAACACATGCTGGAAACCTTAAACAACTTGTTTGTGGATGTCATTCAACAAGTACCAAAATATGCTCCATTCCTCAATGAGCAATGCACTACAAAGGATGATGGAATAATACTTGTAATGGAGAATGCATCCACTGTTGTGCAAAGAAAGCTTCCATCAAACGCACAAATTTGGGTAGTTTCATGTATGAGCATGACAAGCCTAAAAGCCAAGAAGGGGTGTTGGTTAGGTTGGACAACTTAAATCAAGTACTAATTGGGTTCCACTTTTATTATTTTTTGTTTATTTGTTAATTGTTTGTTTAGTATTTTAGGATTATTTAGGTTGCATGATTTTGTTTTGTCTTGAGTCTTAGTTATTTCTATTCTTATGTTTCTTTTCTCTTACACATGATTCTTTCATTTGGGTTAATAGCATTACATTGAGGACAATGTAAGAATTAAGTGTGGGGGGAAAGATTTAAGATTTCTTTTATTTTTGGCTATTATTTTTTATGAGTCTTTAATATTATTATTATTATTATTTTTAGTGTGTTTTAGTTTCTTTTTAATACAACGATGAGATATGAATTGTATAGGTCTAAAACTGGTTATTTGTGAGAAGATTTACATGAGAATTGAGCTTGATACTATTTTTTTATACGTCAATGTTGAGATGATATGTTGATTGAGAAATAAGATTGTTTAGACTTGATATTGACTTGTATAATCATCCTTGTGAGTTTTTGAGCCTATATGATTGGTGCATTATACATATCAATCCAATTTCTTTCTTGTGTGCTCTCATGATAACATGTTTCTCTAGAACTTGCTTTAAACCATTCAAGACTATATTGATGCATGTAACTACATGGATAAGATAGAGGCACTAGGATTATAACCAGGGCCAAACAGCCATCCATTATTGATGTTCCAAGAGAACTCCCCCTAGTGAACCAATTTGAGCCTACATTGAATAAGCTATTTTTTTTGGTAACCATATCTTACACCTAGCCTAAATACATTTATATCTTTACCCTTGTTCTAAAGATGGACTAGAATGCTTGAGACATTGCAAAAACAAGTGATACTTTTTGAAAATTTGGGTTAGAACAAAAGATAAGTGTGGGGGAGGAGAAAGGTAAAAGTGAAGAGAAAAAGAAAAAGGAAAAATTGTAAAAATACATTCCCATGAAAAAAAAATGGAAAGAAAAAAAGAAAAAAAATTGAATCATCTCTTGAACTTCTAGTTAAAGAAAAGAAAAAGAATGTTATAAGGTTGGTTAGAATGAAGTAAAGGCTCAACATAAAATATTCAGCCTATGTGATTATGTGCTTCCAAGGAATATTGAGAAAGTTTTATTTGCAAAATCTTATTTTGTCTCTAAATTCTATGAAGTCTTTGGAACCTTTGTAATATCTTTTAACTTTTATTCTTTAACCACATTACTACCCCTTTGGCCCCATTACAACCTTGAATAAAGACCTTTTGATTTATGAAGTTGCATGATCTAAATAATGGAGAATAGGTGGACAAGCAAGCATATGGTAGAATTGTTTTCATGAGATTGATGGAGTGTAAACACTTTACCACTACTTTAAAAAGTGAAAATCATGAAAGTATCCCATGTGAGAAGTTGAGATTAAGTTTGAATATGCACTAATTTGATTGAGATATGTTATGTTAATATTGGCTTAACTCAAATTATTTACAGTAAAGTATGATTTTTTTGCGAAATTCTTTAAGCTATTGATTAGTTTATAAGACTTTATTAGTTTTTTTTCTTATGTTTTCAATGTTTGTGGGGTTGGGATTCGACCTCATGCTCAAACAATAATCGAATTAAAGAAGAACATGAACGCAGCGAAATAATAAACAAAGAGATAGCCGAATCTAACAGGATCATGCTTGTAAAATTTTAATGCGATCTTGTAATTATAAAGCATACATCTGATCAAGATTCATACCTTAACTCAAAGATCTAGTAATCTTGAGTTTACAAACAGCCCACTCAATCTTGAACACCAAGCTGTCAATTCGAGACTTCAAGCCACACAAGTGTCTTGCATCTAACGGTAATCCACACAAGATGATCAAGAGAACCTTCATAAGGTAGGAATGGAGTCTTGCCGAAAACAATGCTAGTAGTTTAGGTTTCAAGAGACCTCTCCCCATCTAAACATCCATGGCCGAATGCTTCATAAGCATCAAGAAGAAGAGAACACTTTTCTTTCTTCTCCGGGTTTGGTGCGCCAACCACAAGGACTATCTTGATCTTCTTTCTTTTTCACTCTATGCCTTTGCTCTCTTGAAAGAAAACGTTTTTCTCTCTAGCAATCCATGAAGAGGCAAGGAGGAAGTCAAGAAATCAAGAAGACACCAAAGCCTTTAAGCATATCACATATGAGACTAGGCCATTGGGGAGATCAATGGCCATCACGTTTCTTTTATAGGTGCGGCAACCACTCTAGGGTTTGGACTAAGGACAATAACTTTTATGTATTTGCACTTAAGTCCTTCCACTTAATTAAACTATTTAATTAAGTCCCTATTGATTAAATTCTCAAATTAATCAATTAGGCTCATTCCATTTTAATCTCTTAATTCACCTTTTTGTGTGTGACCCATTAGGCTTCCAATATGTTGGCAATGAATACAAATTAATCTAATCAACTTATACTCATTGATAACTCGTATAATTATATAGTTTTTAGTTATGTTTTATTATTGTTTTGTGTCAAATACGAGTTATTATTGTTTAGTCTAATTGTGTTTATGATCTTTTATATTTTTATGTAATTTGGTGTTTTTCACAAGTTTCTTTGAGTGATTTCAGATTACTAGAATTAAGGGCAAATCCAGTTCAGTTCCAATTCCGACACCTTTTGCCATATCAGCTATATCTGGAGTTTCACTGAAGCAATAAGGCTGAAATTTGTAGCCGTGCAAAGCTAAGAGGCATATCTATCTTTTTCATGTTTTACACTTCTTGAAACGGAGTCGTTTTGCCTAGCGAAATCGACCATCAAGTTGGCTGATGTGCAATGACGTCTGTGCTGACCTGTTTTCGTATTTTGCCCATATCTTCTTATCCACATCAGCAAATGAGCTGATTCCAATGGCTATGGATCCGTAACTGATAGGGGAACCTTTTTCTAGAAGACCATGTGATCAGATCAGGCCTCCAACATTGACAAAATCGACCATCAAGTTGGCTGATCAAAATTGTCATACAATATGACGAAAATTGTTAGAAAAATTCACCCACCTATTATACCTACCTTTGAAATTTGTAAAGCTTGTCTCTTGTCATTTAGCCCTTCAAAATGTGTATAAATAGAGGGCCTTGGATGATTGTAAAGGATCATATTGTACATAGGTAGGATATTAGCCATTGTAATAAAATTCTCTAGTTTTTCTTCTTCTTTCTTTTCTCTAGTTTTCTTTTTCTTTAGAGAGAGCAAGAGGTTGGATAATTAATATTCTTCTTCTTCTTCTTTCTTTCTTTTATTTTCTTCTTAGATTCTCTTAATTTTATGTTTATGTTTACAATGCCTATGCTAGGCTAAACTTCTATTTGGTTAAGGGTGATTTCAAAGCCCTAGACATGTTTTGTGATTGATTTTTAGATTCTATCTATCATTAATTTTCTATCAAAGTTGCTTATGTTCTTCTACAAGAATTGTTCATGATGTTGTCTTGATTTATTTAGGTGTACAACTAGATAGATCTTGATAATTATCTATTGCTAGTTTAGGAATCTTGATCCGTGTAATTGTCTTGATTTCCTATTCATAAGTGGCAATTTGTGATTAATGATTATGGTCAAGTTTTCAATAATTGCAAAGTGGAACATAACCTAAGTTGAACAATCCGAGCTTATGTGTTTGTTGCTTAGATCAACCTATCTTTCTCATCATAAAGCTACCATTAAATTGAATTTAGAGAGCTTATTCTAGGTTGTTTAATGGTTAGAGATTAAATAGAGAGCTTGTTCTATTTAACGACAAACTAAGGAAAGATTGGGATAACAGAGCTTGTTGTTATCTACGGTTGTTAACTTTGATAGTTGGTTGATATTGATAGATCTGAAATTGATTCTTAATGATGTCTAGTGGTGGAGAATGAAACCTTAACCATATTTTTCATATTTGATTCTTCTTACTTACTTGTTTTCTTACTTTTCTAGTTTGCTTATTTTTAAAAGTATATTTATTTTTATTGGCTGGTTATACCGCCTAATTTGTATATTAACTTTGTTTTATTTTTATTGGCTGGTTATACCGCCTAATTTAGTATATATATTTTTATTGGCTGGTTATACCGCCTAATTTAGTATATATATTTTTATTGGCTGGTTATACCGCCTTGCATCTTATTCTTATTATTTACTTTAGTTTAAATCTGGCTTCAAAAACCCTTTTTCTTTTATTGTTCTTGAATTTAAGTTTTAAACTATTAACTTATAAACTAAAACCCAATCCCTGAGGACTCGACCCTTGCTAACTACTATACTTACAATTTATCTTTTTAGTGCAAGGTTAAATAAGATACACTCTTTTGGGTGCATCACTCATAGATCATGAGAGGACTCTAGCAAGCCATCATGACCACCCAAATACTGGAGAGTCAAGTTAGTCTAGACATAACCTTTCGTGTTCAGTCTATCAGTGTAATTCGGTACTTTCACCAAATATCCAGGAATGGTGCAATGTCTACTCATGTTCAATCCATATTAGTTTTTGCAGCTATTAGTTAACTTTGTGAACTTAGAGAAACTATTTCTCCTAAATTCATCATACTTTGGCTAGAGATTCCATCAAGTTAAATTAAGCCAAGAACATATGAGATATGTCTCCGATGTCACTTGGAGTGGTGAATCCTCTCTGGATCACTCATCCATCATGGAATGGTTCATGTCATACCTAAAACCACCCTACCAAAAGCATCACTCTTGTTTGGGACCCGTTCGTGATGGAATCAAAGTATGACACTCCCCATACAAGATGACCTAGTATCACAAGTCAGAGGACTACTTACACTACTGACACATGAGAACATTTCCATAGACACTTGAGTGACAATACCAAATGGGGTTCTCACAGCGGGTCATGTTCAGTGAACTTGTTCAACAGACAAGCACCTACATGTTATCCTAAAGTATCTCTTCTACTTCAACATGTGAGATCAGTTGCTTACTAAGTAAGTAGGCTTAACATGTACTAGTCTTTGAGAATTGCCAATGCCCCGTCTTGGCAATACGATGACCAGGAACCGTTTTAGGAACATGGCTTTGATGCATAAGGATCTCACAGTTATATATAATTCCTTTGCAAGGCTATTATGTTCCATGGGCTTCATTCGATTAGTACTTAATAACTCCTTGCCATAGTACTAACATGAAGGAAAACCTTGTATCAGTAAAATATAGTGATGGGTTTGCATTATTGGTAGTTTATGCCTGACCAAACCGATTGGCTCTAGGGCATATACCAACATGTGGGTATCGTCCTAGTAAACCCTCACGAGACTAAACTCGTCCACTATAGACACCTAGGGTTTAAAGGCTTGTGTAACATGCTAAATGCCGCCATGATTTTCCTACGAAAGTGGATTAGATTACATTTTCTTATTTTATTTTTATTTTGTTTTGCTCGAGGACTACCAAAAAGCTAAGTGTGGGGGTATTTGATAAGCTCATAAAATATACATTTTATGCCTTTCTACCTTTAGTTTTTGTTATGTTTTCGATTTTTATCTTGTTTACTTATATTATGTTTTTTAATTTTAGGTACAATAAGGAGAATGAAGTCAAAATATGTCAATAATGATGGTAAAGAACTTACAAAATCATAATCACAAGATGGAAGAAGACTCGGAGTCAAAAAGATAATTTTCTGGCTGCAAAGCGAGAAGGCAGATTTGACCTCCGGAGCTTGTTGCAAGGAAATCATTATGTTAAAGTCTTTATTGAAGAAACTTCCTCTTGACTTTTGAAGTTGAGTTGAATACCTTTCCAACGATAGTTTAGACGCCCAAACCGGATAAGAAATAGGCATCCAAATAAGTCCACAAAGTGAAGGAAGGTGCAGTAGAAAAATGGAAACAATATGCTTGGCGCCTAATTCCGGCGCCTAGACGCCAACAATTCGGGAAAAACGAAAAAAAAAGGCCCAAAAACGTGATTTTTTGCCTTTTGGCTTACTTGTGCTGCAAGGAGTTGTTTCCAGGGTTTTAAAACTCTATAAATACCATCTTTTGAGCCACAAACTAGACATCTTTGAGGAGACTCTAGGATCATCATTAATTTTCTTCTTCTTCTCCATTTTTTTATTTTATTTTATTTTTAGTTTTATGTATATATATATCTATGCCTATGCTAGGCTAAACTTCTCGTTGGTTAAGGCTGATTTCAAAGCCCTAAACATGTTATGTAATTAATTTTCAGATTCTATCATATATTAGTTTTCTATCAAAGTTGTTTATGTTCTTCTACAAGAATTGTTCATGATATTGTATTGACTTGTTTGGGGTGATCAACTAAATAGATCTTGATAATTATCTAATGCTAGTTTTGGAATCTTGATCCGTGTAATTGTCTTGATTTCTTATTCAATAGTAGCAATTTGTAATTCATGATTATGTTGGGTTTTCAGGAATTATGAAGTGGAACATAACATAAGTTGAATGAATCCATGTTTATGTGTTTGTTTCTTAGATCAACCTATCTTTCTTATCATAAAACTGCTATCACTTTGAATCTAATGATGTTTATCTTAGGTTATTTGATAGTTAGAGATTAAGTAATGGTGTTCGTCCTGCTTAACGACGAACTAAAGAAGGATTGGGGACACAGGATGTTGTTATCTACGGTTGTTAACTTTGATAGCTAATTGATGTTGATAGATCTGAATTTGATTCTTAATGATGTCTAGTGGTGGAGAATGAAATCTTAACCATACCTTTCTCATATTTGATTACTTCTTATTTACTTGCTTTCTTACTTTTATTGTTTGCTTTAGTTTAAACTGATTTCAAAAACCCCCTTTTTATTTTGTTTTCCTTGAATTTAAGTTTTAAACTAGTGATTTATACACTAAAACCTAATCTCTGTGTATTCGACCCTTGCATACTACTTTACTATAATCGATCATATTTTTAGTGCTAGGTTAAATAAAGATATGCTCTTTGGAGTGCATCAATATGAATTTTTTTAATTTCCTTTTTAAAAAAAATCAAATATTAGATTATGTATCGAAAGAGTAGTATGAGAGAAAGGGCATTTCTAATTTTATCTTAGCTGTCGTGGGCCCATCTTACCGTCACAAACTTTTTTTTCTTTTCTCACCAAAGTCTATTAACAATATTTATGTTATAAAAAAGTACGAAAAAATAGACTACTTTTTTCTTTCTTTTTTTTTTTTTCAAAAAAAAGAAATAGAAACTTTGGGATTGCTGAATCATAGACGAAATAAATATATAAAGCAACAGAGCCATCATAGTATTTTTTAACTTTTCAGAAAAAAAATAAGAAGGGTGGTAATTGGATTATTTATTGATGTGGGTCTAATAGACTCTATATTTTCTCTTTTTCTTTTTTCGATGAAAGAAAAAAGAGAATTCCATTGTAAAGCCGTATTCAATGCGCAAAAAATGGCTGTACGGTTGTTCAATTCTATCTTTTTTTCTTATTATTTTTTAGCTATTCTTCTCACCTCATTATGTTAGTTAGATGAACCTTTAATTATGTTATATCATCAGGGTAATGATCCATCAACCTACTAGTTCTTTTTATGAGGCACAAACAGGAGAATTTATCTTGGAAGAGAAAGAACTATTGAAACTTTGCGAAAGCATCACAAGGGTTTATGTACAAAGAACGGGCAAGCCCTTATGGGTTGTATCCGAAGACATGAAAAAAGATGTTTTTATGTCAGCAACAGAAGCCCAAGCTCATCGAATTGTGGATCTTATAGCGGTTAAATAACAAATAGCAATAGTAATGATTTAACACCAATCCACAATTTAATTAAGATTGATTTAATCCCTCTTATTCCTTTTCTTCTTAACTCAAGCTTAAGGGTTAATATTTTATTAATCTATTAAATAGAAAAAGAAGTAATTCACAATCATTTGGTTAGGATCTATCTAAACCAGTCTATTATGTGTATGATTTAGCATGCCAACTATTAAACAACTTATTAGAAATGCAAGACAGCCAATTAGAAATGTCACGAAATCCCCTGCTCTTCGGAGATGTCCTCAGCGCCGAGGAACATGTACCAACTATTAAACAACTTATGTGTATGTGCGACTTGTTCAAATCATGGGCTGAGAAAAAAGAAATGATTTTTTCAGTATCAACGATCAGTACCAGTGAATAGAATGGGGTTCTTCCGTTCACTATCTAAAAAAGATAGATCTACCATATCCTTCTATTGTGTATGAAATTTATGGTTTCCATTGGCACAAATCCAATCTTGGAATTTAAGATGAGAAAAAATTCCCATTGGTAGCAAATGCTTATCCATTAAAGGGGGAAAATCATATTTAAAAAGCAAAAAGATTATGCTTCGACTTTTGCAAAAAACAGAATAACAGAGTTAGCTACCCAATTAATCCTCATAGTTACATACCGTTACTGTATAAGATAGATCTCGTTGTGAAAGATCTATTACTGGAAAATTTATGAGTAGAGCCGAAGAGTGTGAACTGTACAAGTTACCAATAAAATTAAGGAATGAGCTCCGGTGTATAGAGAGGGCCTCACCGTTTAGGAAGTAACCATAGAAACGATGGAATCCACTGTTTATTTATACATTTCTATTTACTCCTTTATTTTAGTTAATATGCTTTTTTTGATTCCTAGTATCAATACAATTTCTTATTTTAAGGCGAAATGAAATGCTTAGAAAAAAAGGAAAAATCGTGGTCGGGACGGTTATAGTAGCAAAAGCCATTGGAATTTGGATTTTATACATTGGAAGAATCCATTTTGTTATTAATTGACTAGAATAGAATAACTGAAAGAAAGAATTAGTTATTCATCAAAATTTCTTTTATTCAATGACCAGAGTTAAATGGGGATATATAGCTCGGAGACGTCGAACAAAAATTAGTTTATTTGCATCAAGCTTTCGAGGGGCTTATTCAAGACTTACTCGAACTATTACTCAACAAAGAATAAGAGCTTTGGTTTCGGCTCATCAGGATAGAGATAGGAAAAAAAGAGATTTTCGTCGTTTGTGGATCACTCAAATAAATACAGTAATTCACGGAATGAGGGTATCCTATAGTTATAGTAGATTAATACACAATCTATACAAGAAACAATTGCTTCTTAATCGTAAAATACTTGCACAAATAGCTATCTCAAATAGGAATTGTCTTTATATGATTTCCAACGAGATTATAAAATAAGGAGATCGGAAGGAATCCATCGAAATGCTTTAAATGAAATGTGGTTCCCTCGAGAATGAACTCGGGGAAGGTAGAGTAGAAATTAATATGATAAAAAAAATCTGATAAGGTCATCAAAACAAGATGAGCGAAGACGCTCAATAAAAAAAAGATTTCTTTTTCTTCCCCAACCGGATTCGATTCTTTTATTTATTTATTTTTTCTTACGACACGACAATTTTGATTATCAGATTTTTTTAAATAAAGCATCAGTCTACGTTTGATAATTTTGAGTTAATTAAAGGGGTAAGCCTATTTATTTCTGGTTCTAAGAGTAGTAGTTCTAGCGGTCGATTCGCTTCTTTCAAATTGTTTCTCATTATTAAGAAAGGGTAACGAAGATAAAATACGAGCTTGTTTTATAGCAATAGTAATTAATCGTTGTTGTTCTAAGGTCAGTCTATTTACTCGCCTAGATAATATTTTTCCTTGTTCACTAATAAATTGACTAATTAAACTCATATTTCTATAATCAATTCGATCGGGGGCAAACGCCTACGAAAAGATCGCTTGGATTTAAGAAAGAGTCGCTTGGATTTATCCATGATTTCTTTATTCCTTATTTCTAAAAATAATCCTATCCCTATCTCTATTTCTAAAATCCTATTTTGATAGGATAAAATTCAAATTATAGAATTAATATAATAAATAGGATTTGGTTTGTTTATTTTATTATTATTTAAATATATATAAATGTAATTAAATATATATGTAATAATATTAATAATAGAATAATATATAAATAAAATATGCGTTATATATATAACTAATTATATACTTAATATATTATATACCTAATGTCATATTTTCATATTCTCGGGAAGGGGTGACATACGAGCAGTTGATTCGGTTTATTTCTTTATCTCCCCGTGAATTGTATGTTTGTAACAATAGGGACAGAATTTCTTCAATTCCAATCGACTAGGCGTATATTGTCGATTTTTTTGAGTAATATACCTGGAAATGCCCGTTGATTCCTTATTAACGTCGTTTCAAACACAACTGGTACATTCCAAAATAATCATTACTCGGACATCTTTACTCTTGGCCATGAACCTCCTTTGAGTTTTTAATTCACCAACTCTTCTATTTTCCAATCAAAAGTGAGGAAGAAAGGAATGAAAATAAATAAATAAATAAAAGTTGCTAACTCAAAACCAAATCCTGAAAGATTTCGTTGCAATCAATTGCAATCAATATAGTAAATCAATATAGATTTATAGCAATAGTAAGTAATAAGAATAAGTAATACAACGATTTCTAACTCTATTTAGAATAACAATACAATATTTTCTTTAAGTATCTTGTAGGATACTGTTGTTCCAGCCGCATTTCTCTTTTCGCTCTACTAGTAATTTAATTGGAGCTTGAACCCGAGTTTCGGTGAGGTTGAATCCACTTTTTTCATTCTACCTTCCTTATTTATTTTATCTAATTCTTATATAATTCTAAAACAAAACAAAAAAGGGGGCGAGAGAGTAGTCACAGATATTTGATTGTATCTCGATCTAATCTTTTTTTCCCAATCCCGCGGCAATAACTAGAATTTAAAAAAAAGGGAATGTTAACGCATCTGAGAAGAAACGATTGATCTCTATCAATAAACCTGCTAAAGAACCGAACTAGAGAGTACTTAGTATCGGTGCTACGGAAAGATATGTTTTTAGATCTCGCATTTAAAATCCTCTTTTATCGTATTACATTATGGTAATATATATATATATATATAATCACATGTATGTATGGTTAAAGACCACTTGTATTTGTATATTTGTACTCGAAATTCCTAATTCAAAATTAAAATTTAAATGTACAACGATTCGATAGATAAGATTTTCTCAAAATAGCAAAATAGGTCCCTTTTTGCCTGAGAATTTCTTCCAAAAATATTCATTTATTATTCATTATATGGTTGTTATATGATGTGAGACCAAAAAGAGGAAATGTAAAGATAATTTTTGTATATCAATAGATGAAAGGGTGTGGAAAAAAAGATAGGGATTCTCTACAATGACATTGTAAGCCAATTGAAAGGGATGTAGCGCAGCTTGGTAGTGCGTTTGTTTTGGGTACAAAACATCACTGGTTCAAATCCTGTCATCCCTACCTATTACTTCTCCTTTGAGCAGTAACGAGGGAGCCATTTTAGTTTTAGATTGATTAAAATTAAGCATACACAATCTATCATTTTTTCCATATTATATATGATATATGATAGTATAGGTGTGCACGATGTATTGGGGTTATAAAATAAAAGAATCCTCTTTTTTACAGTCTTATTTATTATGATAAGAAAGTGCTCTTAGTTCAGTTCGGTAGAGCGTGGGTCTCCAAAACCCAATGTCGTAGGTTCAAATCCTACAAAGCGTGATTCTGCTTTTGTTAGGTCAAAAATTACACTGAACTGAAAAAAAAAAATTGAACAGCAATTCGAATTTGACCTCCTTAGATTAAATTATTAAATTTAAGGGGTCATTCAAAAAAAGAGATGTTAATTAATCAAAGGTCCAACTGATCACCACGTCTGTATTGTAAATATGCGGTTACGAATAATCCAGCCAAAGTAATAGGAATTAGACCTAAGACGATTCCAAATAGAAAAACTTCAATCATTTCAATTTATTTGAAAGGAGAAAAAGAAAAAGGTAATATCTATCCCTAAATATTAATCTCTATTGCCCATGAATATCAATAACTAATAATTGATAATTAGCACGGTAAGGAACTATAGAATATATGGAATAGGATAGAAAGCTTTGTTTTTATGAATTGTTTGTTCAAGCAATTAACTTTCAAATAAGTCGTATCTTTCTTAGACCAATAAATTAAGCTGAGGTTATAGTAAAAGTCGCGAGTAAAAAATCGAAATAACTAGTTATAGTAGGCATGAAGGAGCTAAATGAAATATGTTCTTTTTATACATATGTTTATAAAAAACTTAGCTAAGTTTCAATTTTTAACGAGACAGGGATAAGCAAAAATACTAATTGAAATAATAAATTCAATTGAAATTTTTTGATTCATTAATCATTATAAACGGTATTCACAAAAATAGAGCGGCAGGACAAGAGTAGAAAAGAAAAAGAAATCGATTCATCATCTTTGTAGTTAGGTCTAATATAAGAATACAAGAAAGGTTGCCTCACAAATATTGATTAGTAGAATTTTTTTTTTATTCCTTGCTCTTTTCTTTCTTTTTTTTTTTTATCTATGTCTAATACTTTCGACTACTCTTACTTGTTACTAGATGACTAAGAAATTCCTTTAAAAAAAAGGGCTTACAACAAAAAACAAAACCTCTTATGCAACTACGAAAAAAAGGAAATTTTTTGATTTCGCATCTAATTGACTTGCAGAAATATGATAATTTCCTTCATGAATTATTATAAACCAACTCGTTGGATTCACGGGTTACCTGATCTTCTATTTCTAGCTGCAAGCCAATAATAGAACCCCCTATATTATATTCCAGGAATTTGAGGAATTTTCTATTGCATGATACGTGGTTATACATTGACAAGCAAGAAGAAGAAAGAAATTATCTAGCACTTCATGTCGATATACTGTTTGAAATTGCATTGCTGTGTGAGAAGAAGGATAGCTATACTGATTCGATATACTCTAAAAATACCTTTGGTACAATATTGACGATCTCACAAAGATTGAATTTCAGTGAATTTCTGTTTACTGATCTCATCTTTTACGGAATCGATCCCCTACAAGAATATGTGGAGCTCAGCATGTCTAGAAGCACATGAGAACGTTCTTTTGCTGATATTATTACCAGTATTCGATACTGGGTTATTCATAGTATTACTATACCTTCCCTATTCATCGCGGGTTGGTTATTTGTCAGCACAGGTTTAGTTTATGATGTGTTTGGAAGCCCTCGTCCAAACGAGTATTAAAGAGCCGACAAGGAATTCCATTAATAACTAGCCGTTTGATTCTTTGGAACAACTCGATGAATTTAGTAGATCTTTTTAGGAGGACCGAATGACCATAGATAGAACCTATCCAATTTTTACAGTGCGATGGTTGACTGTTCACGGACTAGCTGTACCTATTGTTTCTTTTTTTGGGTCAATATCAGCAATGTAGTTCATCCAACGATAAACCTAATTTGAATTAATTATACAGCTATGACACAATAAAACCCGAACGAACAAAATGTTGAATTGAATCGTACCAGTCTTTACTGGGGGTTATTACTCATTTTTGTACTTGCTGTTTTATTTTCCAATTATTTCTTCAATTAAGAAAAAAAAAGAGTAGTAGAATACTAAATAATAGTACGAATTCTCTTATCCCATTCGGAAGGATTGCATCTCATAATTATCTATGATTGTTTATGTCTTTAGCATGACCACTTGATGAAATATGGAGGGAAGCGAGATAAATGGCCAATACTACTGGAAGGATTCCTCTTTGGATAATAGGTACGGTAACTGGTATTCCTGTGATTGGTTTAATAGGTATTTTGTTTTATGGTTCATATTCTGGATTGGTTCGTCCCTGTAATATGTAATAATGGAATGAACTAAGTTATAGGCATGAAAGTGTAAGAACTCAATGGGGCCCGCCTCCTCTTTCTTTGTCTGATTCGCGAGGAAGGGTCCCGTTGAATTCTTAATGATCATAATATTTTGTTCGTATAAATGACAACAAATAGATCACTTTTTTGGATGATTTTTTGAAAAATAAACTCAATTAATTGATTCATAGCATCTGTTCTTCGATAATATCTATCGATACTTTCAAGGTTAGAAGAAAAAAAGGAATCACTCAATTGGATGAAACAATCACAATATATATTTAATATTTATATTTCTTTTCTTTTTCTTTTCTTTTTCTGTCGACCAGATATCAAGCAAACCCATTATAGACTAGTCTAACCTTACTCTATTTATTTTAGTATTTCATCAAAGTTTGAAATTATTTTATAAGTTCATCGCCTTAATTCTATTTTATCAAAAAAAAAAGATTCCTTCTCTTTTTTTTTGGTTGTCCATTACTGATAAGCTCATAAAATATAGATTTTATGCCTTTCTACCTTTAGTTTTTGTTATGTTTTCGATCTTTATCTTGTTTACTTATATTATGTTTTTGAATTTTAGGTACAATAAGGAGAATGAAGTCAAAAGATTTCAATAATGATGGTAAAGAGCTTACAAAATCGTAATCACAAGATGGAAGAAGACTTGGGAGTCAAAAATATCAATTTCTGGTTGAAAAGCAATCAGGCAAATTTGACCTCCGGAGCTTGTTGTAAGGAAAACATGATGATAAACTCTTTATTTGAAGAAACTTCCTCTTGACTTTTGAAGTTGACTTGATTATCTTTCCAAAGATATATTATGGGCCCAAATCGGATAAGAAATGGGCATTCAAAATAGCGTTAGAAGATCTCCCTAAAGAACCCTGCGGCCAGAAAAACCCTAATCGCAAATCTGAAAAAAGAAAAGGCAAAAACGTGATTTTTGTACCTCCAGGCTTACTTGTGCGGCAAGGACTTATTCTCAGGGTTTTAAAGCTCTATAAATACCATCTTTTGAGCCACAAACTAGACATCTTTGGAGGAGACTCAAAGGATCATTCTTCTTCTTCTCCATTCTTTTATTTTTCTTTTTAGTTTTATGTATATATTATCTATGCCTATGCTAGGCTAAACTTCTATTTGGTTAAGAGTGATTTCAAAGCCCTAGATATGTTTTGTAAATTATTTTCAGATTCTATCTATCATTAATTTCTATCAAAGTTGCTTTTGTTCTTCTACAAGAATTGTTTATGATGTTGTCTTGATTTATTTAGGTGTATAACTAGATAGATCTTGATAATTATCTATTGCTAGTTCAGGAGTCTTGATCTGTGTAATTGTCTTGATTTCCTATTCATAAGTGGCAATTTGTGATTAATGATTATGGTCAGGTTTTCGCTAATTGTAAAGTGGAACATAACCTAAGTTGAACAATCCGAGCTTATGTGTTTGTTGCTTAGATCAATCTATCTTTCTCATCATAAAGCTACTATTAAATTGAACTTAGAGAGCTTATTCTAGGTTGTTTGATAGTTAGAGATTAAATAGAGAGCTTGTTCTATTTAACGACGAACTAAGGAAAGATTGGGGTAACAGAACTTGTTGTTATCTACGGTTGTTAACTTTGATAGCTAATTGATGTTGATAGATCTGATTATTTATTCTCAATGATGTCTAGTGGTGGAGAATGAAACCTTAACCATATTTCTCTCATATTTGATTTCTTATTTCTTACTTGCATCTTACTTTTCTTGTTTGCTTATTTTTAAAACTATTTCAAAACCCCCTTTTCTTTTGTTTTCCTTGAATTTAAGTTTTAAACTATTAACTTATAAACTAAAACCCAATCCCTGAGGACTTGACCCTTGCTAACTACTATACTTACAATTGATCTTTTTAGTGCAAGGTTAAATAAGATACACTCTTTTGGGTGCATCAAAATTTTGGCGCCGTTGCAGGGGATTGCTTTCTTTAGTTTATTTGTTACTTGGTTTATTCTTCTTTTCAGTTCTAATTAGTTTTATTTTCTTTTACATACAGGTTTTTATGTTCAAATTTTGAAAAAAAAAATGGAATTGAGCAATCTAACACTTGAAGAGTTGGTGGAATACATGAACATGGAGAATCAACAAGCCAATCTCACCTCCCCAGTTCAAAAATTGGCCATGGGAGGATGTCAAGGCCATCAAGGGTTCCAAGACCAATGATAACTCGTATAATTATATAGTTTTTAGTTATGTTTTATTATTGTTTTGTGTCAAATACGAGTTATTATTGTTTAGTCTAATTGTGTTTATGATCTTTTATATTTTTATGTAATTTGGTGTTTTTCACAAGTTTCTTTGAGTGATTTCAGATTACTAGAATTAAGGGCAAATCCAGTTCAGTTCCAGTTCCGACACCTTTTGCCATATCAGCTATATCTCGAGTTTCACTGAAGCAATAAGGCTGAACTTTGTATCCCTGCAAAGCTAAGAGGCATATCTATCTTTTTCATGTTTTACACTTCTTGAAACGGAGTCGTTTTCCCTAGCGAAATCGACCATCAAGTTGGCTGATGTGCAATGACGTCTGTTCTGCACCGTTTTGGTATTTTGACCATATCTCCCGATCCACGTGCGCAAATGATCTGATTCCAACGGCTATGGATCCGTAACGGATAGGGGTATATTTTTCTAGAAGACCATTTTATCAGATCGAGCCTCCAACATTGACAAAATCGACCATCAAGCTGGCTGATCAGAATTGTCATACAATATGACGAAAATTGTTAGAAAAATGCACCCACCTATTATACCTACCTTTGAAATTTGTAAAGCTTGTCTCTTGTCATTTAGCCCTCCAAAATGTGTATAAATAGAGGGCCTTGGATGAGTATTGGGATACATTGATACATTGGTAGGATAGCCATTGTAATAAAATTCTCTAAGTTTTCTTTTTCTTTCCTTTCTCTAGTTTTCTTTTTCTTCTTACATTTCTTTTCATTTTATTCATATCTAGTATGTGTTTCTAATCATATTGTTGAGGTGATGAGGTGAAGCTCTTGGTAAATGCTAAGGTTAGTCTCTTAAACATGAGCTAAAATGAATCATCATTTATAAACACTAGTATAGATAATATTTTCTTTTGGTTTAAAATCATACTTGCAAAGTAGAGATCTTGATTCATTATTGACAATGAAAATGGCACAGTAAATGCTTGGTTTCATAACCTTGATTTATTGTAGACATATACCTTGGCATAAGGAATGCTTGGACTCTTTTTATGAGTTTTGAGGACACCAAATGAACATAATATCATATGCTATGGACGTTGGACTGAATTGCTAAACCTTCCGATTGGAACCTCCCTTATGTGTGGATTTCAATTGTGTAATAAAACAAGATTAATCTTAGCATAACACCAAGAGTGGATTCTCTAACCTCAACATCCTTTCTTATTGTTTTTTTATATCTTGTTTAATTGTTTTTATGTTATTTTGTTTATTTTGTTCTCTAATATCTTGTTTATCTTATTTTGTTGTTGATTCCCTAATATCTTGTTTACTTTCTTTGTCTTATATATTTATAAACTTATACTTATTAATACGCTTCCCTGTGGTTCGACCTCGGACACCCGAGAATTTATTACTTGAACATAACCTGCACTTGGGTTTACAACTCTTAATTGAGTCTCCATCAAGTTTTTGGCGCCGTTGCCGGGGAAGCAATACTAAGTATATAAGTTTATACGTATATTTATTTTTATTGGCTGGTTATACCGCCTAATTTTGTATATATTTATTTTTATTGGCTGGTTATACCGCCTAATTTAGTATATTTATTTTGTTTGGCTGGTTATACCGCCTAATTTGTATATTAACTTTGTTTTATGCTTGTTTGGCGACGTGATTTTAGATCTCGTCGTTTAGTTAGATTTTATTGTGAAACTTTTTCAGGTAATCTTTCTAATACAACTCCTACCATGGCTGACAATGAAAGTGTTCATGCTGAAGATGAGAACAGACAAGTACGCACCATGCGTGACTACTTGCAACCAACTCGAAGCTCATCACCCTCTTGTTTTATTTTTCCTCTCAATGCAAACAACTTTCGTTTTAAACCAGGTATGATAGCTTTGCTTCCAAATTTCCATGGGTTAGAATCGGAAAGTGCTTACTCGTTTCTAAAAGACTTCGAAGATGTATGTGTCACCTTTAATGACCAACAATGTACAAATGAAATTGTCAAGCTAAAATTATTTCCTTTTTCTTTAAAAGATAAAGCAAAAATTTGGCTTCATAATTTAAAACCAAGGTCAATTGGCACATGGCAAGAATTACAAACTGAGTTTCTAAAGAAATTTTTCCCAGCACATAAAACTACTGCTTTGAAAAGACAGATTCAAAATTTCAATCAAAATCAAAATGAAGCATTTTTTCAGTGCTGGGAGCGTTTTAAAGATTTGTTAAGTTCTTGTCCACATCATGGTTTTGAAAAATGGCGTCTTATTAGTTTCTTTTATGAAAGTTTAACTCCCGAAACTAAACAATTTGTTGAAACAATGTGTAACGGTGAGTTTCTAGAAAAAGAACCTGAAGAAGCCTTTGACTACCTAGACCATTTGGCAGATAACTCTCAAGCCTGGCACACAGATAATTCCTCTGAAAGTTCCAATAGATCTAATCTTGTTTCTAACAGAGGTAAATATCATTTTAGTCAAGAAGATGAGATAAAAGCTAAACTAGCTAATTTGGCTAGAAAGATTGAAGCCATGGAACTTAGAGAAGTAAAAGAAGTCAAAACGGTTAAAAATGAAGAAAGTTGTGGAATTTGTGAAATCATGGGACACCCCACTTCTGAATGTCCAAACATTCCCATTCTTAAAGAAGCGTTGCATGATCAAGTAAATTCCATAAACACATTTAAAAAGCCTTTTCCTTCTCCTTACTCTGAAACGTATAACCCTGAATGGAGAAATCATCCCAACTTCAGTTGGCGGAATAATAATCATGTTCAGGTACCACAATCTCAAAAGCCGGGCAACACTTTTTCCTATCAACCTTCACGTGTACAAACCTTGGAAGAAACATTGCAAGCATTCATGCAAACACAAGCAAATGTGAATAGCCGGACTTCACAGGACATCAATGAGATCAAAAACACCTTGTCCACATTGACAGCTTCATTACGCACTCAAGAAAAAGGTAAGTTTCCTGCTCAACCTCAGCCTAACCCTTCTACTCAATGTCTTGTTTCTTGCTCCAATGAAACTCAACAGGAAAATGCCAGTTCTATCACAACTCTTCGAAGTGGAAAGGCAATTGACAAAAACATTCCATCAAAAGACCAAGATCCTCATTCCCCTCCGAAAAGTAATGGTAAGGATGATGGTAAGTCTAAACTTCTTGAAAATTTGGACAAAGAAAAAGGTATGCATCCTGCTCCTTTTCCTCAAAGGTTGCAAACAATAAAGAATTTGAATCAAAATGCAGAAATTTATGAACTTTTCAAACAAGTTAAGATTAACATTCCTTTATTGGATGCAATCAAACAAGTTCCATCTTATGCTAAATTTTTGAAGGACATGTGCATAGTTAAAAGGAAACATAATGTACAAAAGAAAGCATTTTTGACGGAAAGTGTGAGCTCAATCATTCAGCACCTTACTCCACCAAAATTCAAAGATCCTGGATGTCCAACAATCTCATGCATCATTGGAAACACTAGAATAGAACGTGCATTGCTTGATCTTGGTGCTAGTGTTAATCTTTTGCCTTTTTCTGTTTATCAACAGTTAGGTTTAGGTGAACTCAAGGAAACACCTGTTACACTTCAACTAGCTGATCGTTCTGTAAAAATTCCTCGAGGGATAGTTGAAGATGTTTTGGTTCAAATTGATAATTTTTACTTCCCTGTTGATTTTATTGTTTTGGACACACATCCTGTTTCAAATCCAAATGTTCAAATTCCTGTTATATTAGGCCGTCCATTTCTTGCAACTTCTAATGCTCTGATAAATTGCAGGAATGGTAATTTGAACATTTCTTTTGGAAATATGACTTTAGAATTAAATGTGTTCAACACTTGCAAGCAACCTGGTGATGATTCAGAAGTTAAGCATTGTTGGAAACAAAAGTTTGAGGAACTTCCATCACTCACAAATGTCACTGTACCATCAACTATTGAACCACCCAAGCTGGATTTAAAACCATTGCCATCCGAGCTAAAATATTCCTTTTTGCGAAAAATTCCTTCTCAATGGAGCCTCCAAGATAAAGGAAGTTTCTGAATGAGGTAAAGAAGTTCTACTAGGATGACCCTTACTTGTTCAAATATTGTCCTAATCAGATTTTTCGAAGATGCATTCCCGACAATGAGGTAAGTAGTGTAATTAAGTTTTGTCATTCCGAGGCATGTGGTGGTCATTCTTCATCAAAGAAAACTGCTCCAAAAATTTTACAGTGTGGATTTTACTGGCCAACTTTACCCCGGTTAAATGGCGGATAACGGTACTCCGTGATTATTTAAGTCGGTTCCATCAGCTACCCACAAAACTGATATTGTATATAAATTTCTCTTTCAATTTCTTTTTCATTTTTTTTCAAGATGGATGATATTCTCACAAGATTGCAGAAACGATTTCCTCCTTTTCCTCGGAATATTTTACTGAAGCTTTACCAAGTTCGATTAGAAAGATTAAGAATGCTTATGAACAAAGGGATTCCTGAAGACATACGTTGGATAATTGAAGCCAAGGTACGTGAAGATGAATATCTTCCTGTTTTGCATTTACCAGGTACAGGTAGAAGCACTTATGCAAAGAAGCGACGAGCAAAGCGCATGAGTTCAAATTGCCACAAGTGTGCACGATGGACGTGTAACGGTAAATGTCGTTCTATTGGGATTCCGTCCTCTAATCGAGATGATAAAATTGAATTCATTAAGGATGGACTGAGTAAGGAGAATTTGGGTAATATCCAACTTTCTCTTGAGACGCATCCTAGTGGAGACGTACAAAGAGAAATTCTTGATTTATGGCCGCAATTCCAAAGGGAATGGCAACATCTTGGGAATCTGATGTTAAAAGACCCTGTTTGCCAGCTTGTAAGAAAATTGGATGGGAAGCATATCCTCGACTCATAGAAGGCGTTTAAGCCGTTTCTGGACGTAAAACCAGAGGAAGATGTGAGCCACAATCACAACTACAATAAATGACTTCTCAGCTTTTGGTTTGATTTGCAATAACTTTATTTTGGTTTAATTTACGTGTTGTTCGATTTGTGTAATTATTCTCGTTTTTTTTTTTATTTGTCTTTTACTGTTGATTTTTTCTTCTCTTTTTGATTTTCTTCCTGAAATCACGCAAAAATCTTTTGTTAGGTTAACATTTTCTTCTGACAGGTCAGATACACTTTCGGCGACATTATTACTCTTGTCTGATTCACTACTCAGTCCTCTATATATTACACCATGTACTCATTCTCTTTCAGGCACTCGAAAAAAAAAATGGAAAGTACTTCGTCCCAACGCATTAAAAAAATTTGTGTCTTTGGAGGTGCTTATCCAGGGAAAAATAACATATTCGCTGATGAAGCCATAAGAGTTGGAGTAATACTTGCCCAACAAAAGATCCAGTTGATTTATGGAGGCGGTAGTACGGGTTTAATGGGAGCATTCGCTACAGCAGCACACGCCGGAGGAAGTCCAGTTCTAGGAATCGTGCCAAAACTATTCACAGATTTTTGTGGACCTACCGTGGGTAAGGAAATACAAGTCTGGAGTATCCCTGAACGGATAACAATCATGTACCATTCTGCCGATGCATTCATTGCCTTACCAGGAGGTCTGGGTACATTGGAAGAAATAGCTTGCGTGGCTTCTTGGTCATCTTTGGTCACAAATAAGAAACCCATTGAGGCAAGGAGAACCATAATTTCTGCTACAACCATTGAAGATTTACTCAAAAAGCTACAAGCTTATGAGTGTTTATCTGCTACGGTTGTTTCGCAAACGCTCGGAAAAAGAAAAAGAGATATGGACGAGCAAGGAGTGGATTGCACTTTGTCTTTGTGACATTATCTAACATTTTGCTTGTTGTGTCTCAGTTATAATAAGTGGTTAGCAACCTCTGCAGGTAATATCTCCTAAATTCTACCTTTAAAATTTGACATTGGGGACAATGTCATATTTTAGTAGGGGGTAAGGGACATATTTTGCTTAAAAAAAAAAAAAAAAATTGTTGTGTTTTAAGACATTTAGAAGTATTCATTCTGAACAAGGTCTGAGTAAGGGAGACTTGAGACATACCTTGTCAGTTTGATTTAATCTTCTTCTTAAAAAAAACAAAAAAAAACAAAAAAAAAAAAAAAAAAAAAAAGCATGTTTAGACTTAGTTTTTTTTTTTAGTTACTTTCAATACAATGATGAGATATGAATTGCATAAGTCTAAAACAGATTTATTAGTGAGAAGATTTTCATGAGAATTGAGCTTGATGTCAACCTTTTTATGAGCCAATGTTAATATGATATGTTGATTGAGAAAGAAGCATGTTTAGACTTAATCTGACTTGTATAATCATCCTTGTGAGTTTTTGAGCCTATAATGATTGATGCATTATACAAATCAATCTAATTTCTTTCTTGAGTGCTCTTATGATTACATGATTCTCTAGAACTTGCTTTAAATCGTTTGATACTATATTGATACATGTGACAACATGAATATGATAGAGGCATTAGGATTATAACCAGAGCCAAACAGCCATCCCTTATTAATGTTCTAAGAGAACATCCCCACTAGTGAGCCAATTTGAGCCTACATTAAATATGCTGTTTTATTGGTAACCACAACTTACACCTAGCCTAAATATACTTATATCCTTACCCTTGTTCTAAAGATGGATTTTTATATTTTGAGACATATTAAAAAAATAATAATAAGGGATATTTTTAGTTGAAAATTTGGGTTAGAAACAAAAGATAAGTGTGGGGGAAGAAAAGAAAAGAAAAAGTCAAGAGAAAAAGAAAGGGATCATTGTCAAATACATTCCCATATTAAAAAAAAAAATAAAAAAAAGAATCTTCTCTTGAACTTCTAGAAAAAGATGTTACAAAGTTGGTTAGAATGATGCAAAGGCTCAACATGAATATTTAGCCTATGTTATTATGTGCTTTATAAGAGTTTTGAGAAGTTTTATTTGTATGATCTTATTATGTCTCTAAAATCTATGAACTCTTTGGAACCTTTGTGATATCTTTATCCTTTTGTTCTTTAACCACATTATAACCCTTTGGCCCCATTACAACCTTGAATAAAGACCTCTTGATTTATGAAGTTGTATGATCTAAATAGTGGAGAATAGGTGGACAAGCAAGCATATGGTAGAAGTGTTTTCATGAGATTGATTGAGTGTAAACACTTTACCACTACTTTAAAGAGTGAAAATCAAGAGAGTATCCCATGTGAGAAGTTGAGATTAAGTTTGAATATGCACTATTTTGATTGAAATATGTTATGTTAATATTGGCTTAACTCATTTATTTACATTCAAGCAAGATTTTTTGTGAATTTCTTTAAGCTATTGATTAGTTTTTAAGACTTGTCCAATGATTATCTCTAATTTATATTGGAAGGATTAGTTATAATTATTATTTTTAGTTTTTCTTATGTTTTCAATGTTTGTGGGTATCGTCCTAGTAAACCCTCACGAGACTAAACTCGTCCACTAGGGACACCTAGGGGTTTAAAGGCTTGTGTCACATGCTAAGTGCCACCGTGATTTCCTACGAAAATGGATTAGATTAGATTTTCTTATTTTATTTTTATTGAGTCGTTGCTAGGGACTAGCAACAATCTAAGTATGGGGGTGTGATAACTCGTATAATTATATAGTTTTTAGTTATGTTTTATTATTGTTTTGTGTCAAATACGAGTTATTATTGTTTAGTCTAATTGTGTTTATGATCTTTTATATTTTTATGTAATTTGGTGTTTTTCACAAGTTTCTTTGAGTGATTTCAGATTACTAGAATTAAGGGCAAATCCAGTTCAGTTCCAGTTCCGACACCTTTTGCCATATCAGCTATATCTCGAGTTTCACTGAAGCAATAAGGCTGAACTTTGTATCCCTGCAAAGCTAAGAGGCATATCTATCTTTTTCATGTTTTACACTTCTTGAAACGGAGTCGTTTTCCCTAGCGAAATCGACCATCAAGTTGGCTGATGTGCAATGACGTCTGTTCTGCACCGTTTTGGTATTTTGACCATATCTCCCGATCCACGTGCGCAAATGATCTGATTCCAACGGCTATGGATCCGTAACGGATAGGGGTATATTTTTCTAGAAGACCATTTTATCAGATCGAGCCTCCAACATTGACAAAATCGACCATCAAGCTGGCTGATCAGAATTGTCATACAATATGACGAAAATTGTTAGAAAAATGCACCCACCTATTATACCTACCTTTGAAATTTGTAAAGCTTGTCTCTTGTCATTTAGCCCTCCAAAATGTGTATAAATAGAGGGCCTTGGATGAGTATTGGGATACATTGATACATTGGTAGGATAGCCATTGTAATAAAATTCTCTAAGTTTTCTTTTTCTTTCCTTTCTCTAGTTTTCTTTTTCTTCTTACATTTCTTTTCATTTTATTCATATCTAGTATGTGTTTCTAATCATATTGTTGAGGTGATGAGGTGAAGCTCTTGGTAAATGCTAAGGTTAGTCTCTTAAACATGAGCTAAAATGAATCATCATTTATAAACACTAGTATAGATAATATTTTCTTTTGGTTTAAAATCATACTTGCAAAGTAGAGATCTTGATTCATTATTGACAATGAAAATGGCACAGTAAATGCTTGGTTTCATAACCTTGATTTATTGTAGACATATACCTTGGCATAAGGAATGCTTGGACTCTTTTTATGAGTTTTGAGGACACCAAATGAACATAATATCATATGCTATGGACGTTGGACTGAATTGCTAAACCTTCCGATTGGAACCTCCCTTATGTGTGGATTTCAATTGTGTAATAAAACAAGATTAATCTTAGCATAACACCAAGAGTGGATTCTCTAACCTCAACATCCTTTCTTATTGTTTTTTTATATCTTGTTTAATTGTTTTTATGTTATTTTGTTTATTTTGTTCTCTAATATCTTGTTTATCTTATTTTGTTGTTGATTCCCTAATATCTTGTTTACTTTCTTTGTCTTATATATTTATAAACTTATACTTATTAATACGCTTCCCTGTGGTTCGACCTCGGACACCCGAGAATTTATTACTTGAACATAACCTGCACTTGGGTTTACAACTCTTAATTGAGTCTCCATCAACCAAAAGTATGGTCATTACTCAAACACTTACCATGAGGGATGGTGGGATCATACTAATTATGGCTATTACACATTTATATTTTTTTTCAAGACATTCTTATACTTTAACTCATTTATATTACACAAAGTAATATGCGAGTGTCTTTCAAGTATAAATGCCATATGTATCTTAACAATATCTTTCTTTTTGCACTAACTATCTAACAATCTAAAACTATGCATTTACCCAATAAGGTTCCAACAGGCGAAATTTACCATAGTCATAGGAGATCCCATCAAAGTAAACACAATACTTTCAAATCATCAAATATTAATCAATAGTCACTAAGAGCAACAAATCTGATCAAAACTTATTTCGATCAAAGAAACTCAACACCACAAGGAGACAGGGATCACTCCTTGTTTTCTTTTTTGGTCATCTTATACACACATGATATGCGCATGTGCTACGGTATTATCTCCACTTAAATGATTTACTTCACAACATGGGTTTGTCAACTCCCACTTAAATCATTTAATCGTGGACATCCCCTTAATGGACTCCCACTTGAATTAACAAGTCTACGTAATTCCCATATGAAATTATTAGACATTAGGAGTATTTGTCATTTCAATAATAATCAAATACCGTACATGTCTTAAATAATCAAACACATTGATTAACCTGAATATTCACGTCTTGAACATTCACACCTGGCTACATAGGTTTAATTCATGTATGTGTGGTCATACATGTTCGGTAAATCACACATTACCTCATCTTGATTCTCTTAATCAAGGAGACCAATATGCTCAAGTTGTCACATGTTTGGAAGATGTGACTCCCACTAGAATAAGTATACTCTCATTTTAAGAACAACATATGTCCATTAGACACCCAATGTCTAAACCTCAAGACAACAAATGTCAATTACTTATTTACTTGAGCCGTCTCATCTCTATTCTTACACAAAGAATAGAGGCAGATTGTTCGTGTGAGCGAACCAATCCTCTACCTATGTTTGACATATAATTTTTATTCGTTGTGAAACATATAGAATATGCATAGAATTGTATTAAACTCATAAAACGCAATTCATTCATTCAATCGTAATAAGGTACAAGTACATGACATCAAGAAGTTCATCCAAACGAATTATAATTTACGGAGACCCATTGCCCTAACATGTTTGGCAAACAAGATTGGTAGTATTGGTTTAGTTAAAGGATCTGCCACCATCTCATCCGTAGAGATGTATTCCATTTGGACAATATCATTATGCCAAAATGTTTCAAAAACAAACTTATAGAATGCAATCAAATCCATTTGGACATAAGAGTGACTATCTTGTTCAATTTGCTTTGAAATACCTTACAAGGTTGCAAGTATAATCAAGACATGCATTCGGTATATAAACATGTCAAAAATAGGTAGAATAACATATTATGAATACAAGCAAGGGCTGAAAAATCAAAGAACATAAACATGCATTTCAAAAGCCGAATAGGGGAAAGGCTAAGAACCCTAATCAACATGCATTTATATGTTCATTCAGCCAAAGAGCATGCATATCAAACAACCTATAGGCTCTGATACCACTGTTGGATTTCGACTTATGAACATCCAAGAACATAGAGGAAGAGTTCAAGTCACTTACTTGTCCGCCTATGCAATGCTCGCTTATTGTGGATATAAGTAATGAACTCAACCGAATGCCTAAGGCACTCTTGTAATCAACTGGTTAAGGCAACTACAAGAACCGTTCCACAACCTATCTTGCTCGTCCAAACCAGAATGGTTATTGTCTTGTTTCTTGATAATTCAAGCAATCAAGAACCCCTCACTCACTTAGCAATTGCACTTAGCAATCTGCCTCTCAATTATGTCTTTCACAATTGTCTAATTATTGGTGTTACACACTTGTGTGTGTCTTGGCTGAATTCTCTCCTATTTATAGCCACTCAAGGGTTAAAGGATATAACCCCTTCTAGAATAGCACCCTTCATTTGGGACATAATGGTTCGATCAACAGAACCAATCTCTTCCAAATGATTACAACCATTCAGCTATTAGGAGACAACCTCTCTTAACTGAAATACCATGTTGTTTCGGTCCATGTAGCAGCCATGTGATGTTTGATGTCATATGTCACAAACCGATTGGTGACACTTGCGCATGATGGTGCTGATGTGTCACACCTATGTGCCATATCATCTAGGCCACCTAGCTACCACTAGCTAGTGTCACTCCACCTCATAGAGTGTCACTCACCTAGCTAACCTTCAGCTACATCTAGCTGATCCAGCTACCTTGAGCTGAGTAAGCTTTCACTTTGAGCTCCTTATGAGCTTCCATAAGCTTATCTCATCTCCTTGCTAGTTTACCATCATCATACATCATTCATATCAAGTTAATCTTGTGCGTACTTGGTGTATTTATTCACTTATGTCCAAATACATCCAACAGCTCATTTGTTTCTCATTTTCCTTTTCAACAACATTAACAATAAATTAGTTTTCAAAAAATTCAACATGTATAGATTCAACAATAATATTAGAACTTAAATCAGGTAATCTATATGCTTTTGAATTTTTTGCATAACCAACAAATATACTTTTAATACCTCTAGGACCTAGTTTTGTTTTATGAGGATCAGGTACTTTATAAAATGCTAGACACCCCCATACTTAAAGTAATTTAAACTTGGTTTTCTGTCATTGTTCCATAATTCATATGGTGAAACACGTAACTTTTTTAATGGAACTCTATTAGTAATATGACATGCTGTTAATAAAACTTCTCCGCATAGATTGTGAGATAGCTTAGCATTTAACAACATGCTATTAACCATATTTTCTAATAATGTTCTATTTTTTCTTTCGGCTAAACCATTCTGTTAGGGTGTATAAGGTGCAGTTCTTTGATGAATTATTCCATTTTCTTCACAAAACAAAGAAAATGAATTTGGAAAATATTCACCACCTCTATCACTTCTAAGAATTTTAATTTTCTTTTCCTTTTGATTTTCACCCATTGATTTGAATTCTTTAAATTTCTCAAATGCTTCATCCTTTGTTTTAAGTAAGAAGACATAAGTGAAACGAGAATAATCATCAATAAAAGTTATAAAGTACCTTTTTCCTCCTCTTGTTAACAAACCATTTAATTCACAAATATCAAAATGAATAAGTTCTAATAATATTGAATTTCTTTCAACTTTTGGAAAAGGTTTCTTAGTCATTTTTGCTTCCACGCATATTTCACATTTATATTTATTGTCCCTTTGGAAAAATATATAACCAAGCTTAGGAATATAATTTAAAGATTGCTAATTTGAATGTCCTAGCCAAGCATGCCATAGAGTAGTATGCTCAACAGTATAAACAGAAGCAATATTTATTTCATTAATACTAGGTTTGAACATACCATCACTGGAGTAACCTTTCCCAACAAATACAGAATTTCTGGACATTATAACCTTATCATATTCTTGTAAAATCTTAAACCCGTTTTTGCACAATAGATGTGCAAATACAAGATTTTTCCTAATTTCGGGAGCATGAAATACATTGAGTAATTTTAATTTCTGCCATGAAGTAAACTTTAACTCAACAGTTCCTTTGCCAAGGACCTTAAGAGCATTGTAGTTTCCCATAGGATCTCTTCTGATTTTCCACATTTTTCATATGTCTTGTACTGCCCTTTATTCCACACATGAATAGTAGCTCCAGAATCCAACCACCATTTCGAAGATTTAGTTGCAGTAGCTAGATGAACTTCAGTAACCATGCAACAAGTTCTTTCATATCTTGTTCAACAAGATTTGATGTATTTGTGTTTTCAGAACCAGAAGAAGTCTTGTTTCCATATTTTCTATCTCTGCAGTCCTTGATAAAATGCCCTTTATTTCCACAATAGAAACACATTTTATCAGTCTTGTATTTCTGGGTCTTTTTGAATTCTCCTTTCTGGACTCGAGATTTTTTTTGACCTTTGCCAGAATTTTTCTCACTCACAAAATTCACATTTGAACCAAGAATAAGTGCATCTCGAATGCGATTTCCAGCCTCTATTTGCAAATGAGTTTGAAACTCTTGAATAATATAAGAATTTGGAGAATGCTATTGGATTTCAACTTATGAAATCCGAGATCATTGAGGAAGAGTTCAGGTCACTTACTTGTCTTCCTATGCAATGCTCACTTGTCGTGGATATGAGTAATGAACTCAACCGAATGGCTAAGGCACTCTTGTAATCAACTGATACACCCAAAAGAGTGTATATTTATTTAACCTTGCACTAAAAAGATCAATTGTAAGTATAGTGATTAGAAAGGGTCGAGTCCTCAGGGATTGGGTTTTAGTTTATAAGTTAATAGTTTAAAACTTAAAAACAAGTAAACAAAAGTAAAGGGGATTTTGAAATCAGATTTAAACTAAAGTTAACAATAAGAATGAGAAAACAAGTAATTAAGAAGAATCAAATATGAAAAATATGGTTAAGGTTTCATTCTCCACCACTAGACATCATTAAGAATCAATTTCATATCTATCAACATTAATTAGCTATCAAAGTTAACAACCGTAGATAACAACAAGCTCTGTTATCCCAATCTTTCCTTAGTTTGTCGTTAAATAGAACAAGCTCTCTATTTAATCTCTAACCATCAAACAACGTAGAATAAGCTCTCTAAATTCAATTTAATGGCATCTTTATGATGAGAAAGATAGGTTGATCTAAGCAACAAACACATAAGCTCGGATTGTTCAACTTAGGGTATGTTCCACTTTGCAATTATTGAAAACTTGACCATAATCATTAATCACAAATTGCCACTTATGAATAGGAAATCAAGACAATTACACGGATCAAGACTCCTAAACTAGCAATAGATAATTATCAAGATCTATCTAGTTGTACACCTAAATAAATCAAAACAACATCATAAACAATTCTTGTAGAAGAAAATAAGCAACTTTGATAGAAAATTAATGATATATAGAATCTGAAAATCAATTACAAAACATGTCTAGGGCTTTGAAATCATCCTTAAGTGGGAGTCCATTAAGGGGATGTCCACGATTAAATGATTTAAGTGGGAGTTGACAAACCCATGTTGTGAAGTAAATCATTTAAGTGGAGATAATACCGTAGCACATGTGCATATCATGTGTGTATAAGATGACCAAAAAAGAAAACAAGGAGTGATCCCTATCTCCTTGTGGTGTTGAGTTTCTTTGATCGAAATAAGTTTTGATCAGATTTGTTGCTCTTAGTGACTATTGATTAATATTTGATGATTTGAAAGTATTGTGTTTACTTTGATGGGATCTCCTATGACTATGGTAAATTTGGCCTGTTGGAACCTTATTGGGTAAATGCATAGTTTTAGATTGTTAGATAGTTAGTGCAAAAAGAAAGATATTGTTAAGATACATATGGCATTTATACTTGAAAGGCACTCGCATATTACTTTGTGTAATATAAATGAGTTAAAGTATAAGAATGTGATAACTCGTATAATTATATAGTTTTTAGTTATGTTTTATTATTGTTTTGTGTCAAATATGAGTTATTATTGTTTAGTCTAATTGTGTTTATGATCTTTTATATTTTTATGTAATTTGGTGTTTTTCACAAGTTTCTTTGAGTGATTTCAGATTACTAGAATTAAGGGCAAATCCAGTTCAGTTCCAGTTCCGACACCTTTTTCCATATCAGCTATATCTCGAGTTTCACTGAAGCAATAAGGCTGAAATTTTAACCGTGCAAAGTTAAGAGCCATATCTATCTTTTTCATGCTTTACACTTCTTGAAACGGAGTCTTTTTCCCTAGCGAAATCGACCATCAAGTTGGCTGATGTGCAATGACGTCTGTGCTGACCTGTTTTCGTATTTTGCCCATATCTTCTTATCCACATCAGCAAATGAGCTGATTCCAACGGCTATGGATCAGTAACTGATAGGGGAACATTTTTCTAGAAGACCATGTGATCAGATCAGGCCTCCAAAATTGATAAAATTGACCATCAAGTTGGCTGATCAAAATTGTCATACAATATGACGAAAATTGTTAGAAAAATGCACCCACCTATTATACCTACCTTTGAAATTTGTAAAGCTTGTCTCTTGTCATTTAGCCCTTCAAAATGTGTATAAATAGAGGGCCTTGGATGATTGTAGAGGATGATATGGTAGATTGGTAGGAAATTAGCCATTGTAATAAAATTCTCTAAGTTTTCTTCTTCTTTCTTTTCTCTAGTTTTCTTTTTCTTTATTTTCTTCTTCTTCTTTCTTTCTTTTATTTCCTTCTTAGATTCTCTTTAATTTTATGTTTATGTTTACAATGCCTATGCTAGGCTAAACTTCTATTTGGTTAAGGGTGATTTCAAAGCCCTAGACATGTTTTGTGATTGATTTTCAGATTCTATCTATCATTAATTTTCTATCAAAGTTGCTTATGTTCTTCTACAAGAATTGTTCATGATGTTGTCTTGATTTATTTAGGTGTACAACTAGATAGATCTTGATAATTATCTATTGCTAGTTTAGGAGTCTTGATCCGTGTAATTGTCTTGATTTCCTATTCATAAGTGGCAATTTGTGATTAATGATTATGGTCAAGTTTTCAATAATTGCAAAGTGGAACATAACCTAAGTTGAACAATCCGAGCTTATGTGTTTGTTGCTTAGATCAACCTATCTTTCTCATCATAAAGCTGCCATTAAATTGAATTTAGAGAGCTTATTCTAGGTTGTTTAATGGTTAGAGATTAAATAGAGAGCTTGTTCTATTTAACGACAAACTAAGGAAAGATTGGGATAACAGAGCTTGTTGTTATCTACGGTTGTTAACTTTGATAGTTGGTTGATATTGATAGATCTGAAATTGATTCTTAATGATGTCTAGTGGTGGAGAATGAAACCTTAACCATATTTTTCATATTTGATTCTTCTTACTTACTTGTTTTCTTACTTTTCTAGTTTGTTTATTTTTAAAAGTATATTTATTTTTATTGGCTGGTTATACCGTCTAATTTAGTATATATATTTTTATTGCCTGGTTATACCGCCTTGCATCTTACTCGTATTATTTACTTTAGTTTAAATCTGGCTTCAAAAACCCCTTTTCTTTTATTGTTTTCTTTGAACGTAAGTTATAAACTAATAACTCATAGATTAAAACCCAATCCCTGAGGACTCGACCCTTGCTAATCATTATACTTACAATTGATCTTTTTAGTGCAAGGTTAAATAAGATACACTCTTTTGGGTGCATCAAATTTTTGGCGCCGTTGCCGGGGATTGCTTTCTTTAGTTTATTAGTTTATTGGTTTATTCTTATTTTCTGTTCTAATTATTTACTTTCTTATTTTTTTTATTAGTGAATGTTGCAAGCTCCCGAAGAAGACTTACGACTTAGGAGAATTCGGGAATTTATAACTTCTCACCAATAACCAATCGAGGAGTTGATCCAAAACATCCAAGAGGAGCAAGGAGAGATGGCAGCAGCTGACAACCGAACTCTCAAGGAGCTAGCCGCTCCGGACTTGGGTCAACAACCATTATGCATTGAATATGCTAATCTTGAGGTAGCTTTTGAATTAAAATCTGGTTTGATTCATCTTCTCCCAACTTTTCATGGTTTTGCAGGAGAGGATCCAAATAAGCACCTCAAGGAAATCCATGTAGTTTGCTCAAGCATGAGACCAACAGGGGTCATCGAAGAGCAAGTTAAGTTGAGAGCCTTCCCATTCTCTCTAGCTGATTCAGCAAAGGAATGGCTCTACTATCTACCATCCGGGACCATCACTACATGGAATGATTTGAAGAAAGCATTCTTGGAAAGGTATTTCCCAGCATCTAAGGCTGCCAACATTAGGAAAGAGATATGTGGGATTCGGCAATACAACGGAGAGTCCTTATATGAATATTGGGAGAGGTTCAAGAAACTTTGTGCATCATGTCCACACCATCAAATAAGTGAACAACTTCTCATCCAATACTTCTATGAAGGTCTCATGCCCATGGAGAGAAGTATGATAGATGCCGCTAGTGGGGGAGCTCTAGTTGATAAGACTCCCAGGGCTGCTAGAACATTAATCTCCAACATGGCAACCAATTCTCAACAGTTCTCAATGAGACAAGATCCACCACCACAACCCAAGAGAGTTAATGAGGTAAGTATATCATCCCTTGAACAAAAATTTGATAAACTGACTTCTCTTGTTCAACAATTGGCTGTAGGTAAAATACAACAAATAAAGGCTTGTGGCATATGTTCAAACATAGGGCACCAAACTGATATGTGTCCAACACTTCAAGAGGATACCAATGAACATGTGAATGCCATGGGTGGATTTCAGAACCAATCAAGGAAATATGATCCCTACTCAAACACTTACTGATGCACCCAAAAGAGTGTATCTTATTTAACCTTGCACTAAAAAGATAAATTGTAAGTATAGTAGTTAGCAAGGGTCGAGTCCTCAGGGATTGGGTTTTAGTTTATAAGTTAATAGTTTAAAACTTAAATTCAAGAACAATAAAAGAAAAGGGGTTTTTGAAGCCAGATTTAAACTAAAGTAAATAATAAGAAGAAGATGCAAGGCGGTATAACCAGCCAATAAAAATATATATACTAAATTAGGCGGTATAACCAGCCAATAAAAATATATATACTAAATTAGGCGGTATAACCAGCCAATAAAAGTAAAACAAAGTTAATATACAAATTAGGCGGTATAACCAGCCAATAAAAATAAATATACTTTTAAAAATAAGCAAACTAGAAAAGTAAGAAAACAAGTAAGTAAGAAGAATCAAATATGAAAAATATGGTTAAGGTTTCATTCTCCACCACTAGACATCATTAAGAATCAATTTCAGATCTATCAATATCAACCAACTATCAAAGTTAACAACCGTAGATAACAACAAGCTCTGTTACCCCAATCTTTCCTTAGTTTGTCGTTAAATAGAACAAGCTCTCTATTTAATCTCTAACCATTAAACAACCTAGAATAAGCTCTCTAAATTCAATTTAATGGCAGCTTTATGATCAGAAAGATAGGTTGATCTAAGCAACAAACACATAAGCTCGGATTGTTCAACTTAGGTTATGTTCCACTTTGCAATTATTGAAAACTTGACCATAATCATTAATCACAAATTGCCACTTATGAATAGGAAATCAAGACAATTACACGGATCAAGACTCCTAAACTAGCAATAGATAATTATCAAGATCTATCTAGTTGTACACCTAAATAAATCAAGACAACATCATGAACAATTCTTGTAGAAGAACATAAGCAACTTTGATAGAAAATTAATGATAGATAGAATCTGAAAATCAATCACAAAACATGTCTAGGGCTTTGAAATCACCCTTAACCAAATAGAAGTTTAGCCTAGCGTAGGCATTATAAACATAAAATTAAATAGAATCTAAGAAGAAAATAAAAGAAAGAAAGAAGAAGAAGAAGAATATTAATTATCCAACATCTTGCTCTTTCTAAAGAAAAAGAAAACTAGAGAAAAGAAAGAAGAAGAAAACTTAGAGAATTTTATTACAATGGCTAATATCCTACCTATGTACAATATGATCCTCTACAATCATCCAAGGCCCTCTATTTATACACATTTTGGAAGGCTAAATGACAAGAGACAAGCTTTACAAATTTCAAAGGTAGGTATAATAGGTGGGTGAATTTTTCTAACAATTTTCGTCATATTGTATGACAATTTTGATCAGCCAACTTGATGGTCGATTTTGTCAATGTTGGAGGCCTGATCTGATCACATGGTCTTCTAGAAAAAGGTTCCCCTATCCGTTACGGATCCATAGACGTTGGAATCAGCTCATTTGCTGATGTGGATAAGCAGATATGGGCAAAATACGAAAACATGTCAGCACAGACGTCATTGCACATCAGCCAACTTGATGGTCGATTTCGTCAATATTAGAGGCCTGATCTGATCATATGGTCTTCTAGACAAAGGTTCCCGTATCAGTTACGGATCCATATCCATTGGAATCGGCTCATTTGCTGATGTGGATAAGCAGATATGGGCAAAATAAGAAAACAGGTCAGCACAGACGTCATTGCACATCAGCCAACTTGATGGTCGATTTCGCTAGGGAAAACGACTCCGTTTCAAGAAGTATAAAACATGAAAAGGATAGATACGCCTCTTAGCTTTGCACGGCTACAAATTTCAGCCTTATTGCTTCAGTGAAACTCCAGATATAGCTGATATGGAAAAATGTGTCGGAACTGGAACTGAACTGGATTTGCCCTTAATTCTAGTAATCTGAAATCACTCAAAAAACTTGTGAAAAACACCAAATTACATAAAAATATAAAAGATCATAAACACAATTAGACTAAACAATAATAACTCGTATTTGACACAAAACAATAATAAAACATAACTAAAAACTATATAAATATACGAGTTATCACACCCCCACACTTAGATTGTTGCTAGTCCCTAGCAACGACTCAATAAAAATAAAATAAGAAAATCTAATCTAATCCACTTTCGTAGGAAATCACGGTTGCACTTAGCATGTGACACAAGCCTTTAAACCCCTAGGTGTCCCTAGTGGACGAGTTTAGTCTCGTGAGGGTTTACTAGAACGATACCCACAAACATTGAAAAATTAAAATATAAATAAACTTCATATAAATAAACTACATATACTAAAAATATTTACTCCTAATCCTTTCAATACAAATTAGAGACAATATTTCAACAAGTCTTATAAACTAATCAATAGCTTAAAAAATTTCACAAAAATTCATGCTTGAATGTAAATTGTTTGAGTTAAGCCAATATTAGCATAACATATCTCAATCAAAATAGTGCATGTTCAAATTTAATCTCAACTTCTCACATGGGATACTCTCTTGATTTTCACTCTTTAAAGTAGTGGTAAAGTGTTTACACTCAATCAATCTCATGAAAACACTTCTACCATATGCTTGCTTGTCCACCTATTCTCCACTAAAAGATCATGCAACTTCATAAATCAAGAGGTCTTTAATCAAGGTTGTAATGGTGCCAAGGGGTTTGTAATGTGGTTGAAGAACAAAAGGATAAAGATATCACAAAGGTTCCAAAGAGTTCATAAAGTTTAGAGACATAAAAAGATTATACAAAGAAACTTCTCAAAACTCTTTACAAGTACATAGTCACCTAGGCCGGATATTCATGTTGGGCCTTTTCTTCATTCTAAACAACTTTGTAACATCTTTTTCTTTTTCCACAAATTCAAGAGATGATTCATTTTTTTTTATATAGGAATGTATTTGCCAGTATTCCATTTCTTTTTCTCTTGACTTTTCTTTTCTTTCCCCCCCACACTTATTTCTTATTTCTAACCAAAAAAATATCCCTTGTCTTTGCAACTTGTCTCAAATCATGCTAATTCATCTTTGGAACAAAGGTAAAGATATAAGTATATTTAGGTTAGGGACAAGTTATGGTTACCAAAGAGATAGCTTATTCAATGTAGGCTCAAATTGGTTCACTAAGTGTGTGTTCTCTTGGAACATCAATAAGGGATGGTTGTTTGGCCCTGGCTAAAAATCCTAATGCCTCTATCATATTCATGTTGTCACATGCATCAATATAGTCTCAAACGGTTTAAAGCAAGTTCTAGAGAATCATGTAATCATAAGAGCACTCAAGAAAGAAATTAGATTGATTTGTATAATGCATCAATCATTTTAGGCTCTAAAACTCACAAGAATGATTATACAAGTCAGATTAAGTCTAAACATGCTTCTTTCTCAATCAACATATCATATTAACATTGGCTCATAAAAAGGTTGACATCAAGCTCAATTCTCATGAAAATCTTCTCACTAATAAATATGTTTTAGACTTATGCAATTCATATCTCATCATTGTATTAAAAAGGAACTAAAACACACTAAAAAATAATAATAATAATAAAGACTCATAAAAAAAAAAATAGTAGACAAAAATAAAAGAAATCCTAAATCATTCCCCCCACACTTAATTCTTACATTGTCCTCAATGTAAGTCTATTAACCCAAATGAAAGAATCATGTGTAAGAGAAAAGAACTAATAACATAAGAATAGGAATAACTAGACTCAAAACAAAACAAACTCATGCAACCTAAATAATCCTAAAATACTAAACAAAAATTAACAAGTAAACGTAAAAAGATTAAAATCAAACTCACAAGGTATGTCTCAAGTCTCCCTTACTCAGACCTTGTTCAGAATGAATACTTCTAAATTGCTTCAAACACAACAAACTCTTATTTTTTTTTTTTTTTTTTTTTTTTTGAAAAGAAGAAATCAAACTGACAAGGTATGTCTCAAGTCTCCCTTACTCAGACCTTGTTCAGAATGAATACTTCTAAATTGCTTAAAACACAACAAACTTTTTTTTTTTTTTTTTAAGAAGGTAAAATTTAGGAGATATTACCTGTAGAGGTTGCTAACCACTTATTATAACTAAGACACAACAAACAAAATGTTAGATAATGTCACAAAGACAAAGTGCAATCCACTCTTTGCTCGTCCATATCTTTTTTTCTTTTTCCGAGCGTTTGCGAAACAACCGTAGCAGATAAATACTCATAAGCTTGGAGCTTTTTGAGTAAATCTTCAATGGTTGTAGCAGAAATTATGGTTCTCCTTGCCTCTGAAAACATGAATCCATTATCCACAGCATTATCTAAATATGAAAGCAAATTACTAAAATAACCATTAATATTAAGCAAACCAATGGGTTTCTTATTTGTGACCAAAGATGACCAAGAAGCCACGCAAGCTATTTCTTCCAATGTACCCAGACCTCCTGGTAAAGCAATGAATGCATCGGCAGAATGGTACATGATTGTTATCCGTTCAGGGATACTCCAGACTTGTATTTCCTTACCCACGGTAGGTCCACAAAAATCTGTGAATAGTTTTGGCACCACTCCTAGAACTGGACTTCCTCCGGCGTGTGCTGCTGTAGCGACTGCTCCCATTAAACCCGTACTACCGCCTCCATAAATCAACTGGATCTTTTGTTGGGCAAGTATTACTCCAACTCTTATGGCTTCATCAGCGAATATGTTATTTTTCCCTGGATAAGCACCTCCAAAAACACAAATTTTTTTAATGCGTTGGGACGAAGTACTTTCCATTTTTTTTTCTTTTTTTTTCTTTTTTTCGAGTGCCTGAAAGAGAATGAGTACATGGTGTAATATATAGAGGACTGAGTAGTGAATCAGACAAGAGTAATAATGTCGCCGAAAGTGTATCTGACCTGTCAGAAGAAAATGTTAACCTAACAAAAGATTTTTGCGTGATTTCAGGAAGAAAATCAAAAAGAGAAGAAAAATCAACCGTAAAAGACAAATAAAAAAAATGAGAATAATTACACAAATCGAATAACACGTAAATTAAACCGAAATAAAGTTATTGCAAATCAAACCAAAAGCTGAGAAGTCATTTATTGTAGTTGTGATTGTGGCTCACATCTTCCTCTGGTTTTACGTCCAGAAACGGCTTAAACGCCTTCTATGAGTCGAGGATATGCTTCCCATCCAGTTTTCTTACAAGCTGGCAAACAGGGTCTTTTAACATCAGATTCCCAAGATGTTGCCATTCCCTTTGGAATTGCGGCCATAAATCAAGAATTTCTCTTTGTACGTCTCCACTAGGATGCGTCTCAAGAGAAAGTTGGATATTACCCAAATTCTCCTTACTCAGTCCATCCTTAATGAATTCAATTTTATCATCTCGATTAGAGGACGGAATCCCAATAGAACGACATTTACCGTTACACGTCCATCGTGCACATTTGTGGCAATTTGAACTCATGCGCTTTGCTCGTCGATTCTTTGCAAAAGTGCTTCTACCTGTACCTGGTAAATGCAAAACAGGAAGATATTCATCTTCACGTACCTTGGCTTCAATTATCCAACGTATGTCGTCAGGAATCCCTTTGTGCATAAGCATTCTTAATCTTTCAAGTCGAACTTGGTAAAGCTTCAGTAAAATATTTCGAGGAAAAGAAGGAAATCGTTTCTGCAATCTTGTGAGAATATCATCCATCCTGAAAAAAAATGAAAAAAATTGAAAGAGAAATTGGAAGATAAATTTATATACAATATCAGTTTTGTGGGTAGCTGATGGAACCGACTTAAATAATCACGGAGTACCGTTATCCGCCATTTAACCGGGGTTTAAAAAAAATAAAAATTATATTTACATCTAGTTATTTTCAAAATAAGGATCAGAAAGAAAAGCAACATAAAAAGACTAAAAAATAAAACACTCTAAATAAAATCCTAAATTCTTCCCCCCACACATAATTCTTACATTGTTATTAATGTAATGCTATTATCCCCCAATGCAAGAATTATATGTAAGAGAAAATAACTATTAAACAAAAGAAACTTATGCAGCCTAAATGAACTTAAAAACAATAAACACAATTAACAAAGAAACATAAGAAATAAAAATAAAAACATTAAAAATAATAAAAGAAAAAGGAAAAGAAAGAGAAAGCAAATCTGAATATGGAAGGTTGGCAATTTCATCTTTAATTGGGCTGCCTTCCCAATTAACACTTGAGTTAGTGTTTTGAATCTAACCAACACCCCTTCTTGGCTTTTTAGGCTTGTCAGGCTCATGCATGAAATTTCCCAAATTTATGCGTTTGAGAGGAAGCTTTCTTTGCACAACAGTGGATGCATTCTCCATTACAAGTATTATTCCATCATCCTTGGTGGTGCATATCTCATCGAGGAATGGTGCATCTTTTGGTACTTGTTGAATGACATCCATAAACAAACTATTTAAGGTTTCCAGCGTGTCTTGTTCATGTTCATCCTCCTTCAACTTTGCGAATCTACTAGGAAAAGGAGGAGAAGAAACATTAGTAAAAATTGGAATCTCAAACGTTACCTCAGGTGCCGAAATACTCTTATTTGGATCATTGGCTTCATTATCCTCAAGAATAGAATTCATCTCTAATTTTGTCTCATCCTCATCTTGTTCCTCATTCCTCAAGGTCACAATAGTAGCATTCTCCTTTGGGTTAATCATCGTTTGGGCCGGGAGTTCTTCAGATCTTTGTGCTACCCATATGATAACTCGTATAATTATATAGTTTTTAGTTATGTTTTATTATTGTTTTGTGTCAAATACTAGTTATTATTGTTTAGTCTAATTGTGTTTATGATCTTTTATATTTTTATGTAATTTGGTGTTTTTCACAAGTTTCTTTGAGTGATTTCAGATTACTAGAATTAAGGGCAAATCCAGTTCAGTTCCAGTTCCGACACATTTTGCCATATCAGCTATATCTGGAGTTTCACTGAAGCAATAAGGCTGAAAATTGTAGCCGTGCAAAGCTAAGAGGCATATCTATCTTTTTCATGTTTTATACTTCTTGAAACGGAGTCGTTTTCCCTAGCGAAATCGACCATCAAGTTGGCTGATGTGCAATGACGTTTGTGCTGACCTGTTTTCGTATTTTGCCCATATCTACTTATCCACATCAGAAAATGAGCTGATTCCAATGGCTATGGATCCGTAACTGATACGGGAACCTTTGTCTAGAAGACCATATGATCAGATCAGGCCTCTAATATTGACGAAATCGACCATCAAGTTGGCTGATGTGCAATGACGTCTGTGCTGACATGTTTTCGTATTTTGCCCATATATGCTTATCCACATCAGCAAATGAGCTGATTTTAACGGCTATGGATCCGTAACTGATAGGGGAACCTTTTTCTAGAAGACCATGTGATCCGATCAGGCCTCCAACATTGACGAAATCGACCATCAAGTTGGCTGATCAAAATTGTCATACAATATGACGAAAATTGTTAGAAAAATTCACCCACCTATCATACCTACCTTTGAAATTTGTAAAGCTTGTCTCTTGTCATTTAGCCTTCCAAAATGTGTATAAATAGAGGGCCTTGGATGATTGTAGAGGATCATATTGTACATAGGTAGGATATTAGCCATTTTAATAAAATTCTCTAAGTTTTCTTCTTCTTTCTCTTCTCTAGTTTTCTTTCTTTTCTCTAGTTTTCTTTTTCTTTAGAGAGAGCAAGAGGTTGGATAATTAATATTCTTCCTCTTCTTCTTTCTTTCTTTTATTTTCTTCTTAGATTTTCTTTAATTTTATGTTTATGTTTATAATGCCTATGCTAGGCTAAACTTCTATTTGGTTAAGGGTGATTTCAAAGCCCTAGACATGTTTTGTGATTGATTTTCAGATTCTATCTATCATTAATTTTCTATCAAAGTTGCTTATGTTCTTCTACAAGAATTGTTCATGATGTTGTCTAGATTTATTTAAGTGTACAACTAGATAGATCTTGATAATTATCTATTGCTAGTTTAGGAGTCTTGATCCGTGTAATTGTCTTGATTTCCTATTCATAAGTGGCAATTTGTGATTAATGATTATGGTCAAGTTTTCAATAATTGCAAAGTGGAACATAACCTAAGTTGAACAATCCGAGCTTATGTGTTTGTTGCTTAGATCAACCTATCTTTCTCATCATAAAGCTGCCATTAAATTGAATTTAGAGAGCTTATTCTAGGTTGTTTAATGGTTAGAGATTAAATAGAGAGCTTGTTCTATTTAACGACAAACTAAGGAAAGATTGGGGTAACAGAGCTTGTTGTTATCTACGGTTGTTAACTTTGATAGTTGGTTGATATTGATAGATCTGAAATTGATTCTTAATGATGTCTAGTGGTGGAGAATGAAACCTTAACCATATTTTTCATATTTGATTCTTCTTACTTATTTGTTTTCTTACTTTTAGTTTGCTTATTTTTTTATATTTATTTTTATTGGCTGGTTATACCGCCTAATTTGTATATTAACTTTGTTTTATTTTTATTGGCTGGTTATACCGCCTAATTTAGTATATATATTTTTATTGGCTGGTTATACCGCCTTGCATCTTATTCTTATTATTTACTTTAGTTTAAATCTGGCTTCAAAAACCCCTTTTTGTTTTATTGTTCTTGAATTTAAGTTTTAAACTATTAACTTATAAACTAAAACCCAATCCCTGAGGACTCGACCCTTGCTAACTACTATACTTACAATTTATTTTTTTAGTGCAAGGTTAAATAAGATACACTTTTTTGGGTGCATCAAATTTTTGGCGCCGTTGCCGGGGATTGTTTTCTTTAGTTTATTTGTTACTTGGTTTATTCTTATTTTCAGTTCTAATGAGTTTTATTTTCTTGTACATACGGGTTTTTCTAATCAAATTTTGAAAAAAAAAAAAAAAAAAAAAAAAAAACGATGGAATTGAGCAATCTAACACTTGAAGAGTTGGTGGCATACATGAACATGGAGAATCAACAAGCCAATCTCACCTTCCCAGTTCAACAATTGGCCATGGGAGGATGTCAAGGCCATCAAGTGTTCCAAGACCAACAGTATGATCATTACTCAAACACTTACCATGAGGGATGGTGGGATCATACTAATTATGGCTACTCGAAAAATTACCAAGAAGTAGATCCTTATGCCAATTACACTCATCCATCTAGCTTCAATCAATCATGGTCCCAAGAACCAGATCTTTTTCAACTACCACATATGACTCAAAACTCAGGTACTTCTTTAGAAGATCTTGTCTATTCTCTTGTTACTGATACATTGCAATTTCAACAGGAAACAAGGGCAAGCATCCAGAGTTTGGAAAAGCAAATGATCCAATTGACTAGTAGTATGGTGGGATGGGTAGCACAAAGATCTGAAGAACTCCCTGCCCAAACAATGATTAACCCAAAGGAGAATACTACTATTGTGACCTTGAGGAATGAGGAACAAGATGAGGATGAGACAAAATTAGAGATGAATTCTATTCTTGAGGATAATGAAGCCAATGATCCAAATAAGAGTATTTCAGCACCTGAGGTAACGTTTGAGATTCCAATTTTTACTAATGTTTCTTCTCCACCTTTTCCTAGTAGATTCGCAAAGTTCAAGGAGGATGAACATGAACAAGACACGCTGGAAACCTTAAACAGTTTGTTTGTGGATGTCATTCAACAAGTACCAAAAGATGCATCATTCCTCGATGAGATATGCACCACCAAGGATGATGGAATAATACTTGTAATGGAGAATACATCCACTGTTGTGCAAAGAAAGCTACCTCTCAAACGCATAAATTTGGAAAATTTCATGTATGAGCCTGACAAGCGTAAAAAGCCAAGAAGGGGTGTTGGTTAGATTCAAAACACTAACTCAAGTGTTAATTGGGAAGGCAGCCCAATTAAAGATGAAATTGCGAACCTTCCATATTCAGATTTGCTTTCTCTTTCTCTTTCTTTTCCTTTTTCTTTTATTATTTTTAATGTTTTTATTTTTATTTCTTATGTTTCTTTGTTAATTGTGTTTACTGTTTTTAAGTTCATTTAGGCTGCATAAGTTTCTTTTGTTTAATAGTTCTTTTCTCTTACATATAATTCTTGCATTGGGGGATAATAGCATTACATTAATGACAATGTAAGAATTATGTGTGGGGGGAAGAATTTAGGATTTTATTTAGAGTGTTTTATTTTTTAGTCTTTTTATGTTGCTTTTCTTTCTGATCCTTATTTTGAAAATAACTAGATGTAAATATAATTTTTATTTTTTTAAACCCCGGTTAAATGGCGGATAACGGTACTCCGTGATTATTTAAGTCGGTTCCATCAGCTACCCACAAAACTGATATTGTATATAAATTTATCTTCCAATTTCTCTTTCAATTTTTTTCATTTTTTTCAGGATGGATGATATTCTCACAAGATTGCATAAACGATTTCCTCCTTTTCCTCGAAATATTTTACTGAAGCTTTACCAAGTTCGATTTGAAAGATTAAGAATGCTTATGCACAAAGGGATTCCTGGAGACATACGTTGGATAATTGAAGCCAAGGTACGTGAAGATGAATATCTTCCTGTTTTGCATTTACCAGGTACAGGTAGAAGCACTTTTGCAAAGAAGCGACGAGCAAAGCGCATGAGTTCAAATTGCCACAAATGTGCACGATGGACGTGTAACGGTAAATGTCGTTCTATTGGGATTCCGTCCTCTAATCGAGATGATAAAATTGAATTCATTAAGGATGGACTGAGTAAGGAGAATTTGGGTAATATCCAACTTTCTCTTGAGACGCATCCTAGTGGAGACGTACAAAGAGAAATTCATGATTTATGGCCGCAATTCCAAAGGGAATGGCAACATCTTGGGAATCTGATGTTAAAAGACCCTGTTTGCCAGCTTGTAAGAAAACTGGATGGGAAGCAAATCCTCGACTCATATAAGGCGTTTAAGCCGTTTCTGGACGTAAAACCAGAGGAAGATGTGAGCCACAATCACAACTACAATAAATAACTTCTCAGCTTTTGGTTTGATTTGCAATAACTTCACTTCGGTTTAATTTACGTGTTGTTCGATTTGTGTAATTATTCTCGTTTTTTTTTGTTTTTTTTACGGTTGATTTTTCTTCACTTTTTGATTTTCTTCCTGAAATCACGCAAAAATCTTTTGTTAGGTTAACATTTTCTTCTGACAGGTCAAATACACTTTCGGCGACATTATTACTCTTGACTTTTACGGTTGATTTTTCTTCTCTTTTTGATTTTCCTCCTGAAATCATGCAAAAATCTTTTGTTAGGTTAACATTTTCTTCTGACAGGCACTCGAGAAAAAAAAATGGAAAGTACTTCGTCCCAACGCATTAAAAAAATTTTGTGTCTTTGGAGGTGCTTATCCAGGGAAAAATAACATATTCGCTGATGAAGCCATAAGAGTTGGAGTAATACTTGCCCAACAAAAGATCCAGTTGATTTATGGAGGCGGTAGTACGGGTTTAATGGGAGCAGTCGCTACAGCAGCACACGCCGGAGGAAGTCCAGTTCTAGGAATCGTGCCAAAACTATTCACAAGTTTTTGTGGACCTACCGTGGGTAAGGAAATACAAGTCTGGAGTATCCCTGAACGGATGACAATCATGTACCATTCTGCCGATGCATTCATTGCTTTACCAGGAGGTCTGGGTACATTGGAAGAAATAGCTTGCGTGGCTTCTTGGTCATCTTTGGTCACAAATAAGAAACCCATTGGTTTGCTTAATATTAATGGTTATTTTAGTAATTTGCTTTCATATTTAGATAATGCTGTGGAAAATGGATTCATGTTTTCAGAGGCAAGGAGAACCATAATTTCTGCTACAACCATTGAAGATTTACTCAAAAAGATCCAAGCTTATGAGTGTTTATCTGCTACGGTTGTTTCGCAAACGCTCGAAAAAAGAAAAAGAGATATGGACGAGCAAGGAGTGGATTGCACTTTGTCTTTGTGACATTATCTAACATTTTGCTTGTTGTGTCTCAGTTATAATAAGTGGTTAGCAACCTCTGCAGGTAATATCTCCTAAATTCTACCTTTAAAATTTGACATTGGGGACAATGTCATATTTTAGTATGGGGTAAGGGACATATTTTTCTAATTAAAAAAAAAAAATTGTTGTGTTTTAAGCCATTTAGAAGTATTCATTCTGAACAAGGTCTGAGTAAGGGAGACTTGAGACATACCTTGTCAGTTTGATTTCTTCTTTTCAAAAAAAAAAAAAAGTTTGTTGTGTTTTAAGCAATTTAGAAGTATTCATTCTGAGCAAGGTCTGAGTAAGGGAGACTTGAGACATACCTTGTCAGTTTGATTTTAATCTTTTTATGTTTACTTGTTAATTTTTGTTTAGTATTTTAAGATTATTTAGGTTGCATGAGTTTGTTTTGTTTTGAGTCTTAGCTGTTCCTATTCTTATGTTATTAGTTCTTTTCTCTTACACATGATTCTTTCATTTGGGTTAATAGACTTACATTGAGGACAATGTAAGAATTAAGTGTGGGGGGAATGATTTAGGATTTCTTTTATTTTTGTCTACTATTTTTTTTTATGAGTCTTTATTATAATTTTTAGTGTGTTTTAGTTCCTTTTTAATACAATGATGAGATATGAATTGCATAAGTCTAAAACAGAGTTATTAGTGAGAAGATTTTCATGAGAATTGAGCTTGATATCATTTTTTTTATGAGCCAATGTTAATTTGATATGTTGATTGAGAAAGAAGCATGTTTAGACTTAATCTGACTTGTATAATCATCCTTGTGAGTTTTTGAGCCTATATGATTGATGCATTATACATATCAATCTAATTTCTTTCTTGAGTGCTCTTATGATTACATGATTCTCTAGAACTTGCTTTAAACCATTTGAGACTATATTGATGCATGTGACAACATGAATATGATAGAGGCATTAGGATTTTTAGCCAGGGCCAAACAACCATCCCTTATTGATGTTCCAAGAGAACACACCCTTAGTGAACCAATTTGAGCCTACATTGAATAAGCTATCTCTTTGGTAACCATAACTTGTCCCTAACCTAAATATACTTATATGTTTACCTTTGTTCCAAAGATGAATTAGCATGATTTGAGACAAGTTGCAAAGACAAGGGATATTTTTTGGTTAGAAACAAGAAATAAGTGTAGGGGGAAAAGAAAAGAAAAGTCAAGAGAAAAAGAAATGGAATACTGGCAAATACATTCCTATATAAAAAAAAATGAATCATCTCTTGAATTTGTGGAAAAAGAAAAAGATGTTACAAAGTTGTTTAGAATGAAGAAAAGGCCCAACATGAATATCCGGCCTTGGTGACTATGTACTTGTAAAGAGTTTTGAGAAGTTTCTTTGTATAATCTTTTTATGTCTCTAAACTTTATGAACTCTTTGGAACCTTTGTGATATCTTTATCCTTTTGTTCTTCAACCACATTACAAACCCCTTGGCCCCATTACAACCTTGATTAAAGACCTCTTGATTTATGAAGTTGCATGATCTTTTAGTGGAGAATAGGTGGACAAGCAAGCATATGGTAGAAGTGTTTTCATGAGATTGATTGAGTGTAAACACTTTACCACTACTTTAAAGAGTGAAAATCAAGAGAGTATCCCATGTGAGAAGTTGAGATTAAATTTGAACATGCACTATTTTGATTGAGATATGTTATGCTAATATTGGCTTAACTCAAACAATTTACATTCAAGCATGATTTTTTGTGAAATTTTTTAAGCTATTGATTAGTTTATAAGACTTGTTCAAATATTGTCTCTAATTTGTATTGAAAGGATTAGGAGTAAATATTTTTATTATATGTAGTTTATTTATATGAAGTTTATTTATATTTTAATTTTTCAATGTTTGTGGGTATCGTTCTAGTAAACCCTCACAAGACTAAACTCGTCCACTAGGGACACCTAGGGGTTTAAAGGCTTGTGTCACATGCTAAGTGCCACCGTGATTTCCTACGAAAGTGGATTAGATTAGATTTTCTTATTTTATTTTTATTGAGTCGTTGCTAGGGACTAGCAACAATCTAAGTGTAGGGGTGTGATAACTCGTATAATTATATAGTTTTTAGTTATGTTTTATTATTGTTTTGTGTCAAATACGAGTTATTATTGTTTAGTCTAATTGTGTTTATGATCTTTTATATTTTTATGTAATTTGGTGTTTTTCACAAGTTTCTTTGAGTGATTTCAGATTACTAGAATTTCTCTTTGTACGTCTCCACTAGGATGCGTCTCAAGAGAAAGTTGGATATTACCCAAATTCTCCTTACTCAGTCCATCCTTAATGAATTCAATTTTATCATCTCGATTAGAGGACGGAATCCCAATAGAACGACATTTACCGTTACACGTCCATCGTTCACATTTGTGGCAATTTGAACTCATGCGCTTTGCTCGTCGCTTCTTTGCAAAATTGCTTCTACCTGTACCTGGTAAATGCAAAACAGGAAGATATTCATCTTCACGTACCTTGGCTTCAATTATCCAACGTATGTCGTCAGGAATCCCTTTGTGCATAAGCATTCTTAATCTTTCAAGTCGAACTTGGTAAAGCTTCAGTAAAATATTTCGAGGAAAAGGAGGAAATCGTTTCTGCAATCTTGTGAGAATATCATCCATCCTGAAAAAAAAATGAAAAAAATTGAAAGAGAAATTGGAAGAGAAATTTATATACAATATCAGTTTTGTGGGTAGCTGATGGAACCGATTTAAATAATCACGGAGTACCGTTATACGCCATTTAACCGGGGTTAAAAAAATTATATTTACATCTAGTGTTTTTCAAAACAAGGATCAGAAAGAAAAACAACATAAAAAGACTCAAAAACAAAACACTCTAAATAAAATCCTAAATTCTTCCCCCCACACATAATTCTTACATTGTCATTAATGTAATGCTATTATCCCCTAATGCAAGAATTATATGTAAGAGAAAAGAACTATTAAACAAAAGAAACTTATGCAGCCTAAATGAACTTAAAAACAGTAAACACAATTAACAAAGAAACATAAGAAATAAAAATAAAAACAATAAAAATAATAAAAGAAAAAGGAAAAGAAAGAGAAAGCAAATCTGAATATGGAAGGTTGGCAATTTCATCTTTAATTGGGCTGCCTTCCCAATTAACACTTGAGTTAGTGTTTTGAATCTAACCAACACCCTTCTTGGCTTTTTAGGCTTGTCAGGCTCATGCATGAAATTTCCCAAATTTATGCGTTTGAGAGGAAGCTTTCTTTGCACAACAGTGGATGCATTCTCCATTACAAGTATTATTCCATCATCCTTGGTGGTGCATATCTCATCGAGGAATGGTGCATCTTTTGGTACTTGTTGAATGACATCCATAAACAAACTATTTAAGGTTTCCAGCGTGTCTTGTTCATGTTCATCCTCCTTGAACTTTGCGAATCTACTAGGAAAAGGAGGAGAAGAAACATTAGTAAAAATTGGAATCTCAAACGTTACCTCAGGTGCCGAAATACTCTTATTTAGATCATTGGCTTCATTATCCTCAAGAATAGAATTCATCTCTAATTTTGTCTCATCCTCATCTTGTTCCTCATTCCTCACGGTCACAATAGTAGCATTCTCCTTTGGGTTAATCATCGTTTGGGCCGGGAGTTCTTCAGATCTTTGTGTTACCCATATGATAACTCGTATAATTATATAGTTTTTAGTTATGTTTTATTATTGTTTTGTGTCAAATACGAGTTATTATTGTTTAGTCTAATTGTGTTTATGATCTTTTATATTTTTATGTAATTTGGTATTTTTCACAAGTTTCTTTGAGTGATTTCAGATTACTAGAATTAAGGGCAAATCCAGTTCAGTTCCAGTTCCGACACATTTTGCCATATCAGCTATATCTGGAGTTTCACTGAAGCAATAAGGCTGAAAATTGTAGCCGTGCAAAGCTAAGAGGCATATCTATCTTTTTTCATGTTTTATACTTCTTGAAACGGAGTCGTTTTCCCTAGCGAAATCGACCATCAAGTTGGCTGATGTGCAATGACGTCTGTGCTGACCTGTTTTCGTATTTTGCCCATATCTACTTATCCACATCAGAAAATGAGCTGATTCCAATGGCTATGGATCCGTAACTGATACGGGAACCTTTGTCTAGAAGACCATATGATCAGATCAGGCCTCTAATATTGACGAAATCGACCATCAAGTTGGCTGATGTGCAATGACGTCTGTGCTGACATGTTTTCGTATTTTGCCCATATCTGCTTATCCACATCAGCAAATGAGCTGATTTTAACGGCTATGGATCCGTAACTGATAGGGGAACCTTTTTCTAGAAGACCATGTGATCCGATCAGGCCTCCAACATTGACGAAATCGACCATCAAGTTGGCTGATCAAAATTGTCATACAATATGACGAAAATTGTTAGAAAAATTCACCCACCTATCATACCTACCTTTGAAATTTGTAAAGCTTGTCTCTTGTCATTTAGCCTTCCAAAATGTGTATAAATAGAGGGCCTTGGATGATTGTAGAGGATCATATTGTACATAGGTAGGATATTAGCCATTTTAATAAAATTCTCTAAGTTTTCTTCTTCTTTCTCTTCTCTAGTTTTCTTTCTTTTCTCTAGTTTTCTTTTTCTTTAGAGAGAGCAAGAGGTTGGATAATTAATATTCTTCCTCTTCTTCTTTCTTTCTTTTATTTTCTTCTTAGATTTTCTTTAATTTTATGTTTATGTTTATGATAACTCGTATAATTATATAGTTTTTAGTTATGTTTTATTATTGTTTTGTGTCAAATACGAGTTATTATTGTTTAGTCTAATTGTGTTTATGATCTTTTATGTTTTTATGTAATTTGGTGTTTTTCACAAGTTTCTTTGAGTGATTTCAGATTACTAGAATTAAGGGCAAATCCAGTTCAGTTCCAGTTCCGACACATTTTGCCATATCAGCTATATCTGGAGTTTCACTGAAGCAATAAGGATGAAATTTGTAGCCGTGCAAAGCTAAGAGGCATATCTATCTTTTTCATGTTTTATACTTCTTGAAACGGAGTCGTTTTCCCTAGCGAAATCGACCATCAAGTTGGCTGATGTGCAATGACGTCTGTGCTGACCTGTTTTCGTATTTTGCCCATATCTGCTTATCCACATCAGTAAATGAGCTGATTCCAATGGCTATGGATCCGTAACTGATACGGGAACCTTTGTCTAGAAGACCATATGATCAGATCAGGCCTCTAATATTGACGAAATCGACCATCAAGTTGGCTGATGTGCAATGATGTCTGTGCTGACATATTTTCGTATTTTGCCCATATCTGCTTATCCACATCAGCAAATGAGCTGATTCCAACGGCTATGGATCCGTAACTGATAGGGGAACCTTTTTCTAGAAGACCATGTGATCAGATCAAGCCTCCAACATTGACGAAATCGACCATCAAGTTGGCTGATCAAAATTGTCATACAATATGACGAAAATTGTTAGAAAAATTCACCCACCTATTATACCTACCTTTGAAATTTGTAAAGCTTGTCTCTTGTCATTTAGCCTTCCAAAATGTGTATAAATAGAGGGCCTTGGATGATTGTAGAGGATCATATGGTACATAGGTAGGATATTAGCCATTTTAATAAAATTCTCTAAGTTTTCTTCTTCTTTCTTTTCTCTAGTTTTCTTTTTCTTTAGAGAGAGCAAGAGGTTGGATAATTAATATTCTTCCTCTTCTTCTTTCTTTCTTTTATTTTCTTCTTAGATTTTCTTTAATTTTATGTTTATGTTTACAATGCCTATGCTAGGCTAAACTTCTATTTGGTTAAGGGTGATTTCAAAGCCCTAGACATGTTTTATAATTGATTTTCAGATTCTATCTATCATTAATTTTCTATCAAAGTTGCTTATGATCTTCTACAAGAATTGTTCATGATGTTGTCTTGATTTGTTTAGGTGTACAACTAGATAGATCTTGATAATTATCTATTGCTAGTTTAGGAGTCTTGATCCGTGTAATTGTCTTGATTTCCTATTCATAAGTGGCAATTTGTGATTAATGATTATGGTCAAGTTTTCAATAATTGCAAAGTGGAACATAACCTAAGTTGAACAATCCGAGCTTATGTGTTTGTTGCTTAGACCAACCTATCTTTCTCATCATAAAGCTGCCATTAAATTGAATTTAGAGAGCTTATTCTAGGTTGTTTAATGGTTAGAGATTAAATAGAGAGCGTGTTCTACTTAACGACAAACTAAGGAAAGATTGGGGTAACAGAGCTTGTTGTTATCTACGGTTGTTAACTTTGATAGTTGGTTGGTATTGATAGATCTGAAATTGATTCTTAATGATGTCTAGTGGTGGAGAATGAAACCTTAACCATATTTTTCATATTTAATTCTTCTTACTTACTTGTTTTCTTACTTTTAGTTTACTTATTTTTTATATTTATTTTTATTGGCTGGTTATACCGCCTAATTTGTATATTAACTTTGTTTTATTTTTATTGGCTGGTTATACCGCCTAATTTAGTATATATATTTTTATTGGCTGGTTATACCGCCTTGCATCTTATTCTTATTATTTACTTAGTTTAAATCTGGCTTCAAAAACCCCCTTTCTTTTATTGTTTTCTTTGAACGTAAGTTATAAACTAATAACTCATAAATTAAAACCCAATCCCTGAGGACTCGACCCTTGCTAATCATTATACTTACAATTGATCTTTTTAGTGCAAGGTTAAATAAGATACACTCTTTTGGGTGCATCAGTTTATAATGCCTATGCTAGGCTAAACTTCTATTTGGTTAAGGGTGATTTCAAAGCCCTAGACATGTTTTGTGATTGATTTTCAGATTCTATCTATCATTAATTTTCTATCAAAGTTGCTTATGTTCTTCTACAAGAATTGTTCATGATGTTGTCTAGATTTATTTAAGTGTACAACTAGATAGATCTTGATAATTATCTATTGCTAGTTTAGGAGTCTTGATCCGTGTAATTGTCTTGATTTCCTATTCATAAGTGGCAATTTGTGATTAATGATTATGGTCAAGTTTTCAATAATTGCAAAGTGGAACATAACCTAAGTTGAACAATCCGAGCTTATATGTTTGTTGCTTAGATCAACCTATCTTTCTCATCATAAAGCTGCCATTAAATTGAATTTAGAGAGCTTATTCTAGGTTGTTTAATGGTTAGAGATTACATAGAGAGCTTGTTCTATTTAACGACAAACTAAGGAAAGATTGGGGTAACAGAGCTTGTTGTTATCTACGGTTGTTAACTTTGATAGTTGGTTGATATTGATAGATCTGAAATTGATTCTTAATGATGTCTAGTGGTGGAGAATGAAACCTTAACCATATTTTTCATATTTGATTCTTCTTACTTATTTGTTTTCTTACTTTTAGTTTTCTTATTTTTTTATATTTATTTTTATTGGCTGGTTATACCGCCTAATTTGTATATTAACTTTGTTTTATTTTTATTGGCTGGTTATACCGCCTAATTTAGTATATATATTTTTATTGGCTGGTTATACCGCCTTGCATCTTATTCTTATTATTTACTTTAGTTTAAATCTGGCTTCAAAAACCCCTTTTCTTTTATTGTTCTTGAATTTAAGTTTTAAACTATTAACTTATAAACTAAAACCCAATCCCTGAGGACTCGACCCTTGCTAACTACTATACTTACAATTTATCTTTTTAGTGCAAGGTTAAATAAGATACACTCTTTTGGGTGCATCACCATACCACCATACTACTAGCCAATAGGCTCATTTGCCTTTCCAAACTCTGGATACTTGCCCTTGTTTCCTGTTGAAATTGCAAAGTATTAGTAACAAGAGAATCGACAAGATCTTCTAAAGAAGTACCTGAGTTTTGAGTCATATGTAGTGGCTGAAAAAGATCTGGTTCTTGAGACCATGATTGATTAAATCTAGATGGATGAGTGTAATTGGCATAAGGATCTACTTCTTGGTAAATTTCTGAGTAGCCATAATTAGTATGATCCCACCATCCCTCATGGTAAGTGTTTGAGTAATGATCATACTGTTGGTCTTGGAACACTTGATGGCCTTGACATCCTCCCATGGCAAATTGTTGAACTGGGAAGGTGAGATTGGCTTGTTGATTCTCCATGTTCATATATGCCACCAACTCTTCAAGTGTTAGATTGCTCAATTCCATCTTTTTTTTTTTTTTTTTAAATTTGATAAGAAAAACTTGTATATACAAGAAAATAGAACTAATTAGAACTGAAAATAAGAATAAACCAAGTAACAAATAAACTAAAGAAAACAATCCCCGGCAACGGCGCCAAAAATTTGATGCACCCAAAAGAGTGTATCTTATTTAACCTTGCACTAAAAAGATAAATTGTAAGTATAGTAGTTAGCAAGGGTCGAGTCCTCAGGGATTGGGTTTTAGTTTATAAGTTAATAGTTTAAAACTTAAATTCAAGAACAATAAAAGAAAAGGGGTTTTTGAAGCCAGATTTAAACTAAAGTAAATAATAAGAAGAAGATGCAAGGCGGTATAACCAGCCAATAAAAATATATATACTAAATTAGGCGGTATAACCAGCCAATAAAAGTAAAACAAAGTTAATATACAAATTAGGCGGTATAACCAGCCAATAAAAATAAATATACTTTTAAAAATAAGCAAACTAGAAAAGTAAGAAAACAAGTAAGTAAGAAGAATCAAATATGAAAAATATGGTTAAGGTTTCATTCTCCACCACTAGACATCATTAAGAATCAATTTCAGATCTATCAATATCAACCAACTATCAAAGTTAACAACCGTAGATAACAACAAGCTCTGTTACCCCAATCTTTCCTTAGTTTGTCGTTAAATAGAACAAGCTCTCTATTTAATCTCTAACCATTAAACAACCTAGAATAAGCTCTCTAAATTCAATTTAATGGCAGCTTTATGATGAGAAAGATAGGTTGATCTAAGCAACAAACACATAAGCTCGGATTGTTCAACTTAGGTTATGTTCCACTTTGAAATTATTGAAAACTTGACCATAATCATTAATCACAAATTGCCACTTATGAATAGGAAATCAAGACAATTACACGGATCAAGACTCCTAAACTAGCAATAGATAATTATCAAGATCTATCTAGTTGTACACCTAAATAAATCAAGACAACATCATGAACAATTCTTGTAGAAGAACATAAGCAACTTTGATAGAAAATTAATGATAGATGGGGGAGAATGAAAAGGTAAGTGTGGGGGAGAATGTGTCAGCTGTTCTTCAAAAGAAACTCCCACCTAAATGCAAGGATCCAGGTATGTTTACCATTCCTTGTAAGATAGGCAACACCAGGTTTGAGCGTGCTATGCTAGATCTAGGGGCATCTATTAATGTCATGCCATATTCAATTTATGCTTCATTGAATCTAGGACCATTAGAGGAAACCGGTGTTATAATACAACTTGCTGACCGTTCTAACACTTATCCAAGAGGAGTTGTAGAAGACGTTCTTGTACAGGTTAATGAATTGGTTTTTCCCGCTGACTTTTATGTTATTGAGATGGAAGATGAGATGTCTTCTAATCCCACACCTATTCTATTAGGGAGACCATTCTTGAAAACAGCAAGAACTAAAATAGATTTACATGATGGCACTCTAACTATGGAATTTGATGGTGAAATAATTCGCTTTAACATTTTTGAGGCCATGAGATATCCTAGTGATGTGCATTCTGTTTTTAATATTGATATAATTGACTCACTAGTGCAGCAAGCTTATGAGCTAGATGGTGAAGATAGTGTAGAAATAGTCCTTAGCAACCGTCTCGGAATGGGGAATGCTAAACTAGCCTTGAGTGACCAGGTGGAAGGGGCACTAGAATCTTTACACTCGCTGCAACCTAAAGATACAAGGTTTGATGTTTCATTTATTGATTTGCCTTTATCTAATGAGAAACTTCTACCTTCCATTTTGCAGGCACCAACTTTAGAGTTGAAACCACTACCGAACCACTTGAAATATGTATTCTTAGGTAAAAAGGACACACTACCGATCATCATTGCCAAAGAGCTCACACCTTTGCAAGAAGAGCGACTTATCCGGGTGCTTAGAGAGCATAAAACAGCAATTGGTTGGACAATTGCCGATATCAAGGGAATAAGCCCATCCATGTGCATGCACCGGATTTTGTTAGAGGAAGGGTCCAAACCAACAAGAGAAGCACAAAGAAGATTGAACCCTCCTATGATGGAGGTTGTGAAAAAGGAGATACTGAAGCTCCTAGATGTTGGAGTGCTCTATCCTATCTCGGATAGCAAATGGGTGAGCCCAGTCCAAGTGGTTCCAAAGAAATCAGGTGTAACGGTGGTAACAAATAATGAGAATGAACTTGTTCCTACTAGGATTCAAACAGGATGGCGAGTTTGTATTGATTATCGTAAACTTAATTCCACAACTCGCAAAGACCACTTTCCTTTACCTTTTATTGATCAAATGCTTGAAAGGTTAGCTGGCCATTCTCATTATTGTTTTCTTGATGGTTTTTCAGGTTATAATCAGATAGCCATTGGTCCGGAGGACCAAGAGAAAACAACATTCACATGTCCATTTGGTACCTTTGCATACCGGCGTATGCCATTTGGTCTTTGTAATGCACCAGCTACATTCCAAAGGTGTATGGTTAGCATATTTTCAGATTATGTAGAGAACATCATAGAAGTGTTTATGGATGATTTTAGTGTCTATGGTGATTCTTTTGATAGATGTCTAGAGAACCTTACACTTATACTTGAAAGATGCATGGAAACTAACCTTGTTTTGAATTGGGAAAAATGTCACTTTATGGTAGAACAAGGAATAGTTTTGGGCCATGTTATTTCTTCTAGAGGGATAGAGGTTGATAAGTCTAAAATAGATATTATGCATTCTTTACCACCTCCCACAAATGTGAGAGAGGTTCGTTCTTTTCTTGGACATGCAGGTTTCTATAGGAGATTTATCAAAGACTTCTCAAAGATCACATTACCTCTTTGCAAGCTACTACAAAAAGATGTGGTTTTCCACTTTGATGATAAATGCAAAGAGGCGTTTGAAACATTGAAGGGACTCTTGACATCAGCTCCTATCATCCAACCACCAGATTGGAATGTACCTTTTGAAATCATGTGTGATGCTAGTGACTATGCCATTGGAGCTGTTTTGGGCCAACGGGTTGGCAAAGCCTCACATGCCATTTGTTATGCCTCCCGAACTCTTAATGATGCTCAATTGAACTATTCCACTACTGAAAAAGAACTTTTGGCTGTTGTATTTGCTTTAGAAAAATTTCGATCTTATTTAATTGGTACTAAAGTAATTGTATATTCTGACCATGCAGCCCTTAAGTACTTACTCACTAAAAAGGAGGCCAAACCAAGGTTGATTAGATGGATACTTCTCTTACAAGAGTTTGATTTGGAGATAAAAGATAAGAGAGGTAGTGACAACCTGGTTGCGGACCATCTTAGCCGTTTAGTTCATGAAGAGGATGCACTACCCTTGAATGAGAACTTTCTGGATGAGCAACTTCTTTTTATAAGTACAACAACTCCTTGGTATGCTGATATTGTTAAATACTTAGTTACCAAGAAGTTGCCACAAGAGTTGACACAAGCTCAAAGAAATAAGATCAAGAGTGATGCCAAATACTACATATGGGATGATCCTTACCTTTGGAAGCATTGCTCCGATCAGATTATAAGAAGGTGTATACTCGAAACTGAATTTCAATCTATTCTCACCTTTTGTCACTCTTATGCATGTGGAGGACACTTTGGATCCAAAAGAACAGCCATGAAAATTCTTGATTCTGGATTTTATTGGCTTACCATATTCAAAGATGCATACCTCTTTTGCAAGTCATGTGATCGTTGCCAAAGAACAGGTAACTTAGGTGCTAGAAATCAAATGCCTCAAACTCCAATACTTATTGTTGAAATTTTTGATGTATGGGGCATGGATTTCATGGGACCTTTTCCTCCTTTTGGTAATCTTTATATTTTACTTGCTGATAACTCGTATAATTATATAGTTTTTAGTTATGTTTTATTATTGTTTTGTGTCAAATACGAGTTATTATTGTTTAGTATAATTGTGTTCATGATCTTTTATATTTTTATGTATTTTGGTGTTTTTCACAAGTTTCTTTGAGTGATTTCAGATTACTAGAATTAAGGGCAAATCCAGTTCAGTTCCAGTTCCGACACCTTTTGCCATATCAGCTATATCTCGAGTTTCACTCAAGAAATAAGGCTTAAATTTATAGCCATGCAAAGCTAAGAGGCATATCTATCTTTTTCATGTTTTACACTTCTTGAAACGGAGTCGTTTTCCCTAGCGAAATCGACCATCAAGTTGGCTGATGTGCAATGACGTCTGTGCTGACCTGTTTTCGTATTATGCCCATATCTTCTTATCCACATCAGCAAATGAGCTGATTCCAACGGCTATGGATCAGTAACGGATAGGGTAAGATTTTGCTAGAAGACCATGTGATCAGATAAGGCCTCCAAAATTGACAACATCGACCATCAAGTTGGCTGATCAAAATCGTCATATATGACGAAAATTGTTAGAAAATGCACCCACCTATTATACCTACCTTTGAAATTTGTAAAGATTGTCTCTTGTCATTTAGCCTTCCAAAATGTGTATAAATAGAGGGCCTTGGATGATTGTAAGGGATCATATTGGAGATTGGTAGGATATTAGCCATTTTAACAAAATTCTCTAAGTTTTCTTCTTCTTTCTTTTCTCTAGTTTTCTTTTTCTTTAGAAAGAGCAAGAGGTTGGATAATTAATATTCTTCTTCTTCTTCTTTCTTTCTTTTATTTTCTTCTTAGATTCTATTTAATTTTATGTTTATAATGCCTATGCTAGGCTAAACTTCTATTTGGTTAAGGGTGATTTCAAAGCCCTAGACATGTTTTGTGATTGATTTTCAGATTCTATCTATCATTAATTTTCTATCAAAGTTGCTTATGTTCTTCTACAAGAATTGTTCATGATGTTGTCTTGATTTATTTAGGTGTACAACTAGATAGATCTTGATAATTATCTATTGCTAGTTTAGGAGTCTTGATCCGTGTAATTGTCTTGATTTCCTATTCATAAGTGGCAATTTGTGATTAATGATTATGGTCAAGTTTTCAATAATTACAAAGTGGAACATTACCTAAGTTGAACAATCCGAGCTTATGTGTTTGTTGCTTAGATCAACCTATCTTTCTCATCATAAAGCTGCCATTAAATTGAATTTAGAGAGTTTATTCTAGGTTGTTTAATGGTTAGAGATTAAATAGAGAGCTTGTTCTATTTAACGACAAACTAAGGAAAGATTGGGGTAACAGAGCTTGTTGTTATCTACGGTTGTTAACTTTGATAGTTGGTTGATATTGATAGATCTGAAATTGATTCTTAATGATGTCTAGTGGTGGAGAATGAAACCTTAACCATATTTTTCATATTTGATTTTTCTTACTTACTTGTTTTCTTACTTTTCTAGTTTGCTTATTTTTTAAAGTATATTTATTTTTATTGGCTGGTTATACCGCCTAATTTGTATATTAACTTTGTTTTATTTTTATTGGCTGGTTATACCGCCTAATTTAGTATATATATTTTTATTGGCTGGTTATACCGCCTAATTTAGTATATATATTTTTATTGGCTGGTTATACCGCCTTGCATCTTATTCTTATTATTTACTTTAGTTTAAATCTGATTTCAAAAACCCCTTTTCTTTTATTGTTCTTGAATTTAAGTTTTAAACTATCAACTTATAAACTAAAACCCAATCCCTGAGGACTCGACCCTTGCTAACTACTATACTTACAATTGATCTTTTTAGTGCAAGGTTAAATAAGATACACTCTTTTGGGTGCATCAAATTTTTGGCGCCGTTGCCGGGGATTGCTTTCTTTAGTTTATTAGTTTATTGGTTTATTCTTATTTTCTGTTCTAATTATTTACTTTCTTATTTTTTTTTTTATTAGTGAATGTTCCAAGCTCCCGAAGAAGACTTACGACTTAGGAAAATTCGGGAATTTATAACTTCTCACCAACAACCAATCGAGGAGTTGATCCAAAACATCCAAGAGAAGCAAGGAGAGATGGCAGCAGCTGACAACCGAACTCTCAAGGAGCTAGCCGCTCCGGACTTGGGTCAACAACCATTATGCATTGAATATGCTAATCTTGAGGTAGCTTTTGAATTAAAATCTGGTTTGATTCATCTTCTCCCAACTTTTCATGGTTTTGCAGGAGAGGATCCAAATAAGCACCTCAAGGAATTCCATGTAGTTTGCTCAACCATGAGACCAACAGGGGTCACGGAAGAGCAAGTTAAGTTGAGAGCCTTCCCATTCTCTCTAGCTGGTTCAGCAAAGGAATGGCTCTACTATCTACCATCCGGGACCATCACTACATGGAATGATTTGAAGAAAGCATTCTTGGAAAGGTATTTCCCAGCATCTAAGGCTGCCAACATTAGGAAAGAGATATGTGGGATTCGGCAATACAACGGAGAGTCCTTATATGAATATTGGGAGAGGTTCAAGAAACTTTGTGCATCATGTCCACACCATCAGATAAGTGAACAACTTCTCATCCAATACTTCTATGAAGGTCTCATGCCCATGGAGAGAAGTATGATAGATGCCGCTAGTGGGGGAGCTCTAGTTGATAAGACTCCCAGGGCTGCTAGAACATTAATCTCCAACATGGCAGCCAATTCTCAACAGTTCTCAATGAGACAAGATCCACCACCACAACCCAAGAGAGTTAATGAGGTAAGTATATCATCCCTTGAACAAAAATTTGATAAACTGACTTCTCTTGTTCAACAATTGGCTGTAGGTAAAATACAACAAATAAAGGCTTGTGGCATATGTTCAAACATAGGGCACCAAACTGATATGTGTCCAACACTTCAAGAGGATACCAATGAACATGTGAATGCCATGGGTGGATTTCAGAACCAATCAAGGAAATATGATCCCTACTCAAACACTTACAATCCAGGATGGAGGGATCATCCAAACTTCAATTATGGAGGGAACCAATCACAAACTATTCCTCCACCATTTGACCACAGGCCACCGGGTTTTCAGCAAAGAGTGCAACAACCATACCAAACCCGACAACAACTACCACCCACCCAAAATTCAGGTACTTCTCTTGAAGATCTTGTTAAAGCTCTTTCTACTAATACAATTCAATTTCAACAGGAAACAAAGACAAGTATTCGAAATTTGGAGACTCAAATAGGGCAATTGGCAACAACCATGAGTCAAATGCAAGCAAGGGATTCTGGGAAATTACCTTCCCAAACCATAGTGAATCCAAGAGAGAATGCCAATGCTATAAATTTAAGAAGTGGGAAACAGCTAGAGACACCACAAAATGATAGTGCTCAAGGGGAGAACAATACCATGGCATCCTCTTCACATCCCAACGAGCCACTAAAAAAGGTAATTCCTAAACCATCCTTTCCTTCTTATATAACTCCTCCACCTTTTCCTAGCAGGTTAGCAAAGTCCAAGAAGGAGGAGCAAGAGAAGGAAATTTTGGAAACCTTCCGGAAAGTAGAGGTGAACATTCCTTTACTAGATGCTATCAAGCAAGTGCCAAGATATGCCAAGTTCCTAAAAGAGTTGTGCACATCTAAACGGAAGTTGAAATGGAATGAAAAGGTAAGTGTGGGGGAGAATGTGTCAGCTGTTCTTCAAAAGAAACTCCCACCTAAATGCAAGGATCCAGGTATGTTTACCATTCCTTGTAAGATAGGCAACACCAGGTTTGAGCGTGCTATGCTAGATCTAGGGGCATCTATTAATGTCATGCCATATTCAATTTATGCTTCATTGAATCTAGGACCATTAGAGGAAACCGGTGTTATAATACAACTTGCTGACCGTTCTAACACTTATCCAAGAGGAGTTGTAGAAGACGTTCTTGTACAGGTTAATGAATTGGTTTTTCCCGCTGACTTTTATGTTATTGAGATGGAAGATGAGATGTCTTCTAATCCCACACCTATTCTATTAGGGAGACCATTCTTGAAAACAGCAAGAACTAAAATAGATGTACATGATGGCACTTTAACTATGGAATTTGATGGTGAAATAATTCGCTTTAACATTTTTGAGGCCATGAGATATCCTAGTGATGTGCATTCTGTTTTTAATATTGATATAATTGACTCACTAGTGCAGCAAGCTTATGAGCTAGATGGTGAAGATAGTGTAGAAATAGTCATTAGCAACCATCTCGGAATGGGGAATGCTAAACTAGCCTTGAGTGACCAGGTGGAAGGGGCACTAGAATCTTTACACTCGCTGCAACCTAAAGATGCAAGGTTTGATGTTTCATTTATTGATTTGCCTTTATCTAATGAGAAACTTCTACCTTCCATTTTGCAGGCACCAACTTTAGAATTGAAACCACTACCGAACCACTTGAAATATGTGTTCTTAGGTAAAAAGAACACACTACCGATCATCATTGCCAAAGAGCTCACACCTTTGCAAGAAGAGCGACTTATCCAGGTGCTTAGAGAGCATAAAACAGCAATTGGTTGGACAATTGCCGATATCAAGGGAATAAGCCCATCCATGTGCATGCACCGGATTTTGTTAGAGGAAGGGTCTAAACCAACAAGAGAAGCACAAAGAAGATTGAACCCTCCTATGATGGAGGTTGTGAAAAAGGAGATACTGAAACTCCTAGATGTTGGAGTGATCTATCCTATCTCGGATAGCAAATGGGTGAGCCCAGTCCAAGTGGTTCCAAAGAAATCAGGTGTAACGGTGGTAACAAATAATGAGAATGAACTTGTTCCTACTAGGATTCAAACAGGATGGCGAGTTTGTATTGATTATCGTAAACTTAATTCCACAACTCGCAAAGACCACTTTCCTTTACCTTTTATTGATCAAATGCTTGAAAGGTTAGCTGGCCATTCTCATTATTGTTTTCTTGATGGTTTTTCAGGTTATAATCAGATAGCCATTGCTCCGGAGGACCAAGAGAAAACAACATTCACATGTCCATTTGGTACTTTTGCATACCGGCGTATGCCATTTGGTATTTGTAATGCACCAGCTACATTCCAAAGGTGTATGGTTAGCATATTTTCAGATTATGTAGAGAACATCATAGAAGTATTTATGGATGATTTTAGTGTCTATGGTAATTCTTTTGATAGATGTCTAGAGAACCTTACACTTGTACTTGAAAGATGCATGGAAACTAACCTTGTTTTTAATTGGGAAAAATGCCACTTTATGGTAGAACAAGGAATAGTTTTGGGCCATGTTATTTCTTCTAGAGGGATAGAGGTTGATAAGTCTAAAATAGATATTATGCATTCTTTACCACCTCCCACAAATGTGAGAGAGGTTCGTTCTTTTCTTGGACATGCAGGTTTCTATAGGAGATTTATCAAAGACTTCTCAAAGATCACATTACCTCTTTGCAAGCTACTACAAAAAGATGTGGTTTTCCACTTTGATGATAAATGCAAAGAGGCGTTTGAAACATTGAAGGGACTCTTGACATCAGCTCCTATCATCCAACCACCAGATTGGAATGTACCTTTTGAAATCATGTGTGATGCTAGTGACTATGCCATTGGAGCTGTTTTGGGCCAACGGGTTGGCAAAGCCTCACATGCCATTTATTATGCCTCCCGAACTCTTAATGATGCTCAATTGAACTATTCCACTACTGAAAAAGAACTTTTGGCTGTTGTATTTACTTTAGAAAAATTTCGATCTTATTTAATTGGTACTAAAGTAATTGTATATTCTGACCATGCAGCCCTTAAGTACTTGCTCACTAAAAAGGAGGCCAAACCAAGGTTGATTAGATGGATACTTCTCTTACAAGAGTTTGATTTGGAGATAAAAGATAAGAGAGGTAGTGACAACCTGGTTGCGGACCATCTTAGCCGTTTAGTTCATGAAGAGGATGCACTACCCTTGAATGAGAACTTTCCGGATGAGCAACTTCTTTTTATAAGTACAACAACTCCTTGGTATGCTGATATTGTTAATTACTTAGTTACCAAGAAGTTGCCACAAGAGTTGACACAAGCTCAAAGAAATAAGATCAAGAGTGATGCCAAATACTACATATGGGATGATCCTTACCTTTGGAAGCATTGCTTCGATCAGATTATAAGAAGGTGTGTACTCGAAACTGAATTTCAATCTATTCTCACCTTTTGTCACTCTTATGCATGTGGAGGACACTTTGGATCCAAAAGAACAGCCATGAAAGTTCTTGATTCTGGATTTTATTGGCCTACCATATTCAAAGATGCATACCTCTTTTGCAAGTCATGTGATCGTTGCCAAAGAACAGGTAACTTAGGTCCTAGAAATCAAATGCCTCAAACTCCAATACTTATTGTTGAAATTTTTGATGTATGGGGCATGGATTTCATGGGACCTTTTCCTCCTTCTTTTGGTAATCTTTATATTTTACTTGCCGTTGATTATGTTTCAAAGTGGGTGGAAGCAAAATCCACTAGGACTAATGACTCTAAAGTTGTTTCAGATTTTGTCAAGACTAACATCTTGGCTAGGTTTGGAACGCCAAAGGCCATAATCAGCGATAGAGGTACTCACTTTTGCAATAGGACTATGGAAGCACTGATAACTCGTATAACTATATAGTTTTTAGTTATGTTTTATTATTGTTTTGTGCCAAATACGAGTTATTATTGTTTAGTCTAATTGTGTTTATGATCTTTTATATTTTTTGTAATTTGGTGTTTTTCACAAGTTTCTTTGAGTGATTTCAGATTACTAGAATTAAGGGCAAATCCAGTTCAGTTCCAGTTCCGACACCTTTTGCCATATCAGCTATATCTCGAGTTTCACTGAAGCAATAAGGCTGAAATTTTAACCGTGCAAAGTTAAGAGGCATATCTATCTTTTTCATGTTTTACACTTCTTGAAACGGAGTCGTTTTCCCTAGCGACATCGACCATCAAGTTGGCTGATGTGCAATGACGTCTGTGCTGACCTGTTTTCGTATTTTGCCCATATCTTCTTATCCACATCAGCAAATGAGCTGATTCTAACGGTTATGGATCAGTAACTGATAGGGGAACATGTTTCTAGAAGACCATGTGATCAGATCAGGCCTCCAAAATTGACAAAATCGACCATCAAGTTGGCTGATCAAAATTGTCATACAATATGACGAAAATTGTTAGAAAAATGCACCCACCTATTATACCTACCTTTGAAATTTGTAAAGCTTGTCTCTTGTCATTTAGCCCTCCAAAATGTGTATAAATAGAGGGCCTTGGATGATTGTAGAGGATCATATTGTACATTGGTAGGATATTAGCCATTGTAATAAAATTCTCTAAGTTTTCTTCTTCTTTCTTTTCTTCTTCTTTCCTTTCTCTAGTTTTCTTTTTCTTTATTTTCTTCTTCTTCTTTCTTTCTTTTATTTCCTTCTTAGATTGTCTTTAATTTTATGTTTATGTTTACAATGCCTATGCTAGGCTAAACTTCTATTTGGTTAAGGGTGATTTCAAAGCCCTAGACATGTTTTGTGATTGATTTTCAGATTCTATCTATCATTAATTTTCTATCAAAGTTGCTTATGTTCTTCTACAAGAATTGTTCATGATGTTGTCTAGATTTATTTAAGTGTACAACTAGATAGATCTTGATAATTATCTATTGCTAGTTTAGGAGTCTTGATCCGTGTAATTGTCTTGATTTCCTATTCATAAGTGGCAATTTGTGATTAATGATTATGGTCAAGTTTTCAATAATTGCAAAGTGGAACATAACCTAAGTTGAACAATCCGAGCTTATGTGTTTGTTGCTTAGATCAACCTATCTTTCTCATCATAAAGCTGCCATTAAATTGAATTTAGAGAGCTTATTATAGGTTGTTTAATGGTTAGAGATTAAATAGAGAGCTTGTTCTATTTAATGACAAACTAAGGAAAGATTGGGATAACAGAGCTTGTTGTTATCTACGGTTGTTAACTTTGATAGTTGGTTGATATTGATAGATCTGAAATTGATTCTTAATGATGTCTAGTGGTGGAGAATGAAACCTTAACCATATTTTTCATATTTGATTCTTCTTACTTACTTGTTTTCTTACTTTTCTAGTTTGCTTATTTTTAAAAGTATATTTATTTTTATTGGCTGGTTATACCGCCTAATTTGTATATTAACTTTGTTTTATTTTTATTGGCTGGTTATACCGCCTAATTTAGTATATATATTGGCTGGTTATACCGCCTAATTTAGTATATATATTGGCTGGTTATACCGCCTTGCAACTTATTTACTTTAGTTTAAATCTGGCTTCAAAAGGGAATAACTTTATTTTGGTTTAATTTACGTGTTGTTCGATTTGTGTAATTATTCTCGTTTTTTTTTCTTTGTCTTTTACGGTTGATTTTTTCTTCTATTTTTGATTTTCTTCCTGAAATCACGCAAAAATCTTTTGTTAGGTTAACATTTTCTTCTGACAGGTCAGATACACTTTCGGCGACATTATTACTCTTGTCTGATTCACTACTGAGTCCTCTATATATTACACCATGTACTCATTCTCTTTCAGGCACTCGAAGAAAAAAAAATGGAAAGTACTTCATCCCAGCGCATTAAAAAAATTTGTGTCTTTGGAGGTGCTTATCCAGGGAAAAATAACATATTCGCTGATGAAGCCATAAGAGTTGGAGTAATACTTGCCCAACAAAAGATCCACTTGATTTATGGAGGCGGTAGTACGGGTTTAATGCGAGCAGTCGCTACAGCAGCACACGCCGGAGGAAGTCCAGTTCTAGGAATCGTGCCAAAACTATTCACAAGTTTTTGTGGACCTACCGTGGGTAAGGAAATACAAGTCTGGAGTATCCCTGAACGGATGACCATCATGTACCATTCTGCCGATGCATTCATTGCTTTACCAGGAGGTCTGGGTACATTGGAAGAAATAGCTTGCGTGGCTTCTTGGTCATCTTTGGTCACAAATAAGAAACCCATTGGTTTGCTTAATATTAATGGTTATTTTAGTAATTTGCTTTCATATTTAGATAATGCTGTGGATAATGGATTCATGTTTTCAGAGGCAAGGAGAACCATAATTTCTGCTACAACCATTGAAGATTTACTCAAAAAGCTCCAAGCTTATGAGTGTTTATCTGCTACGGTTGTTTCGCAAACGCTCGGAAAAAGAAAAAGAGATATGGACGAGCAAGGAGTGGATTGCACTTTGTCTTTGTGACATTATCTAACATTTTGCTTGTTGTGTCTCAGTTATAATAAGTGGTTAGAAACCACTGCAGGTAATATCTCCTAAATTCTACCTTTAAAATTTGACATTGTGGACAATGTCATATTTTAGTAGGGGGTAAGGGACATATTTTGCTAATTTAAAAAAAAAAAAAAAATTGTTGTGTTTTAAGCCATTTAGAAGTATTCATTCTAAACAAGGTCTGAGTAAGGGAGACTTGAGACATACCTTGTCAGTTTGATTTCTTCTTTTCAAAAAAAAAAAAAAAAAGTTGTTTTGTTTAGTATTTTAGGATTATTTAGGTTGCATGAGTTTGTTTTGTTCTGAGTCTTAGTTGTTCCTATTCTTATGTTATTAGTTCTTTTCTCTTACACATGATTCTTTCATTTGGGTTAATAGACTTACATTGAGGACAATGTAAGAATTAAGTGTGGGGGGAATGATTTAGGATTTCTTTTATTTTTGTCTACTATTTTTTTTTTCTTTATTATTATTATTTTTTTTTTTTTTTGAGTTTTAGTTCCTTTTTAATACAATGATGAGATATGAATTGCATAAGTCTAAAACAGATTTATTAGTGAGAAGATTTTCATGAGAATTGAGCTTGATGTCAACCTTTTTATGAGCCAATGTTAATATGATATGTTGATTGAGAAAGAAGCATGTTTAGACTTAATCTGACTTGTATAATCATCCTTGTGAGTTTTTGAGCCTATAATGATTGATGCATTATACAAATCAATCTAATTTCTTTCTTGAGTGCTCTTATGATTACATGATTCTCTAGAACTTGCTTTAAACCGTTTGAGACTATATTGATACATGTGACAACATGAATATGATAGAGGCATTAGGATTTTTAGCCAGGGCCAAACAGCCATCCCTTATTGATGTTCCAAGAGAACACACCCTTAGTGAACCAATTTGAGCCTACATTGAATAAGCTATCTCTTTGGTAACCATAACTTGTTCCTAACCTAAATATTCTTATATCTTTACCTTTGTTCCAAAGATGAATTAGCATGTTTTGAGACAAGTTGTAAAGACAAAGAAGATTTATTGAAAATTTGGGTTAGAAACAAGAAATAAGTGTGGGGGGAAAAGAAAGAAAAAAGTCAAGAGAAAAAGAAAGGGATCATTGTCAAATACATTCCCATATTAAAAAAAAAAAAATCTTCTCTTGAACTTCTAGTTAAAGTAAAGAAAAAGATGTTACAAAGTTGGTTAGAATGATGCAAAGGCTCAACATGAATATTTAGCCTATGTTATTATGTGCTTTATAAGAGTTTTGAGAAGTTTTATTTGTATGATCTTTTTATGTCTCTAAACTTTATGAACTCTTTGGAACCTTTGTGATATCTTTATCCTTTTGTTCTTCAACCACATTACAAACCCCTTGGCCCCATTACAACCTTGATTAAAGACCTCTTGATTCATGAAGTTGTATGATCTAAATAGTGGAGAATAGGTGGACAAGCAAGAATATGGTAGAACTGTTTTCATGAGATTGATTGAGTGTAAACACTTCATCACTACTTTAAAGAGTGAAAATCATGAGGGTATCCCATGTGAGTAGTTGAGATTAAGTTTGAATATGCACTATTTTGATTGAAATATGTTATGTTAATATTGGCTTAACTCAAACAATTTACATTCAAGCATGATTTTTTGTGAAATTCTTTAAGCTATTGATTAGTTTATAAGACTTGTTCAAAGATTGTCTCTAATTTGTATTGAAAGGATTAGGAGTAAATATTTTTAGTATATGTAGTTTATTTATATTTTAGTTTTTCAATGTTTGTGGGTATCGTTCTAGTAAACCCTCACGAGACTAAACTCGTCCACTAGGGACACCTAGGGGTTCAAAGGCTTGTGTCACATGCTAAGTGCCACCGTGATTTCCTACGAAAGTGGATTAGATTAGATTTTCTTATTTTATTTTTATTGAGTCGTTGCTAGGGACTAGCAACAATCTAAGTGTGGGGGTGTGATAACTCGTATAATTATATAGTTTTTAGTTATGTTTTATTATTGTTTTGTGTCAAATACGAGTTATTATTGTTTAGTCTAATTGTGTTTATGATCTTTTATATTTTTTGTAATTTGGTGTTTTTCACAAGTTTCTTTGAGTGATTTCAGATTACTAGAATTAAGGGCAAATCCAGTTCAGTTCCAGTTCCGACACCTTTTGCCATATCAGCTATATCTCGAGTTTCACTGAAGCAATAAGGCTGAAATTTTAACCGTGCAAAGTTAAGAGGCATATCTATCTTTTTCATGTTTTACACTTCTTTAAACGGAGTCGTTTTCTCTAGCGACATCGACCATCAAGTTGGCTGATGTGTAATGACGTCTGTGCTGACCTGTTTTCGTATTTTGCCCTTATCTTCTTATCCATATCAGCAAATGAGCTGATTCCAACGGTTATGGATCAGTAACTGATAGGGGAACATGTTTCTAGAAGACCATGTGATCAGATCAGGCCTCCAAAATTGACAAAATCGACCATCAAGTTGGCTGATCAAAATTGTCATACAATATGACGAAAATTGTTAGAAAAATGCACCCACCTATTATACCTACCTTTGAAATTTGTAAAGCTTGTCTCTTGTCATTTAGCCCTCCAAAATGTGTATAAATAGAGGCCTTGGATGATTGTAGAGGATCATATTGTACATTGGTAGGATATTAGCCATTGTAATAAAATTCTCTAAGTTTTCTTCTTCTTTCTTTTCTTCTTCTTTCTTTTCTCTAGTTTTCTTTTTCTTGATTTTCTTCTTCTTCTTTCTTTCTTTTATTTCCTTCTTAGATTGTCTTTAATTTTATGTTTATGTTTACAATGCCTATGCTAGGCTAAACTTCTATTTGGTTAAGGGTGATTTCAAAGCCCTAGACATGTTTTGTGATTGATTTTCAGATTCTATCTATCATTAATTTTCTATCAAAGTTGCTTATGTTCTTCTACAAGAATTGTTCATGATGTTGTCTTGATTTATTTAGGTGTACAACTAGATAGATCTTGATAATTATCTATTGCTAGTTTAGGAGTCTTGATCCGTGTAATTGTCTTGATTTCCTATTCATAAGTGGCAATTTGTGATTAATGATTATGGTCAAGTTTTCAATAATTGCAAAGTGGAACATAACCTAAGTTGAACAATCCGAGCTTATGTGTTTGTTGCTTAGATCAACCTATCTTTCTCATCATAAAGCTGCCATTAAATTGAATTTAGAGAGCTTATTCTAGGTTGTTTAATGGTTAGAGATTAAATAGAGAGCTTGTTCTATTTAATGACAAACTAAGGAAAGATTGGGATAACAGAGCTTGTTGTTATCTACGGTTGTTAACTTTGATAGTTGGTTGATATTGATAGATCTGAAATTGATTCTTAATGATGTCTAGTGGTGGAGAATGAAACCTTAACCATATTTTTCATATTTGATTCTTCTTACTTACTTGTTTTCTTACTTTTCTAGTTTGCTTATTTTTAAAAGTATATTTATTTTTATTGGCTGGTTATACCGCCTAATTTGTATATTAACTTTGTTTTATTTTTATTGGCTGGTTATACCGCCTAATTTAGTATATATATTGGCTGGTTATACCGCCTAATTTAGTATATATATTGGCTGGTTATACCGCCTTGCAACTTATTTACTTTAGTTTAAATCTGGCTTCAAAAACCCCTTTTCTTTTATTGTTCTTGAATTTAAGTTTTAAACTATTAACTTATAAACTAAAACCCAATCCCTGAGGACTCGACCCTTGCTAACTACTATACTTACAATTTATCTTTTTAGTGCAAGGTTAAATAAGATACACTCTTTTGGGTGCATCAAGCACTTTTGAGGAAGTATAACATCACACACAAGGTCTCCACCTCATATCATCCTCAAACTAGTGGGCAAGCTGAAGTGTCAAACCGAGAAGTTAAGTCCATCCTTGAAAAGACAGTTAATCCAAATAGGAAGGATTGGAGTTCACGACTTGATGATGCACTTTGGGCTTATAGGACAGCATATAAGACACCCATTGGTATGTCTCCTTATCGACTTGTTTATGGTAAGCCTTGTCATCTTCCGGTTGAATTGGAACATAAATCATATTGGGCTATCAAACAATGCAACATGGAGATGGATGAGATAGGAAAGAAAAGAAAACTTGACCTACAAGAATTAGAGGAGATAAGGAATGATGCCTATCAGAATTCTAGGATTTACAAGGAAAAGACTAAGGCATTCCATGACAAGATGATATCAAGAAAAGAATTTGTTGTTGGACAAAAAGTTATTCTCTTCCATTCACGCCTTAAGTTATATCCAGGTAAGTTACGTTCTCGTTGGGTTGGACCTTTTGTTATTACTAATGTATTTACTCATGGTGCAGTTGAAATCCAAAGCCCGAAAACAGATAAGGCATTCAAAGTGAATGGTCATAGATTGAAGCCTTACTATGAGAACTTTCCAATACAAGATGTGGAGGAGTTTCCACTTTTTGAGCCAAAGTATGTTGAATAATAATGGCATGGGTCTAAGTCAAGCTGAGGACAATAAACCAAGCGCTTCTTGGAGAGGCAACCCAAAAGGATGGAGAGCATCTATTATATCAGATTTGCATATTCCTTACTCTCCATCATTCTATCTTTTATTGTTTTTCTTTTCTTTTGTTTAATAGTTCTTTTCTCTTACATATAATTCTTGCATTGGGGGATAATAGCATTACATTGAGGACAATGTAAAAATTATGTGTGGGGGGAAGAATTTAGGATTTTATTTAGAGTGTTTTGTTTTTGAGTCTTTTTATGTTGTTTTTCTTTCTGATCCTTGTCTTGAAAATAACTAGATGTAAATATAATTTTTTTTTTAACCCCGGTTAAATGGCGGATAACGGTACTCCGTGATTATTTAAATCGGTTCCATCAGCTACCCACAAAACTGATATTGTATATAAATTTCTCTTCCAATTTCTCTTTCATTTTTTTTTCATTCTTTTTTTCAGGATGGTTGATATTCTCACAAGATTGCAGAAACGATTTCCTCCTTTTCCTCGAAATATTTTACTGAAGCTTTACCAAGTTCGACTTGAAAGATTAAGAATGCTTATGCACAAAGGGATTCCTGACGACATACGTTGGATAATTGAAGCCAAGGTACGTGAAGATGAATATCTTCCTGCTTTGCATTTACCAGGTACAGGTAGAAGCACTTTTGCAAAGAAGCGACGAGCAAAGCGCATGAGTTCAAATTGCCACAAATGTGACGATGGACGTGTAACGGTAAATGTCGTTCTATTGGGATTCCGTCCTCTAATCGAGATGATAAAATTGAATTCATTAAGGATGGACTGAGTAAGGAGAATTTGGGTAATATCCAACTTTCTCTTGAGACGCATCCTAGTGGAGACGTACAAAGAGAAATTCTTGATTTATGGCCGCAATTCCAAAGGGAATGGCAACATCTTGGGAATCTGATGTTAAAAGACCCTGTTTGCCAGCTTGTAAGAAAACTGGATGGGAAGCATATCCTCGACTCATAGAAGGCGTTTAAGCCGTTTCTGGACGTAAAACCAGAGGAAGATGTGAGCCACAATCACAACTACAATAAATGACTTCTCAGCTTTTGGTTTGATTTGCAATAACTTTATTTTGGTTTAATTTACGTGTTGTTCGATTTGTGTAACTATTCTCGTTTTTTTTTTTATTTGTCTTTTACGTTTGATTTTTTCTTCTCTTTTTGATTTTCTTCCTGAAATCACGCAAAAATCTTTTGTTAGGTTAACATTTTCTTCTGACAGGTCAGATACACTTTCGGCGACATTATTACTCTTGTCTGATTCACTACTGAGTCCTCTATATATTACACCATGTACTCATTCTCTTTCAGGCACTCGAAGAAAAAAAAAATGGAAAGTACTTCATCCGAGCGCATTAAAAAAATTTGTGTCTTTGGAGGTGCTTATCCAGGAAAAAATATCATATTCGCTGATGAAACCATAAGAGTTGGAGTAATACTTGCCCAACAAAAGATCCACTTGATTTATGGAGGCGGTAGTACGGGTTTAATGGGAGCAGTCGCTACAGCAGCACACGCCGGAGGAAGTCCAGTTCTAGGAATCGTGCCAAAACTATTCACAAGTTTTTGTGGACCTACCGTGGGTAAGGAAATACAAGTCTGGAGTGTCCCTGAACGGATAACAATCATGTACCATTCTGCCGATGCATTCATTGCTTTACCAGGAGGTCTGGGTACATTGGAAAAAATAGCTTGCGTGGCTTCTTGGTCATATTTGGTCACAAATAAGAAACCCATTGGTTTGCTTAATATTAATGGTTATTTTAGTAATTTGCTTTTATATTTAGATAATGCTGTGGATAATGGATTCATGTTTTCAGAGGCAAGGAGAACCATAATTTCTGCTACAACCATTGAAGATTTACTTAAAAAGCTCCAAGCTTATGAGTGTTTATCTGCTACGGTTGTTTCGCAAACGCTCGGAAAAAGAAAAAGAGATATGGACGAGCAAGGAGTGGATTGCACTTTGTCTTTGTGACATTATCTAACATTTTGCTTGTTGTGTCTCAGTTATAATAAGTGGTTAGCAACCTCTGCATGTAATATCTCCTAAATTCTACCTTTAAAATTTGACATTGGGGACAATGTCATATTTTAGTAGGGGGTAAGGGACATATTTTGCTAATTTTAAAAAAAAATAAAAAATTAAGAAGTATTCATTCTGAACAAGGTCTGAGTAAGGGAGACTTGAGCCATGCCTTGTCAGTTTGATTTCTTCTTTTCCAAAAAAAAAAAAAAAAAAAAAAAAGAGTTTGTTGTGTTTTAAGCAATTTAGAAGTATTCATTCTGAACAAGGTCTGAGTAAGGGAGACTTGAGACATACCTTGTCAGTTTGATTTTAATCTTTTTATGTTTACTTGTTAATTTTTGTTTAGTATTTTAGGATTATTTAGGTTGCATGGTTTTGTTTTGTTTTGAGTCTTAGTTGTTCTTATTCTTATGTTATTAGTTCTTTTCTCTTACACATGATTCTTTCATTTGAGTTAATAGACTTACATTGAGGACAATGTAAGAATTAAGTGTGGGGGGGAATGATTTAGGATTTCTTTTATTTTTGTCTACTATTTTTTTTTTCTTTATTATTATTATTATTTTTTTTTGTGAGTTTTAGTTCCTTTTTAATACAATGATGAGATATGAATTGCATAAGTCTAAAACAGATTTATTAGTGAGAAGATTTTCATGAGAATTAAGCTTGATGTCAACCTTTTTATGAGCCAATGTTAATATAATATGTTGATTGAGAAAGAAGCATGTTTAGACTTAATCTGACTTGTATAATCATCCTTGTGAGTTTTTGAGCCTATAATGATTGATGCATTATACAAATCAATCTAATTTCTTTCTTGAGTGCTCTTATGATTACATGATTCTCTAGAACTTGCTTTAAACCGTTTGAGACTATATTGATACATGTGACAACATGAATATGATAGAGGCATTAGGATTTTTAGCCAGGGCCAAACAGCCATCCCTTATTAATGTTCCAAGAGAACACACCCTTAGTGAACCAATTTGAGCCTACATTGAATAAGCTATCTCTTTGGTAACCATAACTTGTCCCTAACCTAAATATACTTATATCTTTACCTTTGTTCCAAAGATGAATTAGCATGTTTTGCGACAAGTTGCAAAGACAAGGGATATTTTTAGTTAAAAATTTGGGTTAGAAACAAGAAATAAGTGTGGGGGGAAAAGAAAAGAAAAGTCAAGAGAAAAAGAAATGGAATACTGGCAAATACATTCCTATGTAAAAAAAAAAATATGAATCATCTCTTGAATTTGTGGAAAAAGAAAAAGATGTTACAAAGTCGTTTAGAATGAAGAAAAGGCCCAACATGAATATCCGGCCTAGGTGACTATGTACTTGTAAAGAGTTTTGAGAAGTTTCTTTGTATGATCTTTTTATGTCTCTAAACTCTATGAACTCTTTGGAACCTTTGTGATATCTTTATCCTTTTGTTCTTCAACCACATTACAAACCCCTTGGCCCCATTACAACCTTGATTAAAGACCTCTTGATTCATGAAGTTGTATGATCTAAATAGTGGAGAATAGGTGGACAAGCAAGAATATGGTAGAACTGTTTTCATGAGATTGATTGAGTGTAAACACTTCACCACTACTTTAAAGAGTGAAAATCATGATGGTATCCCATGTGAGAAGTTGAGATTAAATTTGAACATGCAATATTTTGATTGAGATATGTTATGCTAATATTGGTTTAACTCAAACAATTTACATTCAAGCATGATTTTTTGTGAAATTCTTTAAGCTATTGATTAGTTTATAAGACTTGTTCAAATATTGTCTCTAATTTGTATTGAAAGGATTAGGAGTAAATATTTTTAGTATATGCAGTTTATTTATATTTTAGTTTTTCAATGTTTGTGGGTATCGTTCTAGTAAACCCTCACGAGACTAAACTCGTCCACTAGGGACACCTAGGGGTTTAAAGGCTTGTGTCACATGCTAAGTGCCACCGTGATTTCCTACGAAAATGGATTAGATTAGATTTTCTTATTTTATTTTTATTGAGTCGTTGCTAGGGACTAGCAACAATCTAAGTGTGGGGGTGTGATAACTCGTATAATTATATAGTTTTTAGTTATGTTTTATTATTGTTTTGTGTCAAATACGAGTTATTATTGTTTAGTCTAATTGTGTTTATGATCTTTTATATTTTTATGTATTTTGGTGTTTTTCACAAGTTTCTTTGAGTGATTTCAGATTACTAGAATTAAGGGCAAATCCAGTTCAGTTCCATTTCCGACACCTTTTTCCATATCAGCTATATCTCGAGTTTCACTGAAGCAATAAGGCTGAAATTTATAGCCATGCAAAGCTAAGAGGCATATCTATCTTTTTCATGTTTTACACTTCTTGAAACGGAGTCGTTTTCCCTAGCGAAATCGACCATCAAGTTGGCTGATGTGCAATGACGTCTGTGCTGACCTGTTTTCGTATTATGCCCATATCTTCTTATCCACATCAGAAAATGAGCTGATTCCAACGGCTGTGGATCAGTAACGGATAGGGTAACATTTTTCTAGAAGACCATGTGATCAGATAAGGCCTCCAAAATTGACAAAATCGACCATCAAGTTGGCTGATCAAAATCGTCATATATGACGAAAATTGTTAGAAAATGCACCCACCTATTATACCTACCTTTGAAATTTGTAAAGATTGTCTCTTGTCATTTAGCCTTCCAAAATGTGTATAAATAGAGGGCCTTGGATGATTGTAAGGGATCATATTGGAGATTGGTAGGATATTAGCCATTTTAACAAAATTCTCTAAGTTTTCTTCTTCTTTCTTTTCTCTAGTTTTCTTTTTCTTTAGAAAGAGTAAGAGGTTGGATAATTAATATTCTTCTTCTTCTTCTTTCTTTCTTTTATTTTCTTCTTAGATTCTATTTAATTTTATGTTTATAATGCCTATGCTAGGCTAAACTTCTATTTGGTTAAGGGTGATTTCAAAGCCCTAGACATGTTTTGTGATTGATTTTCAGATTCTATCTATCATTAATTTTCTATCAAAGTTGCTTATGTTCTTCTACAAGAATTGTTCATGATGTTGTCTTGATTTATTTAGGTGTACAACTAGATAGATCTTGATAATTATCTATTGCTAGTTTAGGAGTCTTGATCCGTGTAATTGTCTTGATTTCCTATTCATAAGTGGCAATTTGTGATTAATGATTATGGTCAAGTTTTCAATAATTGCAAAGTGGAACATAACCTAAGTTGAACAATCCGAGCTTATGTGTTTGTTGCTTAGATCAACCTATCTTTCTCATCATAAAGCTGCCATTAAATTGAATTTAGAGAGCTTATTCTAGGTTGTTTAATGGTTAGAGATTAAATAGAGAGCTTGTTCTATTTAATGACAAACTAAGGAAAGATTGGGATAACAGAGCTTGTTGTTATCTACGGTTGTTAACTTTGATAGTTGGTTGATATTGATAGATCTGAAATTGATTCTTAATGATGTCTAGTGGTGGAGAATGAAACCTTAACCATATTTTTCATATTTGATTCTTCTTACTTACTTCTTTTCTTACTTTTCTAGTTTGCTTATTTTTAAAAGTATATTTATTTTTATTGGCTGGTTATACCGCCTAATTTGTATATTAACTTTGTTTTATTTTTATTGGCTGGTTATACCGCCTAATTTAGTATATATATTTTTATTTGCTGGTTATACCGCCTAATTTAGTATATATATTTTTATTGGCTGGTTATACCGCCTTGCATCTTATTCTTATTATTTACTTTAGTTTAAATCTGATTTCAAAAACCCCTTTTCTTTTATTGTTCTTGAATTTAAGTTTTAAACTATCAACTTATAAACTAAAACCCAATCCCTGAGGACTCGACCCTTGCTAACTACTATACTTACAATTGATCTTTTTAGTGCAAGGTTAAATAAGATACACTCTTTTGGGTGCATCACTTGCCGTTGATTATGTTTCAAAGTGGGTGGAAGCAAAATCCACTAGGACTAATGACTCTAAAGTTGTTTCAGATTTTGTCAAGACTAACATCTTTGCTAGGTTTGGAACACCAAAGGCCATAATCAGCGATAGAGGTACTCACTTTTGCAATAGGACTATGGAAGCACTTTTGCGGAAGTATAACATCACACACAAGGTCTCCACCTCATATCATCCTCAAACTAGTGGGCAAGCTGAAGTGTCAAACCGAGAAGTTAAGTCCATCCTTGAAAAGACAGTTAATCCAAATAGGAAGGATTGGAGTTCACGACTTGATGATGCACTTTGGGCTTATAGGACAGCATATAAGACACCCATTGGTATGTCTCCTTATCGACTTGTTTATGGTAAGCCTTGTCATCTTCCGGTTGAATTGGAACATAAATCATATTGGGCTATCAAACAATGCAACATGGAGATGGATGAGACAGGAAAGAAAAGAAAACTTGACCTACAAGAATTAGAGGAGATAAGGAATGATGCCTATCAGAATTCTAGGATTTACAAGGAAAAGACTAAGGCATTCCATGACAAGATGATATCAAGAAAGGACTTTGTTGTTGGACAAAAAGTTCTTCTCTTCCATTCACGCCTTAAGTTATATCCAGGTAAGTTACGTTCTCATTGGGTTGGACCTTTTGTTATTACTAATGTATTTACTCATGGTGCAGTTGAAATCCAAAGCCCAAAAACAGATAAGGCATTCAAAGTAAATGGTCATAGATTGAAGCCTTACTATGAGAACTTTCCAATACAAGATGTGGAGGAGTTTCCACTTTTTGAGCCAAAGTATGTTGAATAATAATGGCATGGGTCTAAGTCAGGCTGAGGACAATAAACCAAGCACTTCTTGGGAGGCAACCCAAAAGGATGGAGAGCATCTATTATATCAGATTTGCATATTCCTTACTCTCCATCATTCTATCTTTTATTGTTTTTCTTTTCTTTTGTTTAATAGTTTTTTTTCTCTTACATATAATTCTTGCATTGGGGGATAATAGCATTACATTGAGGACAATGTAAAAATTATGTGTAGGGGGAAGAATTTAGGATTTTATTTAGAGTGTTTTGTTTTTGAGTTTTTTTTTTTTTATCTTGTTTTTCTTTCTGATCCTTGTTTTGAAAATAACTAGATGTAAATATAATTTTTAATTTTTTTTACCCCGGTTAAATGGCAGATAACGGTACTCCGTGATTATTTAAATCGGTTCCATCAGCTACCCACAAAACTGATATTGTATATAAATTTCTCTTTCATTTTTTTTATTTTTTTTTTCAGGATGGATGATATTCTCACAAGATTGCAGAAACGATTTCCTCCTTTTTCTCGAAATATTTTACTGAAGCTTTACCAAGTTCGATTTGAAAGATTAAGAATGCTTATGCACAAAGGGATTCCCGAAGACATACGTTGGATAATTGAAGCCAAGGTACATGAAGATGAATATCTTCCTGTTTTGCATTTACCAGGTACAGGTAGAAGCACTTTTGCAAAGAAGCGACGAGCAAAGCGCATGAGTTCAAATTGCCACAAATGTGCACGATGGACGTGTAACGGTAAATGTCGTTCTATTGGGATTCCGTCCTCTAATCGAGATGATAAAATTGAATTCATTAAGGATGGACTGAGTAAGGAGAATTTGGGTAATATCCAACTTTCTCTTGAGACGCATCCTAGTGGAGATGTACAAAGAGAAATTCTTGATTTATGGCCGCAATTCCAAAGGCAATGGTAACATCTTGGGAATCTGATGTTAAAAGACCCTGTTTGCCAGCTTGTAAGAAAACTGGATGGGAAGCATATCCTCGACTCATAGAAGGCGTTTAAGCCGTTTCTGGACGTAAAACCAGAGGAAGATGCCGAATACACTTTCGGCGACACTATTACTCTTGACTTTTACGGTTGATTTTTCTTCTCTTTTTGATTTTCTTCCTGAAATCAAGCAAAAATCTTTTGTTAGGTTAACATTTTCTTCTGACAGGTCAGATACACTTTCGGCGACATTATTACTCTTGTCTGATTCACTAGTCAGTCCTCTATATATTACACCATGTACTCATTCTCTTTCAGGCACTCGAAAAAAAATGGAAAGTACTTCGTCCCAGCGCATTAAAAAAATTTGTGTCTTTGGAGGTGCTTATCCAGGGAAAAATAACATATTCGCTGATGAAGCCATAAGAGTTGGAGTAATACTTGCCCAACAAAAGATCCAGTTGATTTATGGAGGTGGTAGTACGGGTTTAATGGGAGCAGTCGCTACAGCAGCACACGCCGGAGGAAGTCCAGTTTTAGGAATCGTGCCAAAACTATTCAGAGATTTTTGTGGACCTACCTTGGGTAAGGAAATACAAGTCTGGAGTATCCCTGAACGGATAACAATCATGTACCATTCTGCCGATGTATTCATTGCTTTACCAGGAGGTCTGGGTACATTGGAAGAAATAGCTTGCGTGGCTTCTTGGTCATCTTTGGTCACAAATAAGAAACCCATTGGTTTGCTTAATATTAATGGTTATTTTAGTAATTTGCGTTCATATTTAGATAATGCTGTGGAAAATGGATTCATGTTTTCAGAGTCAAGGAGAACCATAATTTCTGCTACAACCATTGAAGATTTACTCAAAAAGCTCCAAGCTTATGAGTGTTTATCTGCTACGGTTGTTTCGCAAACGCTCGGAAAAAGAAAAAGAGATATGGACGAGCAAGGAGTGGATTGTACTTTGTCTTTGTGACATTATCTAACATTTTGCTTGTTGTGTCTCAGTTATAATAAGTGGTTAGCAACCTCTGCAGGTAATATCTCCTAAATTCTACCTTTAAAATTTGACATTGGGGACAATGTCATATTTTAGTAGGGGGTAAGGGACATATTTTGCTAATAAAAAAAATAAAAATTTGTTGTGTTTTAAGACATTTAGAAGTATTCATTCTGAACAAGGTCTGAGTAAGGGAGACTTGAGACATACCTTGTCAGTTTGATTTAATCTTCTTCTTCAAAAAAAAAAAAAAAAACCAGGTTTAGACTTAGTGTGTTTTTAGTGTGTTTTAGTTACTTTCAATACTATGATGAGATATGAATTGCATAAGTCTAAAACAGATTTATTAGTGAGAAGATTTTCATGAGAATTGAGCTTGATATCAACCTTTTTATGAGCCAATGTTAATATGATATGTTGATTGAGAAAGAAGCATGTTTAGACTTAATCTGACTTGTATAATCATCCTTGTGAGTTTTTGAGCCTATAATGATTGATGCATTATATAAATCAATCTAATTTCTTTCTTGAGTGCTCTTATGATTACATGATTCTCTAGAACTTGCTTTAAACCGTTTGAGACTATATTGATACATGTGACAACATGAATATGATAGAGGCATTATGATTATAACCAGAGCCAAACAGCCATCCATTATTAATGTTCTAAGAGAACATCCCCACTAGTGAGCCAATTTGAGCCTACATTAAATATGCTGTTTTATTGGTAACCACAACTTACACCTAGCCTAAATATACTTATATCCTTACCCTTGTTCTAAAGATGGATTATATATTTTGAGACATATTGCAAAAAAACAAGGGATATTTTTAGTTAAAAATTTGGGTTAGAAACAAGAAATAAGTGTGAGGGGAAAAGAAAAGAAAAGTCAAGAGAAAAAGAAATGGAATACTGGCAAATATATTCCTATGTAAAAAAAAAATATGAATCATCTCTTGAATTTGTGGAAAAAGAAAAAAGATGTTACAAAGTTGTTTAGAATGAAGAAAAGGCCCAACATGAATATCCGGCCTAGGTGACTATGTACTTGTAAAGAGTTTTGAGAAGTTTCTTTGTATGATCTTTTTATGTCTCTAAACTTTATGAACTCTTTGGAACCTTTGTGATATCTTTATCCTTTTGTTCTTCAACCACATTACAAACCCCTTGGCCCCATTACAACCTTGATTAAAGACCTCTTGATTTATGAAGTTGCATGATCTTTTAGTGGAGAATAGGTGGACAAGCAAGCATATGGTAGAACTATTTTCATGAGATTGATTGAGTGTAAACACTTTACCACTACTTTAAAGAGTGAAAATCATGAGAGTATCCCATGTGAGAGGTTGAGATTAAGTTTGAATATGCACTATTTTGATTGAAATATGTTATGTTAATATTGGCTTAACTCAAACTATTTACATTCAAGCAAGAATTTTTGTGAATTTCTTTAAGCTATTGATTAGTTTTTAAGACTTGTCCAATGATTATCTCTAATTTATATTGGAAGGATTAGTTACAATTATTATTTTTAGTTTTTCTTATGTCTTCAATGTTTGTGGGTATCGTTCTAGTAAACCCTCACGAGACTAAACTCGTCCACTAGGGACACCTAGGGGTTTAAAGGCTTGTGTCACATGCTAAGTGCCACCGTGATTTCCTACGAAAATGGATTAGATTAGATTTTCTTATTTTATTGAGTCGTTGCTAGGGACTAGCAACAATCTAAGTGTTTTATTATATAGTTTTTAGTTATGTTTTATTATTGTTTTGTGTCAAATATGAGTTATTATTGTTTAGTCTAATTGTGTTTATGATCTTTTATATTTTTATGTAATTTGGTGTTTTTCACAAGTTTCTTTGAGTGATTTCAGATTACTAGAATTAAGGGCAAATCCAGTTCAGTTCCAGTTCCGACACCTTTTGCCATATCAGCTATATCTGGAGTTTCACTGAAGCAATAAGGCTGAAATTTTAACCGTGCAAAGTTAAGAGGCATATCTATCTTTTTCATGTTTTACACTTCTTGAAACGGAGTCGTTTTCCCTAGCGAAATCGACCATCAAGTTGGCTGATGTGCAATGACGTCTGTGCTAACCGGTTTTCGTATTTTGCCCATATCTTCTTATCCACATCAGAAAATGAGCTGATTCTAACGGCTATGGATCAGTAACTGATAGGGGAACATTTTTCTAGAAGACCATGTGATCAGATCAGGCCTCCAAAATTGACAAAATCGACCATCAAGTTGGCTGATCAAAATTGTCATACAATATGACGAAAATTGTTAGAAAAATGCACCCACCTATTATACCTACCTTTGAAATTTGTAAAGCTTGTCTCTTGTCATTTAGCCCTTCAAAATGTGTATAAATAGAGGGCCTTGGATGATTGTAGAGGATGATATGGTAGATTGGTAGGAAATTAGCCATTGTAATAAAATTCTCTAAGTTTTCTTCTTCTTTCTTTTCTCTAGTTTTCTTTTTCTTTATTTTCTTCTTTCTCTTTCTTTCTTTTATTTCCTTCTTAGATTCTCTTTAATTTTATGTTTATGTTTACAATGCCTATGCTAGGCTAAACTTCTATTTGGTTAAGGGTGATTTCAAAGCCCTAGACATGTTTTGTGATTGATTTTCAGATTCTATCTATCATTAATTTTCTATCAAAGTTGCTTATGTTCTTCTACAAGAATTGTTCATGATGTTGTCTTGATTTATTTAGGTGTACAACTAGATAGATCTTGATAATTATCTATTGCTAGTTTAGGAGTCTTGATCCGTGTAATTGTCTTGATTTCCTATTCATAAGTGGCAATTTGTGATTAATGATTATGGTCAAGTTTTCAATAATTGCAAAGTGGAACATAACCTAAGTTGAACAATCCGAGCTTATGTGTTTGTTGCTTAGATCAACCTATCTTTCTCATCATAAAGCTGCCATTAAATTGAATTTAGAGAGCTTATTCTAGGTTGTTTAATGGTTAGAGATTAAATAGAGAGCTTGTTCTATTTAACGACAAACTAAGGAAAGATTGGGATAACAGAACTTGTTGTTATCTACGGTTGTTAACTTTGATAGTTGGTTGATATTGATAGATCTGAAATTGATTCTTAATGATGTCTTCGTGGTGGAGAATGAAACCTTAACCATATTTTTCATATTTGATTCTTCTTACTTACTTGTTTTTCTTACTTTTCTAGTTTGTTTATTTTTAAAAGTATATTTATTTTTATTGGCTGGTTATACCGCCTAATTTAGTATATATATTTTTATTGGCTGGTTTATACCGCCTAATTTAGTATAATATATTTTTATTGGCTGGTTATATACCGCCTTGCATCTTATTCGTATTATTTACTTTAGTTTAAATCTGGCTTCAAAAACCCCATTTCTTTTATTGTTTTCTTTGAACGTAAGTTATAAACTAATAACTCATAGATTAAAACCTCAATCCCTGAGGACTCGACCCTTGCTAATCATATATACTTACAATTGATCTTTTTAGTGCAAGGTTAAATAAGATACACTCTTTTGGGTGCATCAGAATGTGTTGAAAAAAAATATAAATGTGTAATAGCCATAATTAGTATGATCCCACCATCCCTCATGGTAAGTGTTTGAGTAATGACCATACTTTTGGTCTTGGAACCCTTGATGGCCTTGACATCCTCCCATGGCCAATTTTTGAACTGGGGAGGTGAGATTGGCTTGTTGATTCTCCATGTTCATTTATTCCACCAACTCTTCAAGTGTTAGATTGCTCAATTCCATTTTTTTTTTTCAAAATTTGAAAAGAAAAAACCTGTATGTAAAAGAAAATAAAACTAATTAGAACTGAAAATAAGAATAAACCAAGTAACAAATAAACTAAAGAAAGCAATCCCCTGCAACGACGCCAAAAATTTGATGCACCCAAAAGAGTGTATCTTATTTAACCTTGCACTAAAAAGATCAATTGTAAGTATAGTAGTTAGCAAGGGTCAAGTTCTCAGGGATTGGGTTTTAGTTTATAAGTTAATAGTTTAAAACTTAAATTCAAGGAAAACAAAAGAAAAGGGGGTTTTGAAATAGTTTTAAAAATAAGCAAACAAGAAAAGTAAGATGCAAGTAAGAAATAAGAAATCAAATATGAGAGAAATATGGTTAAGGTTTCATTCTCCACCACTAGACATCATTGAGAATCAATAATCAGATCTATCAACATCAATTAGCTATCAAAGTTAACAACCGTAGATAACAACAAGTTCTGTTACCCCAATCTTTCCTTAATTCGTCGTTAAATAGAACAAGCTCTCTATTTAATCTCTAACTATCAAAACAACCTAGAATAAGCTCTCTAAGTTCAATTTAATAGTAGCTTTATGATGAGAAAGATAGGTTGATCTAAGCAACAAACACATAAGCTCGGATTGTTTAACTTAGGTTATGTTCCACTTTACAATTAGCGAAAACTTGACCATAATCATTAATCACAAATTTCCACTTATGAATAGGAAATCAAGACAATTACACAGATCAAGACTCCTAAACTAGCAATAGATAATTATCAAGATCTATCTAGTTGTACACCTAAATAAATCAAGACAACATCATAAACAATTCTTGTAGAAGAACATAAGCAACTTTGATAGAAAAATTAATGATAGATAGAATCTGAAAATAATTTACAAAACATGTCTAGGGCTTTGAAATCACTCTTAACCAAATAGAAGTTTAGCCTAGCATAGGCATAGATAATATATATAAAACGAAAAAGAAAAATAAAAGAATGGAGAAGAAGAAGAAGAAGAATGATGATCCTTTGAGTCTCCTCCAAAGATGTATAGTTTTGTGGCTCAAAAGATGGTATTTATAGAGCTTTAAAACCCTGAGAATAAGTCATTGCCGCACAAGTAAGCCTGGAGGTGCAAAAATCACGTTTTTGCCTTTTTTTCAGATTTGCGATTAGGGTTTTTCTGGCCGTAGAGTTTCTTAGGGAGATCTTCTAGCGCTATTTTGAATGCCCATTTCTTATCCTATTTGGGCCCATAATATATAATTGGAAAGATAATCAAGTCAAATTCAAAAATTCAAGAAGGAAGTTTCTTCAAATAAAGAGTTTATCATCATATTTTCCTTACAACAAGCTCCAGAGGTCAAATCTGCCTGATTGCTTTTCAACCAGAAATTGATATTTTTGACTCCCAAGTCTTCTTCCATCTTGTGATTACGATTTTGTAAGCTCTTTACCATCATTATTGAAATATTTTGACTTCATTATCCTTATTGTACCTAAAATTCAAAAAAAATAATATAAGTAAACAAGATAAAAATCGAAAACATAACAAAAACTAAAGGTAGAAAGGCATAAAATGTATATTTTATGAGCTTATCAGTAATGGACAACCAAAAAAAAAAGAGAAGGAATCCTTTTTTTTTTTTGATAAAATAGAATTAAGGCGATGAACTTATAAAATAATTTCAAACTTTGATGAAATACTAAAATAAATAGAGTAAGGTTAGACTAGTCTATAATGGGTTAGCTTGATATCTGGTCGACAGAATGCTACTATTGTGACCTTGAGGAATGAGAAACAAGATGAGGATGAGACCAAATTAGAGATGGATTCTATTCTTGAGGATAATAAAGCCATAAATCCAAAGAAGAGTACTTCGGCACCTGAGGTAATGTTTAAGGTTCCTTATTTTACTAATATTTCTTTTTCAGCTTTTCCTAGTAGATTTGCAAAGTTCAAGGAGGAAGAACATGAACAACACATGCCGAAAACCTTAAACAACTTGTTTGTGGATTCCATTCAACAAGTATCAAAATATGCTACATCTCTCGATGAGATATGCACCACAAAGGATGATGGAATAATACTTGTAATGGAGAATGCATCCACTGTTGTGCAAAGAAAGCTTCCTCTCAAACGCATAAATTTGGGAAATTTCATGTATGAGCCTGACAAGCCTAAAACGCCAAGAAGAGGTGTTGGTTAGGTTCAAAACACTAACTCAAGTGTTAATTGGGAAGGCAGCCCAATTAAAGAAGAAATTGCCAACCTGCCATATTCAGATTTGCTTTCTCTTTCTCTTTCCTTTCCTTTTTCTTTTATTATTTTTATTTTTACTTTTATTGATTTTATTTTTATTTTTTATGTTTATTGGTTAATTTTTTGTTTAGTATTTTAGGATTATTTAGGTTGCATGAGTTTGTTTTGTTTTGAGTCTTAGTTGTTCCTATTCATATGTTATTAGTTCTTTTCTCTTACACATGATTCTTTCATTTGGGTTATAGCATTACATTGAGGACAATGTAAGAATTAAGTATGGGGGGAAGGATTTCGGATTTCTTTTATTTTTGTCTATTATTTTTCTTTATGAGTCTTTAATATTAATATTATTATTATTATTTTTAGTGTGTTTTTAATACAATGATGAGATATGAATTGCATAGGTCTAAAACTAGTTTAGTAGTGAGAAGATTTTTCTTGAGAATTAAGCTTGATTTCATTTTTCATGGAGCCAATGTTGATATGATACGTTGATTGAGAAAGAAACATGTTTAGACTTGATATTGACTTGTATAATCATCCTTGTGAGTTTTTGAGCCTATATGATTGATGCATTATACATATCAATCTAATTTCTTTCTTGAGTGCTCTTATGATTACATGAGACTCTAGAACTTGCTTTAAACCGTTTGAGACTATATTGATACATGTGATAACAAGAATATGATAGAGGCATTAGGATTATAACCAGAGCCAAACAGCCATCCATTATTAATGTTCCAAGAGAACATCCCCACTAGTGAGCCAATTTGAGCCTACATTAAATATGCTATTTTATTGGTAACCACAACTTACACCTAGCCTAAATATATCCTTACCCTTGTTCTAAGGATGGATTATATATTTTGAGACATATTGCAAAAAACAAGGGATATTTTTAGTTGAAAATTTGGGTTGGAAACAAAAGATAAGTGTGGGGGAAGAAAAGAAAAGAAAAAGTCAAGAGAAAAAGAAAGGGATCATTATCAAATATATTCCCATATTGAAAAAAAAAATCATCTCTTGAACTTCTAGTTAAAGTAAAGAAAAAGATGTTACAAAGTTGGTTAGAATGAAGCAAAGGCTCAACATGAATATTCAGCCAATGATATTATGTGCTTTATAAGAGTTTTTAGAAGTTTTATTTGTATGATCTTATTATGTATCTAAACTCTATGAACGCTTTGGAACCTTTGTGATATCTTTATCCTTTTGTTCTTTAACCACATTATAACCCTTTGGCCCCATTACAACCTTGAATAAAGACCTCTTGATTTATGAAGTTGTATGATCTAAATAGTGGAGAATAGGTGGACAAGCAAGCATATGGTAGAAGTGTTTTCATGAGATTGATTAAGTCTAAACACTTTACCACTACTTTAAAGAGTGAAAATCAGGAGAGTATCCCATGTGAGAAGTTGAGATTAAGTTTGAATATGCACTATTTTGATTGAAATATGTTAAATTAATATTGGCTTAAGTCAACTTATTTACATTCAAGCAAGATTTTTTGTGAATTTCTTTAAGCTATTGATTAGTTTATAAGACTTGTCGAATGATTATCTCTAACTTATATTGGAAGGATTAGTTATTATTATTATTTTTAATTTTTTTTAGTTTTTCTTATGTCTTCAATGTTTGTGGGTATCGTCCTAGTAAATCCTCACGAGACTAAACTCATCCACTAGGAACACCTAGGGGTTTAAAGGCTTGTGTCACATGCTAAGTGCCACCGTGATTTCCTACGAAAGTGGATTAGACTAGATTTTCTTATTTTATTTTTATTTTGTTTTGCTCGAGGACTAGCAAAAAGCTAAGTGTGGGGGTATTTGATAAGCTCATAAAATATACATTTTATGCCTTTCTACCTTTAGTTTTTGTTATGTTTTCGATCTTTATCTTGTTTACTTATAATATGTTTTGGTACTTGTTGAATAGCTCATCAAGGAATGGTGCATCTTTTGGTACTTGTTGAATAGCAACCATAAACAAACTGTTTAAGGTTTCCAGCATGTCTTGTTCATGTTCCTCCACCCTGAACTTTGCGAATATACTAGGAAAAGGTGGAGAAGAAACATTAGCAAAAATTAGAACCTTAAAAGTTACATCAGGTGCCGAAGTACTCTTATTTGGATTTGTGGCTTCATTATCCTCCAATAAGTGAATCCATCTTTGGTTTTGTCTCATCCTCATTCTGTTCCTCATTCCTCAAGGTCACAATAGTAACATTCTCCTTTGGGTTAATCACCGTTTGGGCAGGGAGTTCTTCAGATCTTTGTGCTACCCATCCCACCATACTACTAGCCAATTGGCTCATTTGCGTTTCCAAACTTTGGATAAGTAACTTGCCTTTGTTTCCTGTTGAAATTGCAAAGTATTAGCAACTAGAGAATCGACAAGATCTTCCAAAGAAGTACCTGAGTTTTGTGGTGGGGGTTGAAAAAGATCTTGTTGTTGTGTACATGGTTGAGTGGAGACAGATTGAGCCCTTCTTTCCTGTTGAAATTCCAAAGTATTAGCAACAAGAGAATTGACAAGGTCTTCTAAAGAAGTACCTGAGTTTTGAGGTGGGGGCTGAAAAAGATCTGGTTCATGAGACCATGATTGATTGAAGCTCGATGGATGATAGTAGATAAGGTTGTTATCTACGGTTGTTAACAAATAAAAGGGGGTTTTTGAAATCAATTTAAACTAAAGAAAACAATAAAAGTAAGAAAGCAAGTAAATAAGTAAATAAGAAGTACTCAGATATGAGAAATATGGCTAAAAGTTCATTCTCTACCACTAGACAAAATTAAGAATCAATTTCAGACCTATCAACATCAATTCTCTATCAAAGTTAACAACCGTAGATAACAACCTCCTGTGTTACCCCAATCCTTCCTTAGTTCATCGTTAAATGATGCACCCAAAAGAGTATATCTTTATTTAACCTTGCACTAAAAAGATCAATTGTAAGTATAGTTGTTAGCAAGGGTCGAGTCCTCAGGGATTGGGCTTTAGTTTAAGAATTATTAGTCCAAAACCTAAATTCAAAGAAAACAAAATAAAAGGGGAGGTTTTTAAAATCAATTTAAACTAAAGACTTATAATCAAAGAAGAAAGCAAGTAAATAAGAAATAATCAAATATGAGAAAAATATGGTTAAGGTTTCATTCTCCACCACTATATATCATTGAGAATCAATAATCAGATCTATCAATATCAATTAGTGATAAGCTCATAAAATATACATTTTATGCCTTTCTACCTTTAGTTTTTGTTATGTTTTCGATCTTTATCTTGTTTACTTATAACATGTTTTTGAATTTTAGGTACAATAAGGAGAATGAAGTCAAAATATGTCAATAATGATGGTAAAGAGCTTACAAAATCATAATCACAAGATGGAAGAAGACTTGGGAGTCAAAAATATCAATTTCTGGTTGAAAAGCAATCAGGCAGATTTGACCTCTAGAGCTTGTTGTAAGGAAAACATGATGTTAGATTATTTATTTGAAGAAACTTCCATCTTAAATTTTGAATTTTACTTGATTATCTTTCCAATGATATATTATGGGCCCAAATCAGATAAGAAATGGGCAACCAAATTGGCGCTAGAAGATCTCCCTAAAGAACCCTACGGCCAAAAAAACCCTAACCGCAAATCTAAAAAAAAGGCAAAAACGTGATTTTTCTGCCTCCAAGCTTACTTGTGCGGCAAGGACTTATTCTCAGGGTTTTTAAAGCTCTATAAATACCATCTTTTGAGCCACAAACTAGACATCTTTTGAGGAGACTCAAGGATCATCATTATTATTCTTCTTCTTCTCCATTCTTTTATTTTCTTTTTAGTTTTATGTATATATTATCTATGCCTATGCTAGGCTAAACTTCTATTTGGTTAAGGGTGATTTCAAAGCCATAGACATGTTTTGTAATTGATTTTCAGATTCTATCTATCATTAATTTTCTATCAAATTTGCTTATTTTCTTCTACAAGAATTGTTTATGATGTTGTTTTGATTTATTTAGGTGTACAACTAGATAGATCTTGATAATTATCTATTGCTAGTTTAGGAGTCTTGATCCGTGTAATTGTCTTGATTTCCTATTCATAAGTGGCAATTTGTGATTAATGATTATGGTCAAGTTTTCGATAATTGCAAAGTGGAACATAACCTAAGTTAAACAATCCGAGCTTATGTGTTTGTTGCTTAGATCAACCTATCTTTATCATCATAAAGCTGCCATTAAATTGAATTTAGAGAGCTTATTCTAGGTTGTTTGATGGTTAGAGATTAAATAGAGAGCTTGTTCTATTTAACGACAAACTAAGGAAAGATTGGGGTAACAGAGCTTGTTGTTATCTACGGTTGTTAACTTTGATAGTTGGTTGATATTGATAAATCTGAAATTGATTCTTAATGATGTCTAGTGGTGTAGAATGAAACCTTAACCATATTTCTCTCATATTTGATTTTTTATTTCTTACTTGCATCTTACTTTTCTTGTTTACTTATTTTTAAAACTATTTCAAAACCCCCTTTTCTTTTGTTGTCCTTGAATTTAAGTTTTAAAATATTAACTTATAAACTAAAGCCCAATTCCAGAGGACTTGACCCTTGCTAACTACTATATTTATTATTGATTTTTTAGTGCAAGGTTAAATAAGATATACTCTTTTGAGTGCATCAAATTTTTGGCACCGTTGCCGGGGATTGCTTTATTTAGTTTTTTAGTTTATTGGTTTATTCTTATTTTCAGTTGTAATTAATTTTACTTTTCTTGTACATACAGGTTTTTGTTTTCAAATTTCAAGCAAGAAAAGATGGCAGGTGTGATAACTCGTATAATTATATAGTTTTTAGTTATGTTTTATTATTGTTTTGTGTCAAATACGAGTTATTATTGTTTAGTCTGATTGTGTTTATGATCTTTTATATTTTTATGTAATTTGGTGTTTTTCACAAGTTTCTTTGAGTGATTTCAGATTACTAGAATTAAGGGCAAATCCAGTTCAGTTCCAGTTCCGATACCTTTTGCCATATCAGCTATATCTGGAGTTTCACTGAAGCAATAAGGCTTAAATTTTAACCGTGCAAAGTTAAGAGGCATATCTATCTTTTTCATGCTTTACACTTCTTGAAACGGAGTCGTTTTCCCTAGCGAAATCGACCATCAAGTTGGCTGATGTGCAATGACGTTTGTGCTGACCTGTTTTCGTATTTTGCCCATATCTTCTTATCCACATCAGCAAATGAGCTGATTCCAACGGGTATGGATCAGTAACTGATAGGGGAACATTTTTCTAGAAGACCATATGATCAGATCAGGCCTCCAATATTGACAAAATCGACCATCAAGTTGGCTGATCAAAATTGTCATACAATATGACGAAAATTGTTAGAAAAATGCACCCACCTATTATACCTACCTTCGAAATTTGTAAAGCTTGTTTCTTGTCATTTAGCCCTCCAAAATGTGTATAAATAGAGGGCCTTGGATGATTGTAGAGGATCATATTGTAGATAGGTAGGATATTAGCCATTGTAATAAAATTCTCTAAGTTTTCTTCTTATTTCTTTTCTCTAGTTTTCTTTTTCTTTATTTTCTTCTTCTTCTTTTTTTTCTTTTATTTCCTTCTTAGATTCTCTTTAATTTTATGTTTATATTTACAATACCTATGCTAGGCTAAACTTCTATTTGGTTAAGGGTGATTTCAAAGCCCTAGACATGTTTTGTGATTGATTTTCAGATTCTATCTATCATTAATTTTCTATCAAAGTTGCTTATGTTCTTCTACAAAAATTGTTCATGATGTTGTCTTGATTTATTTAGGTGTACAACTAGATAGATCTTGATAATTATCTATTGCTAGTTTAGGAGTCTTGATCCGTGTAATTGTCTTGATTTCCTATTCATAAGTAGCAATTTGTGATTAATGATTATGGTCAAGTTTTCAATAATTGCAAAGTGGAACATAACCTAAGTTGAACAATCCGAGCTTATGTGTTTGTTGCTTAGATCAACCTATCTTTCTCATCATAAAGCTGCCATTAAATTGAATTTAGAGAGCTTATTCTAGGTTGTTTAATGGTTAGAGATTAAATAGAGAGCTTGTTCTATTTAACGACAAACTAAGGAAAGATTGGGATAACAGAGCTTGTTGTTATCTACGGTTGTTAACTTTGATAGTTGGTTGATATTGATAGATCTGAAATTGATTCTTAATGATGTCTAGTGGTGGAGAATGAAACCTTAACCATATTTTTCATATTTGATTCTTCTTACTTACTTGTTTTCTTACTTTTCTAGTTTGCTTATTTTTAAAAGTATATTTATTTTTATTGGCTGGTTATACCGCCTAATTTGTATATTAACTTTGTTTTATTTTTATTGGCTGGTCATACCGCCTAATTTAGTATATATATTTTTATTGGCTGGTTATACCGCCTTGCATCTTATTATTTACTTTAGTTTAAATCTGGCTTCAAAAACCCCTTTTCTTTTATTGTTCTTGAATTTAAGTTTTAAACTATTAACTTATAAACTAAAACCCAATCCCTGAGGACTCGACCCTTGCTAACTACTATACTTACAATTTATCTTTTTAGTGCAAGGTTAAATAAGATACACTCTTTTGGGTGCATCAAATTTTTGGCGCCGTTGCCGGGGATTGTTTTCTTTAGTTTATTTGTTACTTGGTTTATTCTTATTTTCAGTTCTAATTAGTATTATTTTCTTGTACATACATGTTTTTCTTTTCAAATTTTGAAAAAAAAAAAGAAAAAAAAAATGGAATTAAGCAATCTAACACTTGAAGAGTTGGTGGCATACATGAACATGGAGAATCAACAAGCCAATCTCACTTCTTCAGTTCAACAATTGGCCATGGGAGGATGTCAAGGCCATCAATGGTTCCAAGACCAACCGCATGATCATTACTCCAACACTTACCATGAGGGATGGTGGGATCATACTAATTATGGCTACTCGAAAAATTACCAAGAAGTAGATCCTTATGCCAATTACACTCATCCATCTAGCTTCAATCAATCATGGTCTCAAGAACCAGATCTTTTTCAACCACCACATATGACTCAAAACTCAGGTACTTCTTTAGAAGATCTTGTATATTCTCTTGTTACTGATACTTTGCAATTTCAACAGGAAACAAGGGCAAGCATCCAGAGTTTGGAAAGGCAAATGAGCCTGTTGGCTAGTAGTACGGTGGAATTAGTAGCAGAAAGATCTCTAGCACTCCCTTCCCAAACGGTGATTAACCCAAAGGAGAATGCTACTATTGTGACCTTGAGAAATGAGGAACAAGATGAGGATGAGACAAAACCAAAGATGGATTCACTTCTTGAGGATAATGAAGCCACCATTCAAATTGAGAGTACTTTGACACCTCAGGTAGCTTTTAAGGTTCTTATTTCTACTAATGTTCCTTCTCCATTTTTTCCTAGCAGATTTGCAAAGTCCAAAAAGGAGGAACATGAACAACAATTTTTGGAAACCTTAAACAGCTTGCTTGTGGATGCCATTAGACAAGTACCAAGATATGCACAATTCCTCAAAGAGCTATACCCCACCAAGAATGATGAAATAATACGTGTGGGGGAGAAGGCATTGGCTGTTTTGCAAAGAAAACTTTCTCCAAAACGCAAAAATCCGAGAAGTTTGATGTCTAAGACAAAAGATCCTAAAAAGCCAAGAAGGGGAATTGGCTAGGCTGAAAACAATCAATCAAGTGCTAATTGGGGGAGGCAGCCTAATTAGTGAAAGCATTGCCAAACTGCCATCCTCAGATTTGCTCTCTTTTTCTTTATCTTTTTGTTATGTTTTTTTTTTTTTTTTGCTAATTGTGTTTAGTGTTTCTAAGTTCATTTAGGCTGCATAAGTTTATTTTGTTTATTAGTTCTTTTCACTTACACATGATTCTTTCATTTGGGATTAATAGCATTACATTAATGACAATGTAAGAATTATGTGTGGGGGGAAGAATTTAGGATTTTATTTAGAGTGTTTTGTTTTTGTATCTTTTTATGTTGTTTTTCTTTCTGATCCTTGTTTTGAAAATAACTAGATGTAAATATAACTTTTAATTTTTTTAACCCCGGTTAAATGGCGGATAACGGTACTCCGTGATTATTTAAGTCAGTTCCATCAGCTACCCACAAAACTGATATTGTATATAAATTTCTCTTTCAATTTCTCTTTCAATTTTTTTTTTTAGGATGGATGATATTCTCACACGATTGCATAAACGATTTCCTCTTTTTCCTCGAAATATTTTACTGAAGCTTTACCAAGTTCGATTTGAAAGATTAAGAATGCTTATGCACAAAGGGATTCCTGAAGACATACGTTGGATAATTGAAGCCAAGGTACGTGAAGATGAATATCTTCCTGTTTTGCATTTACCAGGTACAGGTAGAAGCACTTTTGCAAAGAAGCGACGAGCAAAGCGCATGAGTTCAAATTGCCGCAAATGTGCACGATGGACGTGTAACGGTAAATGTCGTTCTATTGGGATTCCGTCCTCTAATCGAGATGATAAAATTAAATTCATTAAGGATGGACTGAGTAAGGAGAATTTGGGTAATATCCAACTTTCTCTTGAGACGCATCCTAGTGGAGACGTACAAAGAGAAATTCTTGATTTATGGCCGCAATTCCAAAGGGAATGGCAACATCTTGGGAATCTGATGTTAAAAGACCCTGTTTGCCAGCTTGTAAGAAAACTGGATGGGAAGCATATCCTCGACTCATAGAAGGCGTTTAAGCCATTTCTGGACGTAAAACCAGAGGAAGATGTGAGCCACAATCACAACTACAATAAATGACTTCTCAGCTTTTGGTTTGATTTGCAATAACTTCATTTTGGTTTAATTTACGTGTTGTTCGATTTGTGTAATTATTCTCATTTTTTTTATTGGTCTTTTACGGTTGATTTTTCTTCTCTTTTTGATTTTCTTCCTGAAATCACGCAAAAATCTTTTGTTAGGTAGGTTAACATTTTCTTCTGACAGGTCAAATACACTTTCGGCGACATTATTACTCTTGTCTGATTCACTACTCAGTCCTCTATATATTACACCATGTACTCATTCTCTTTCAGGCACTCGAAAAAAAAAATGGAAAGTACTTCATCCCAGCGCATTGAAAAAATTTGTGTCTTTGGAAGTGCTTATCCAGGGAAAAATAAAATATTAGCTGATGAAGCCATAAGAGTTGGAGTAATACTTGCCCAACAAAAGATCCAGTTGATTTATGGAGGCGGTAGTACGGGTTTAATGGGAGCAGTCGCTACAGCAGCACACGCCGGAGGAAGTCCAGTTCTAGGAATCGTTCCAAAACTATTCACAGGTTTTTGTGGACCTACCGTGGGTAAGGAAATACAAGTCTGGAGTATCCCTGAACGGATGACAATCATGTACCATTGTGCCGATGCATTCATTACTTTACCAGGAGGTCTGGGTACATTGGAAGAAATAGCTTGCGTGGCTTGATGCACCCAAAAGAGTGTATCTTATTTAACCTTGCACTAAAAAGATAAATTGTAAGTATAGTAGTTAGCAAGGGTCGAGTCCTCAGGGATTGGGTTTTAATTTATAAGTTAATAGTTTAAAACTTAAATTCAAGAACAATAAAAGAAAAGGGGTTTTTGAAGCCAGATTTAAACTAAAGTAAATAATAAGAATAAGATGCAAGGCGGTATAACCAGCCAATAAAAATATATATACTAAATTAGGCGGTATAACCAGCCAATAAAAATATATATACTAAATTAGGCGGTATAACCAGCCAATAAAAATAAAACAAAGTTAATATACAAATTAGGCGGTATAACCAGCCAATAAAAATAAATATAAAAAATAAGCAAACTAAAAGTAAGAAAACAAGTAAGTAAGAAGAATCAAATATGAAAAATATGGTTAAGGTTTCATTCTCCACCACTAGACATCATTAAGAATCAATTTCAGATCTATCAATATCAACCAACTATCAAAGTTAACAACCGTAGAAAACAACAAGCTCTGTTATCCCAATCTTTCCTTAGTTTGTCGTTAAATAGAACAAGCTCTCTATTTAATCTCTAACCATTAAACAACCTAGAATAAGCTCTCTAAATTCAATTTAATGGCAGCTTTATGATGAGAAAGATAGGTTGATCTAAGCAACAAACACATAAGCTCGGATTGTTCAACTTAGGTTATGTTCCACTTTGCAATTATTGAAAACTTGACCATAATCATTAATCACAAATTGCCACTTATGAATAGGAAATCAAGACAATTACACGGATCAAGACTCCTAAACTAGCAATAGATAATTATCAAGATCTATCTAGTTGTACACCTAAATAAATCAAGACAACATCATGAACAATTCTTGTAGAAGAACATAAGCAACTTTGAATGAAAATTAATGATAGATAGAATCTGAAAATCAATCACAAAACATGTCTAGGGCTTTGAAATCACCCTTAACCAAATAGAAGTTTAGCCTAGCATAGGCATTATAAACATAAACATAAAATTAAAGAAAATCTAAGAAGAAAATAAAAGAAAGAAAGAAGAAGAAGAAGAATATTAATTATCCAACCTCTTGCTCTTTCTAAAGAAAAAGAAAACTAGAGAAAAGAAAGAAGAAGAAAACTTAGAGAATTTTATTACAATGGCTAATATCCTACCTATGTACAATATGATCCCTTACAATCATCCAAGGCCCTCTATTTATACACATTTTGGAGGGCTAAATGACAAGAGACAAGCTTTACAAATTTCAAAGGTAGGTATAATAGGTGGGTGCATTTTCTAACAATTTTCGTCATACATGACGATTTTGATCAGCCAACTTGATGGTCGATTTTGTCAATTTTGCAGGCCTTATCTGATCACATGGTCTTCTAGAAAAATGTTACCCTATCAGTTACTGATCCATATCCGTTGGAATCAGCTCATTTGCTGATGTGGATAAGAAGATATGGGCAAAATACGAAAACAGGTTAGCACAGACTTCATTGCACATCAGCCAACTTCATGGTCGATTTCGCTAGGGAAAACGACTCCGTTTCAAGAAGTGTAAAACATGAAAAAGATAAATATGCCTCTTAGCTTTGTACGGCTACAAATTGTAGCCGTATTGCTTCAGTGAAACTCGAGATATAGCTGATATGGCAAAAGGTGTCGGAATTGGAACTGAACTGGATTTACCCTTAATTCTAGTAATCTGAAATCACTCAAAGAAACTTGTGAAAAACACCAAAATACATAAAGATCATAAACACAATTAGACTAAACAATAATAACTCGTATTTGACACAAAACAATAATAAAACGTAACTAAAAACTATATAATTATACGAGTTATCACACCCCCACACTTAGCTTTTTGCTAGTCCTCGAGCAAAATAAAATAAAAATAAAATAAGAAAATCTAATCTAATCCACTTTCGTAGGAAATCACGGTGGCACTTAGCATGCGACACAAGCCTTTAAACCCCTAGGTGTCCCTAGTGGACGAGTTTAGTCTCGTGAGGGTTTACTAGAACGATACCCACAAACATTGAAAAACTAAAATATAAATAAACTACATATACTAAAAATATTTATTCCTAATCCTTTCAATACAAATTAGAGACAATCTTTGAACAAGTCTTATAAACTAATCAATAGCTTAAAGAATTTCACAAAAAATCATGCTTGAATGTAAATTGTTTGAGTTAAGCCAATATTAACATAACATATCTCAATCAAAATAGTGCATGTTCAAATTTAATCTCAACTTCTCACATGGGATACCCTCATGATTTTCACTCTTTAAAGTAGTGGTGAAGTGTTTACACTCAATCAATCTCATGAAAACAGTTCTACCATATTATTGCTTGTCCACCTATTCTCCACTATTTAGATCATACAACTTCATGAATCAAGAGGTCTTTAATCAAGGTTGTAATGGGGCCAACGGGTTTGTAATGTGGTTGAAGAACAAAAGGATAACGATATCACAAAGGTTCCAAAGAGTTCATAAAGTTTAGAGACATAATAAGATCATACAAAGAAACTTATCAAAACTCTTTACAAGTACATAGTCACCTAGGCCGGATATTCATGTTGGGCCTTTTCTTCATTCTAAACAACTTTGTAACATCTTTTTCTTTTTCCACAAATTCAAGAGATGATTCATATATATATATATATATATTTTTACATAGGAATGTATTTGCCAGTATTCCATTTCTTTTTCTCTTGACTTTTCTTTTCTTTTCCCCCCACACTTATTTCTTGTTTCTAACCCAAATTTTTAACTAAAAATATCCCTTGTTTTTTTTGCAATATGTCTCAAAATATATAATCCATCTTTAGAACAAGGGTAAGGATATAAGTATATTTAGGCTAGGTGTAAGTTGTGGTTACCAATAAAACATCATATTTAATGTAGGCTCAAATTGGCTCACTAGTGGTGTGTTCTCTTGGAACATCAAGAAGGGATGGTTGTTTGGTCCTGGCTAAAAATCCTAATGCCTCTATCATATTCATGTTGTCACATGCATCAATATAGTCTCAAATGGTTTAAAGCAAGTTCTAGAGAATCATGTAATCATAAGAGCACTCAAGAAAGAAATTAGATTGATATGTATAATGCATCAATCATATAGGCTCAAAAACTCACAAGGATGATTATACAAGTCAGATTAAGTCTAAACATGCTTCTTTCTCAATCAACATATCATATTCACATTGGCTCATAAAAAGGTTGACATCAAGCTCAATTCTCATGAAAATCTTATCACTAATAAATCTGTTTTAGACTTATGCAATTCATATCTCATCATTGTATTAAAAAAGAACTAAAACACACTAAAAAAAATAATAATAAAGACTCATAAAAAAAAATAGTAGACAAAAATAAAATAAATCCTAAATCATTCCCCCCACACTTAATTCTTACATTGTCCTCAATGTAAGTCTATTAACCCAAATGAAAGAATCATGTGTAAGAGAAAAGAACTAATAACATAAGAATAGGAACAACTAAGACTCAAAACAAAACAAAACCATGCAACCTAAATAATCCTAAAATACTAAACAAAAATTAACAAGTAAACATAAAAAGATTAAAATCAAACTCACAAGGTATGTCTCAAGTCTCCCTTACTCAGACCTTGTTCAAAATGAATACTTCTAAATGGCTTAAAACACATCAATTTTTTTTTTTTTTTTTTTTTGAAAGAAGAAATCAAACTGACAAGGTATGTCTCAAGTCTCCCTTACTCAGACCTTGTTCAGAATGAATACTTCTAAATGGCTTAAAACACAACAATTTTTTTTTTTTTTAAATTAGCAAAATATGTCCCTTACCCCCTACTAAAATATGACATTGTCCCCAATGTCAAATTTTAAAGGTAGAATTTAGGAGATATTACCTGCAGAGGTTGCTAACCACTTATTATAACTGAGACACAACAAGCAAAATGTTAGATAATGTCACAAAGACAAAGTGCAATCCACTCCTTGCTCGTCCATATCTCTTTTTCTTTTTCCGAGCGTTTGCGAAACAACCGTAGCAGATAAACACTCATAAGCTTGGAGCTTTTTAAGTAAATCTTCAATGGTTGTAGCAGAAATTATGGTTCTCGTTGCCTCTGAAAACATGAATCCTTTATCCACAGCATTATCTAAATATGAAAGCAAATTACTAAAATAACCATTAATATTAAGCAAACCAATGGGTTTCTTATTTGTGACCAAAGATGACCAAGAAGCCACGCAAGCTATTTCTTCCAATGTACCCAGACCTCCTGGTAAAGCAATGAATGCATCGGCAGAATGGTACATGATTGTTATCCGTTCAGGGATACTCTAGACTTGTATTTCCTTACCCAAGGTAGGTCCACAAAAATTTGTGAATAGTTTTGGCACGATTCCTAGAACTGGACTTCCTCCGGCGTGTGCTGCTGTAGCGACTGCTCCCATTAAACCCGTACTACCGCCTCCATAAATCAAGTGGATCTTTTGTTGGGCAAGTATTACTCCAACTCTTATGGCTTCATCAGCGAATATGTTATTTTTCCCTGGATAAGCACCTCCAAAGACACAAATTTTTTTAATGCGCTGGGACGAAGTACTTTCCATTTTTTTTTTCGAGTGCCTGAAAGAGAATGAGTACATGGTGTAATATATAGAGGACTGAGTAGTGAATCAGACAAGAGTAATAATGTCGCCGAAAGTGTATCTGACCTGTCAGAAGAAAATGTTAACCTAACAAAAGATTTTTGCGTGATTTCAGGAAGAAAATCAAAAAGAGAAGAAAAAATCAACCGTAAAAGACAAATAAAAAAAATGAAAATAATTACACAAATCGAACAACACGTAAATTAAACCAAAATAAAGTTATTGCAAATCAAACCAAAAGCTTAAGAGTCGTTTATTGTAGTTGTGATTGTGGCTCACATCTTCCTCTGGTTTTACGTCCAGAAACGGCTTAAACGCCTTCTATGAGTCGAGGATATGCTTCCCATCCAGTTTTCTTACAAGCTGGCAAACAGGGTCTTTTAACATCAGATTCCCAAGATGTTGCCATTCCCTTTGGAATTGCGGCCATAAATCAAGAATTTCTCTTTGTACGTCTCCACTAGGATGCGTCTCAAGAGAAAGTTGGATATTATCCAAATTCTCCTTACTCAGTCCATCATTAATGAATTCAATTTTATCATCTCGATTAGAGGACGGAATCCCAATAGAACGACATTTACCGTTACACGTCCATCGTGCACATTTGTGGCAATTTGAACTCATGCGCTTTGCTCGTCGCTTCTTTGCAAAAGTGCTTCTACCTGTACCTGGTAAATGCAAAATAGGAAGATATTCATCTTCACGTACCTTGGCTTCAATTATCCAACGTATGTCTCCAGGAATCCCTTTGTGCATAAGCATTCTTAATCTTTCAAATCGAACTTGGTAAAGCTTCAGTAAAATATTTCGAGGAAAAGGAGGAAATCGTTTCTGCAATCTTGTGAGAATATCATCCATCCTGAAAAAAAAATGAAAGAGAAATTGAAAGAGAAATTTATATACAATATCAGTTTTGTGGGTAGCTGATTGATGCACCCAAAAGAGTGTATCTTATTTAACCTTGCACTAAAAAGATCAATTGTAAGTATAGTAGTTAGCAAGGGTCGAGTCCTCAGGGATTGGGTTTTAGTTTATAAGTTAATAGTTTAAAACTTAAATTCAAGAACAATAAAAGAAAAGGGGTTTTTGAAGCCAGATTTAAACTAAAGTAAATAATAAGAATAAGATGCAAGGCGGTAGAACCAGCCAATAAAAATATATATACTAAATTAGGCGGTATAACCAGCCAATAAAAATAAAACAAAGTTAATATACAAATTAGGCGGTATAACCAGCCAATAAAAATAAGCAAACTAGAAAAGTAAGAAAACAAGTAAGTAAGAAGAATCAAATATGAAAAATATGGTTAAGGTTTCATTCTCCACCACTAGACATCATTAAGAATCATTTTCATATCTATCAACATTAACCAACTATCAAAGTTAACAACCGTAGATAACAACAAGCTCTGTTATCCCAATCTTTCCTTAGTTTGTCGTTAAATAGAACAAGCTCTCTATTTAATCTCTAACCATCAAACAACCTAGAATAAGCTCTCTAAGTTCAATTTAATAGCAGCTTTATGATGAGAAAGATAGGTTGATCTAAGCAACAAACACATAAGCTCGGATTGTTCAACTTAGGTTATGTTCCACTTTGCAATTATTGAAAACTTGACCATAATCATTAATCACAAATTGCCACTTATGAATAGGAAATCAAGACAATTACACGGATCAAGACTCCTAAACTAGCAATAGATAATTATCAAGATCTATCTAGTTGTACACCTAAATAAATCAAGACAACATCATGAACAATTCTTGTAGAAGAACATAAGCAACTTTGATAGAAAATTAATGATAGATAGAATCTGAAAATCAATCACAAAACATGTCTAGGGCTTTGAAATCACCCTTAACCAAATAGAAGTTTAGCCTAGCATAGGCATTGTAAACATAAACATAAAATTAAAGAAAATCTAAGAAGGAAATAAAAGAAAGAAAGAAGAAGAGGAAGAATATTAATTATCCAACCTCTCGCTCTCTCTCTAAAGAAAAAGAAAACTAGAGAAAAGAAAGAAGAAGAAAACTTAGAGAATTTTATTAAAATCGCTAATATCCTACCTATGTACAATATGATCCCTTACAATCATCCAAGGCCCTCTATTTATACACATTTTGGAGGGCTAAATGACAAGAGACAAGCTTTACAAATTTCAAAGGTAGGTATAATAGGTGGGTGCATTTTCTAACAATTTTCGTCATACATGACGATTTTGATCAGCCAACTTGATGGTCGATTTCGTCAATTTTGCAGGCCTTATCTGATCACATGGTCATCTAGAAAAATGTTACGAGTTATCACTGGAACTGAACTGGATTTACCCTTAATTCTAGTAATCTGAAATCACTCAAAGAAACTTGTGAAAAACACCAAAATACATAAACATCATAAACACAATTAGACTAAACAATAATAACTCGTATTTGACACAAAACAATAATAAAACATAACTAAAAACTATATAATTATACGAGTTATCACACCCCCACACTTAGATTGTTGCTAGTCCCTAGCAACGACTCAATAAAAATAAAATAAGAAAATCTAATCTAATCCACTTTCGTAGGAAATCACGGTGGCACTTAGCATGTGACACAAGCCTTTAAACCCCTAGGTGTCCCTAGTGGACGAGTTTAGTCTCGTGAGGGTTTACTAGAACGATACCCACAAACATTGAAAAACTAAAATATAAATAAACTACATATACTAAAAATATTTACTCCTAATCCTTTCAATACAAATTAGAGACAATCTTTGAACAAGTCTTATAAACTAATCAATAGCTTAAAGAATTTCACAAAAAATCATGCTTGAATGTAAATTGTTTGAGTTAAGCCAATATTAACATAACATATTTCAATCAAAATAGTGCATATTCAAACTTAATCTCAACTACTCACATGGGATACCCTCATGATTTTCACTCTTTAAAGTAGTGGTGAAGTGTTTACACTCAATCAATCTCATGAAAACAGTTCTACCATATTCTTGCTTGTCCACCTATTCTCCACTATTTAGATCATACAACTTCATGAATCAAGAGGTCTTTAATCAAGGTTGTAATGGGGCCAAGGGGTTTGTAATGTGGTTGAAGAACAAAAGGATAAAGATATCACAAAGGTTCCAAAGAGTTCATAAAGTTTAGAGACATAAAAAGATCATACAAATAAAACTTCTCAAAACTCTTATAAAGCACATAATAACATAGGCTAAATATTCATGTTGAGCCTTTGCATCATTCTAACCAACTTTGTAACATCTTTTTCTTTACTTTAACTAGAAGTTCAAGAGAAGATTTTTTTTTTATTAATATGGGAATGTATTTGACAATGATCCCTTTTTTTTTTCTCTTGACTTTTTTATTTCTTTTCCCCCCACACTTATTTCTTGTTTCTAACCCAAATTTTCAATAAATCTTCCTTGTCTTTGCAACTTGTCTCAAAACATGCTAATTCATCTTTGGAACAAAGGTAAAGATATAAGTACATTTAGGTTAGGGACAAGTTATGGTTACCAAAGAGATAGCTTATTCAATGTAGGCTCAAATTGGTTCACTAAGGGTGTGTTCTCTTGGAACATTAATAATGGATGGCTGTTTGGCTCTGGTTATAATCCTAATGCCTCTATCATATTCATGTTGTCACATGTATCAATATAGTCTCAAACGGTTTAAAGCAAGTTCTAGAGAATCATGTAATCATAGGAGCACTCAAGAAAGAAATTAGATTGATTTGTATAATGCATCAATCATTATAGGCTCAAAAACTCACAAGGATGATTATACAAGTCAGATTAAGTCTAAACATGCTTCTTTCTCAATCAACATATCATATTAACATTGGCTCATAAAAAGGTTGACATCAAGCTCAATTCTCATGAAAATCTTCTCACTAATAAATCTGTTTTAGACTTATGCAATTCATATCTTATCATTGTATTAAAAAGGAACTAAAACACACTAAAAAAAATAATAATAATAATAAAGACTCATAAAAAAATAGTTATTATGAAAGGGAAAATAATAATAATAATAATAAGAATCATGTGTAAGACTCATAAACATGTACAAAAATCTTAAACCATCATGAAATAGCCAGCAAAAATATTAAGCTCATAAGAAAGAAAAAAAAATCCAAATTACAAAAAAAAAACAGTTATTATGAAAGGGAAAATAATAGAACCTTACCTAGCAACAGAGACAGCCCAAGGGGTGATAACCTGATCCTCTGTGGCGGCGTCATCATAGTAGACGTCACGATCTCCGCCGGCAACGGTGGGACTGGAGTCCGCGTCAGCAACAGAAGAAGTGCCATCTTCTCTTATTTCTTTCAACGTGTTGTTGTTCTCAATCAAAACGCTGCTGTTTCTATCCCTGTTGGGACCTAAAGCTGTCACTTTTATCGAAGCTGGTGGCAGCTTCTGCAGCTTGTAAGAGGAAGGGCTTGACGACCCAGAAATGCTAGTGTTGCTCTGTTTCAATAAGACGGTAACAAAATTAAATTGAAAACAAAAGAGACCTCTTTTATGTATAATTTGTGGTAAATCTTGAGATCTTTAATGCCATAAAAAGGCTTAGATGTGGAATATCTCATAAAGATTTGCAAAATAAGAGAGGAAAAGAAAGAGGTTAAATTTTGATACATTTTGTGTTTTGGAATGTAAAAGAGCTATAAAGAAAAGACCTTGAAAAAAAAAAAAAAGAAGGTAAAATCATGTGATTTTCAATGGAAAAAACATAGAAAAAAAATGAAAAAGAGATTTAATCTTTTTTTTTTTGTGGCTTTAGAATTAAATTCTAGGAAATGGGTATTCAAGAAATTGTCAGAATAAAAACGGGTTGATTTTAAATTACCAGAAAACAGCTTCTATGTAAGGAGATCATGGTGACAGAAAAATGTGGAAAGACAAAGTCTTCAGCTTAGTTTGGGCACCCTTTGAATCTCTCACTCTTTCTCTTTCTCAATAGAATGAGCAAAGAAAGCAAATTAAGAAAGAGTCGTTGCTAAGATGTTATATATATATATATATATATATTGCTTTGCTCTCTTTTCTCTCTCTATCCGCTGATTTTGTGTCAGGGAGAAGAGCACAAGCAATGCAGTGATGAAAGGAAAAAAGAGAGCAGGAAAAAGCAGAGAAGGAAGCCTAAAAACCGTGTCCGGTTTTTCCCTCTCTACTTCCCTTGTACTCTCTTGCTTGCAAATGACATGTGGGTAACTGATTTCGTCCATGTATTACGAAAGTGCCACCATCCCCCCCCAACCCGCCAGCGGAATCTACAAAATGTGGGTCCCCACACTCTTCCAAGCTACTTTAGTTGCAATGGGGGGTTTGTGTTGTGTTTTGGGTGTTTTGGGTGTTTTGACTTTAGTTACAAAATGTGGGTCCCCACACTTAATTCTTACATTGTCCTCAATGTAAGTCTATTAACTCAAATGAAAGAATCATGTGTAAGAGAAAAGAACTAATAACATAAGAATAGGAACAGCTAAGACTCAAAACAAAACAAAACCATGCAACCTAAATAATCCTAAAATACTAAACAAAAATTAACAAGTAAACATAAAAAGATTAAAATCAAACTGACAAGGTATGTCTCAAGTCTCCCTTACTCAGACCTTGTTCAGAATGAATACTTTTAAATGGCTTAAAACACAAATTTCTTTCTTTTTTTTTTTTTTTTGAAGATAAAATTTAGGAGATATTACCTGTAGAGGTTGCTAACCACTTATTATAACTGAGACACAACAAACAAAATGTTAGATAATGTCACAAAGACAAAGTGCAATCCACTCCTTGCTCGTCCATATCTCTTTTTCTTTTTCCGAGCGTTTGCGAAACAACCGTAGCAGATAAACACTCAAAGCTTGGAGCTTTTTGAGTAAATCTTCAATGGTTGTAGCAGAAATTATGGTTCTCCTTGCCTCTGAAAACATGAATCCATTGTCCACAGCATTATCTAAATATGAAAGCAAATTATTAAAATAACCATTAATATTAAGCAAACCAATGGGTTTCTTATTTGTGACCAAAGATGACCAAGAAGCCACGCAAGCTATTTCTTCCAATGTACCCAGACCTCCTGGTAAAGCAATGAATGCATCGGCAGAATGGTACATGATTGTTATCCGTTCAGGGATACTCCAGACTTGTATTTCCTTACCCACGGTAGGTCCACAAAAATCTGTGAATAGTTTTGGCACGACTCCTAGAACTGGACTTCCTCCGGCGTGTGCTGCTGTAGCGACTGCTCCCATTAAACCCGTACTACCGCCTCCATAAATCAACTGGATCTTTTGTTGGGCAAGTATTACTCCAACTCTTATGGCTTCATCGGCGAATATGTTATTTTTCCCTGGATAAGCACCTCCAAAAACACAAATTTTTTTAATGCGTTGGGACGAAGTACTTTCCATTTTTTTTTCTTTTTTTTTTTTTTCGAGTGCCTGAAAGAGAATTAGTACATGGTGTAATATATAGAGGACTGAGTAGTGAATCAGACAAGAGTAATAATGTCGCCGAAAGTGTATCTGACCTGTCAGAAGAAAATGTTAACCTAACAAAAGATTTTTTCGTGATTTCAGGAAGAAAATCAAAAAGAGAAGAAAAATCAACCGTAAAAGTCAAGAGTAATAATGTCGCCGAAAGTGTATTTAGCCTGTGAGAAGAAAATGTTAACCTAACAAAAGATTTTTGCGTGATTTCAGGAAGAAAATCAAAAAGAGAAGAAAAATCAACCGTAAAAGACAAATAAAAAAATGAGAATAATTACACAAATCGAATAACACGTAAACTAAACCGAAATAAAGTTATTGCAAATCAAACCAAAAGCTGAGAAGTCATTTATTGTAGTTGTGATTGTGGCTCACATCTTCCTCTGGTTTTACGTCCAGAAACGGCTTAAACGCCTTCTATGGGTCGAGGATATGCTTCCCATCCAGTTTTCTTACAAGCTGGCAAATAGGGTCTTTTAACATCAGATTCCCAAGATGTTGCCATTCCCTTTGGAATTGCGGCCATAAATCAAGAATTTCTCTTTGTACGTCTCCACTAGGATGCGTCTCAAGAGAAAGTTGGATATTACCCAAATTCTCCTTACTCAGTCCATCCTTAATGAATTCAATTTTATCATCTCGATTAGAGGACGGAATCCCAATAGAACGACATTTACCGTTACACGTCCATCGTGCACATTTGTGGCAATTTGAACTCATGCGCTTTGCTCGTCGCTTCTTTGCAAAAGTGCTTCTACCTGTACCTGGTAAATGCAAAACAGGAAGATATTCATCTTCACGTACCTTGGCTTCAATTATCCAACGTATGTCTCCAGGAATCCCTTTGTGCATAAGCATTCTTAATCTTTCGAATCGAACTTGGTAAAGCTTCAGTAAAATATTTCGAGGAAAAGGAGGAAATCGTTTCTGCAATCTTGTGAGAATATCATCCATCCTGAAAAAAAAAATGAAAGAAATTGAAAGAGAAATTTATATACAATATCAGTTTTGTGGGTAGCTGATGGAACCGATTTAAATAATCACGGAGTACCGTTATCCGCCATTTAATCGGGGTTAAAAAAAAATTATATTTACATCTAGTTATTTTCAAAACAAGGATCAGAAAGAAAAACAGCATAAAAAAAAAAAAAAAAACTCAAAAACAAAACATTCTAAATAAAATCCTAAATTCTTCCCCCCCACACATAATTCTTACATTGTCATTAATGTAATGCTATTATCCCCCAATGCAAGAATTATATGTAAGAGAAAAGAACTATTAAACAAAAGAAACTTATGCAGCCTAAATGAACTAAAAAAAAAGTAAACACAATTAACAAAGAAACATAAGAAATAAAAATAAAAACAATAAAAGTAATAAAAATAATAAAAGAAAAAGGAAAAGAAAGAGAAAGCAAATCTGAATATGGAAGGTTGTCAATTTCATCTTTAACTGGGCTGCCTTCCCAATTAACACTTGAGTTAGTGTTTTGAATCTAACCAACACCCCTTCTTGGCTTTTTAGGCTTGTCAGGCTCATACATGAAATTTCCCAAATTTATGCGTTTGAGAGGAAGCTTTCTTTGCACAACAGTGGATGCATTCTCCATTACAAGTATTATTCCATCATCCTTTGTGGTGCATATGTCATCGAGGAATGGAGCATATTTTGATACTTGTTGAATGACCTCCACAAACAAGTTGTTTAAGGTTTCCGGCATGTGTTGTTCATGTTCTTCCTCCTTGAACTTGGCAAATCTACTAGGAAAAGGTGGAGAAGAAACATTAGTAAAAAGTGAAACCTTAAACGTTACCTCAGGTGCCGAAATACTCTTATTTGGATCTTTGGCTTCATTATCCTCAAGAATAGAATCCATCTCTAATTTTGTTTCATCCTCATCTTGTTCCTCATTCTTCAAGGTCACAATAGTAGCATTCTCCTTTGGGTTAATCATCGTTTGGGCTGGGAGTTCTTCAGATCTTTGTGCTACCCATCCCACCATACTACTAGCCAATAGGCTCATTTGCCTTTCCAAACTCTGGATGCTTGCCCTTGTTTCCTGTTGAAATTGCAAAGTATCAGTAACAAGAGAATGTACAAGATCTTCTAAAGAAGTACCTGAGTTTTGAGTCATATGTGGTGGTTGAAAAAGATCTAGTTCTTGAGACCATGATTGATTGAAGCTAGATGGATGAGTGTAATTGGCATAAGGGTCTACTTCTTGGTAATTTTTCGAGTAGCCATAATTAGTATGATCCCACCATCCCTCATGGTAAGTGTTTGAGTAATGATCATACTGTTGGTCTTGGAAAACTTGATGGCCTTGACATCCTCCCATGGCCAATTGTTGAACTGGGGAGGTGAGATTGGCTTGTTGATTCTCCATGTTCATGTATGCCACCAACTCTTCAAGTGTTAGATTGCTCAATTCCATCGTTTTTTTATTTTTATTTTTATTTTTTTTTGAAAATTTGATAAGAAAAACTTCTATGTACAAGAAAATAAAACTAATTAGAACTGAAAATAAGAATAAACCAAGTAACAAATAAACTAAAGAAAGCAATCCCCGGCAACGGCGCCAAAAATTTGATGCACCCAAAAGAGTGTATCTTATTTAACCTTGCACTAAAAAGATCAATTGTAAGTATAGTAGTTAGCAAGGGTCGAGTCCTCAGGGATTGGGTTTTAGTTTATAAGTTAATAGTTTAAAACTTAAATTCAAGAACAACAAAAGAAAAGGGGTTTTTGAAGCCAGATTTAAACTAAAGTAAATAATAAGAATAAGATGCAAGGCGGTAGAACCAGCCAATAAAAATATATATACTAAATTAGGCGGTATAACCAGCCAATAAAAATAAAACAAAGTTAATATACAAATTAGGCGGTATAACCAGCCAATAAAAATAAGCAAACTAGAAAAGTAAGAAAACAAGTAAGTAAGAAGAATCAAATATGAAAAATATGGTTAAGGTTTCATTCTCCACCACTAGACATCATTAAGAATCATTTTCATATCTATCAACATTAACCAACTATCAAAGTTAACAACCGTAGATAACAACAAGCTCTGTTATCCCAATCTTTCCTTAGTTTGTCGTTAAATAGAACAAGCTCTCTATTTAATCTCTAACCATCAAACAACCTAGAATAAGCTCTCTAAGTTCAATTTAATGGCAGCTTTATGATGAGAAAGATAGGTTGATCTAAGCAACAAACACATAAGCTCGGATTGTTCAACTTAGGTTATGTTCCACTTTGCAATTATTGAAAACTTGACCATAATCATTAATCACAAATTGCCACTTATGAATAGGAAATCAAGACAATTACACGGATCAAGACTCCTGATGCACCCAAAAGAGTGTATCTTATTTAACCTTGCACTAAAAAGATCAATTGTAAGTATAGTAGTTAGCAAGGGTCGAGTCCTCAGGGATTGGGTTTTAGTTTATAAGTTAATAGTTTAAAACTTAAATTCAAGAACAATAAAAGAAAAGGGGTTTTTGAAGCCAGATTTAAACTAAAGTAAATAATAAGAAGAAGATGCAAGGCGGTATAACCAGCCAATAAAAATATATATATTAAATTAGGCGGTATAACCAGCCAATAAAAATATATATACTAAATTAGGCGGTATAACCAGCCAATAAAAGTAAAACAAAGTTAATATACAAATTAGGCGGTATAACGAGCCAATAAAAATAAATATACTTTTAAAAATAAGCAAACTAGAAAAGTAAGAAAACAAGTAAGTAAGAAGAATCAAATATGAAAAATATGGTTAAGGTTTCATTCTCCACCACTAGACATCATTAAGAATCAATTTCAGATCTATCAATATCAACCAACTATCAAAGTTAACAACCGTAGATAACAACAAGCTCTGTTACCCCAATCTTTCCTTAGTTTGTCGTTAAATAGAACAAGCTCTCTATTTAATCTCTAACCATTAAACAACCTAGAATAAGCTCTCTAAATTCAATTTAATGGCAGCTTTATGATGAGAAAGATAGGTTGATCTAAGCAACAAACACATAAGCTCGGATTGTTCAACTTAGGTTATGTTCCACTTTGCAATTATTGAAAACTTGACCATAATCATTAATCACAAATTGCCACTTATGAATAGGAAATCAAGACAATTACACGGATCAAGACTCCTAAACTAGCAATAGATAATTATCAAGATCTATCTAGTTGTACACCTAAATAAATCAAGACAACATCATGAACAATTCTTGTAGAAGAACATAAGCAACTTTGATAGAAAATTAATGATAGATAGAATCTAAAAATCAATCACAAAACATGTCTAGGGCTTTGAAATCACCCTTAACCAAATAGAAGTTTAGCCTAGCATAGGCATTATAAACATAAAATTAAATAGAATCTAAGAAGAAAATAAAAGAAAGAAAGAAGAAGAAGAAGAATATTAATTATCCAACCTATTGCTCTTTCTAAAGAAAAACAAAACTAGAGAAAAGAAAGAAGAAGAAAACTTAGAGAATTTTATTACAATGCCTAATATCCTACCTATGTACAATATGATCCTCTACAATCATCCAAGGCCCTCTATTTATACACATTTTGGAGGGCTAAATGACAAGAGACAAGCTTTACAAATTTCAAAGGTAGGTATAATAGGTGGGTGCATTTTTCTAACAATTTTCGTCATATTGTATGACCATTTTGATCAGCCAACTTGATGGTCGCTTTTGTCAATCTTGGAGGCCTGATCTGATCACATGGTCTTCCAGAAAAATGTTCCCCTATGAGTTACTGATTCATAGCCGTTGGAATCAGCTCATTTGCTGATGTGGAGAAGAAGATATGGGCAAAATACGAAAACAGGTCAGCACAGACGTCATTGCACATCAGCCAACTTGATGGTCGATTTCTTCAATATTGGAGGCTTTATCGGATCACATGGTCTTCTAGAAAAATGTTCCCCTATCAGTTAGTGATCCATAGCCGTTGGAATCAGCTCATTTGCTGATGTGTATCGGACGATATGGTCAAAATGCGAAAACTGCTCAGGACAGACGTCATTGCACATCAGCCAACTTGATGGTTGATTTCGCTAGGGAAAACGACTCCGTTTCAAGAAGTGTAAAACATAAAAACGATAGATATGCCTCTTAACTTTGCACGGTTAAAATTTCAGCCTTATTGCTTCATTGAAACTCCAGATATAGCTGATATGGCAAAAGGTGTCGGAACTGGAACTGAACTGGATTTGCCCTTAATTCTAGTAATCTGAAATGACTCAAAGAAACTTGTGAAAAACACCAAATTACATAAAAATATAAAAGATCATAAACACAATTAGACTAAACAATAATAACTCGTATTTGACACAAAACAATAATAAAACATAACTAAAAACTATATAATTATACGAGTTATCACACCCCCACACTTAGATTGTTGCTAGTCCCTAGCAACGACTCAATAAAAATAAAATAAGAAAATCTAATCTAATCCATTTTCGTAGGAAATCACGGTGGCACTTAGCATGTGACACAAGCCTTTAAACCCCTAGGTGTCCCTAGTGGACGAGTTTAGTCTCGTGAGGGTTTACTAGAACGATACCCACAAACATTGAAAAACTAAAATATAAATAAACTACATATACTAAAAATATTTACTCCTATTCCTTTCAATATAAATTAGAGACAATCTTTGAACAAGTCTTATAAACTAATCAATAGCTTAAAGAATTTCACAAAAAATCATGCTTGAATGTAAATTGTTTGAGTTAAGCCAATATTAACATAACATATTTCAATCAAAATAGTGCACATTCAAACTTAATCTCAACTTCTCATATGGGATACTCTCATGATTTTCACTCTTTAAAGTAGTGGTAAAGTGTTTACACTCAATCAATCTCATGAAAATAGTTCTACCATATGCTTGCTTGTCTACCTATTCTCCACTAAAAGATCATGCAACTTCATAAATCAAGAGGTCTTTAATCAAGGTTGTAATGGGGCCAAGAGGTAATAATGTGGTTAAAGAATAAAAAGGAAAAGATATCACAAACATTCCAAAGACTTCATAGAATTTAGAGACAAAATAAGATTTTGCAAATAAAACTTTCTCAATATTCTTTAGAAGTACATAATCACATAGGCTGAATATTTCATGTTGAGCCTTTACTTCATTCTAACCAACTTTCGAACATCTTTTTCTTTTCTTTAACTAGAAGTTCAAGAGATTATTCAAAAAAAAAAAAAAATTTTCACATGGGAATGTATTTGGCAATATTCCCTCTATTTTTCTCTTGACTTTTGCCTTTCTCCTCCCCCACACTTATCTTTTGTTCTAACCCAAATTTTCAAAAAACATCCCTTGTTTTTGCAATATGTCTCAAACATTCTAGTCCATCTTTAGAACAAGGGTAAAGATATAAATGTGTTTAGGCTAGGTGTAAGATGTGGTTACCAAATAAATAGCTTATTCAATGTAGGCTCAAATTGGTTCACTAGAGAGATGTTCTCTCGGAACATCAATAAGGGATGGCTGTTTGGCCCTAGTTAAAAAGTCCTAATGCCTCTATCATATTCATGTTGTTACATGCATCAATATAGTCTCAAATGGTTTAAAGCAAGTTCTAGAGAATCATGTAATCATAAGAGCACTCAAGAAAGAAATTAGATTGATTTGTATAATGCATCAATCATTATAGGCTCAAAAACTCACAAGGATGATTATACAAGTCAGATTAAGTCTAAACATGCTTCTTTCTCAATCAACATATCATATTAACATTGGCTCATAAAAAGATTGATATCAAGTTCAATTCTCATGAAAATCTTCTCACTAATAAATCTGTTTTAGACTTATGCAATTCATATCTCATCATTGTATTAAAAAGGAACTAAAACACACTAAAAATAATAATAATAAAGACTCATAAAAAAATAGTAGACAAAAATAAAAGAAATCCTAAATCATTCCCCCCACACTTAATTCTTACATTGTCCTCAATGTAAGTCTATTAACCCAAATGAAAGAATCATGTGTAAGAGAAAAGAACTAATAACATAAGAATAGGAACAACTAAGACTCAAAACAAAACAAAACAAACTCATGCAACCTAAATAATCCTAAAATACTAAACAAAAATTAACAAGTAAACATAAAAAGATTAAAATCAAACTGACAAGGTATGTCTCAAGTCTCCCTTACTCAGACCTTGTCCAGAATGAATACTTCTAAATTGCTTAAAACACAACAAACTTTTTTTTTTTTTTGAAAAGAAGAAATCAAACTAACAAGGTATGTCTCAAGTCTCCCTTACTCAGACCTTGTTCAGAATGAATACTTCTAAATGGCTTAAAACACATCAAATTTTTTTTTTTTTTTAAAATTAGCAAAATATGTCCCTTACTCCCTACTAAAGGTAGAATTTAGGAGATATTACCTGCAGAGGTTGCTAACCACTTATTATAACTGAGACACAACAAACAAAATGTTAGATAATGTCACAAAGACAAAGTACAATCCACTCCTTGCTCGTCCATATCTCTTTTTCTTTTTCCGAGCGTTTGCGAAACAACCGTAGCAGATAAACACTCATAAGCTTGGAGCTTTTTGAGTAAATCTTCAATGGTTGTAGCAGAAATTATGGTTCTCCTTGCCTCTGAAAACATGAATCTATTATCCACAGCATTATCTAAATATGAAAGCAAATTACTAAAATAACCATTAATATTAAGCAAACCAATGGGTTTCTTATTTGTGACCAAAGATGACCAAGAAGCCACGCAAGCTATTTCTTCCAATGTACCCAGACCTCCTGGTAAAGCAATGAATGCATCGGCAGAATGGTACATGATTGTTATCCGTTCAGGGATACTCCAGACTTGTATTTCCTTACCCACGGTAGGTCCACAAAAACTTGTGAATAGTTTTGGCACGATTCCTAGAACTGGACTTCCTCCGGCGTGTGCTGCTGTAGCGACTGCTCCCATTAAACCCGTACTACCGCCTCCATAAATCAACTGGATCTTTTGTTGGGCAAGTATTACTCCAACTCTTATGGCTTCATCAGCGAATATGTTATTTTTCCCTGGATAAGCACCTCCAAAGACACAAATTTTTTTTAATGCGTTGGGACGAAGTACTTTCCATTTTTTTTTCTTTTTCGAGTGCCTGAAAGAGAATGAGTACATGGTGTAATATATAGAGGACTGAGTAGTGAATCAGACAAGAGTAATAATGTCGCCGAAAGTGTATCTGACCTGTCAGAAGAAAATATTAACCTAACAAAAGATTTTTGCGTGATTTCAGGAAGAAAATCAAAAAGAGAAGAAAAAAATCAACCGTAAAAGACAAATAAAAAAAAACGAGAATAATTACACAAATCGAACAACACGTAAATTAAACCAAAATAAAGTTATTGCAAATCAAACCAAAAACTGAGAAGTCATTTATTGTAGTTGTGATTGTGGCTCACATCTTCCTCTGGTTTTACGTCCAGAAACGGCTTAAACGCCTTCTATGAGTCGAGGATATGCTTCCCATCCAGTTTTCTTACAAGCTGGCAAACAGGGTCTTTTAACATCAGATTCCCAAGATGTTGCCATTCCCTTTGGAATTGCGGCCATAAATCAAGAATTTCTCTTTGTACGTCTCCACTAGGATGCGTCTCAAGAGAAAGTTGGATATTACCCAAATTCTCCTTACTCAGTCCATCCTTAATGAATTCAATTTTATCATCTCGATTAGAGGACGGAATCCCAATAGAACGACATTTACCGTTACACGTCCATCGTGCACATTTGTGGCAGTTTGAACTCATGCGCTTTGCTCGTCGCTTCTTTGCAAAAGTGCTTCTACCTGTACCTGGTAAATGCAAAACAGGAAGATATTCATCTTCACGTACCTTGGCTTCAATTATCCAACGTATGTCTCCAGGAATCCCTTTGTGCATAAGCATTCTTAATCTTTCAAATCGAACTTGGTAAAGCTTCAGTAAAATATTTCGAGGAAAAGGAGGAAATCGTTTCTGCAATCTTGTGAGAATATCATCCATCCTGAAAAAAAAATGAAAAAAATTGAAAGAGAAATTGGAAGAGAAATTTATATACAATATCAGTTTTGTGGGTAGCTGATGGAACCGATTTAAGTAATCACGGAGTACCGTTATCCGCCATTTAACCGGGGTTAAAAAAATTAAAAATTATATTTACATCTAGTTATTTTCAAAACAAGGATCAGAAAGAAAAACAACATAAAAAGACTCAAAAACAAAACACTCTAAATAAAATCCTAAATTCTTCCCCCCACACATAATTCTTACATTGTCATTAATGTAATGCTATTAATCCCAAATGAAAGAATCATGTGTAAGTGAAAAGAACTAATAAACAAAATAAACTTATGCAGCCTAAATGAACTTAGAAACACTAAACACAATTAGCAAAGAAACATAAGAAAAAGATAAAGAAAACGAGAGCAAATCTGAGGATGGCAGTTTGGCAATGCTTTCACTAATTAGGCTGCCTCCCCCAATTAGCCCTTGATTTAGTGTTTTGAACCTAACCAACACCCCTTCTTGGCATTTTAGGCTTGTCAGGCTCATACATGAAATTTCCCAAATTTATGCGTTTGAGAGGAAGCTTTCTTTGCACAACAGTGGATGCATTCTCCATTACAAGTATTATTCCATCATCCTTTGTGGTGCATATGTCATCGAGGAATGGAGCATATTTTGATACTTGTTGAATGACCTCCACAAACAAGTTGTTTAAGGTTTCCGGCATGTGTTGTTCATGTTCTTCCTCCTTGAACTTTGTAAATCTACAAGGAAAAGGTGGAGAAGAAACATTAGTAAAAAGTGAAACCTTAAACGTTACCTCAGGTGCCGAAATACTCTTATTTGGATCTTTGGCTTCATTATCCTCAAGAATAGAATCCATCTCTAATTTTGTTTCATCCTCATCTTGTTCCTCATTCTTCAAGGTCACAGTAGTAGCATTCTCCTTTGGGTTAACCATTGTTTGGGCTGGGAGTTCTTCAGATCTTTGTGCTACCCATCCCACCATACTACTAGCCAATTGGCTCATTTGCTTTTCCAACCTCTGGATGCTTGCCCTTGTTTCCTGTTGAAATTGCAAAGAATCAGTAACAAGAGAATAGACAAGATCTTCTAAAGAAGTACCTGAGTTTTGAGTCATATGTGGTGGTTGAAAAAGATCTGGTTCTTGAGACCATGATTGATTGAAGCTAGATGGATGAGTGTAATTGGCATAAGGATCTACTTCTTGGTAATTTTTCGAGTAGCCATAATTAGTATGATCCCACCATCCCTCATGGTAAGTGTTTGAGTAATGATCATACTGTTGGTCTTGGAACACTTGATGGCCTTGACATCCTCCCATGGCCAATTGTTGAACTGGGGAGGTGAGATTGGCTTGTTGATTCTCTATGTTCATGTATGCCACCAACTCTTCAAGTGTTAGATTGCTCAATTCCATTGTTTTTTTTTTGTTTTTTTTTTTTAAATTTGAAAAGAAAAACTTGTATGTACAAGAAAATAAAACTAATTAGAACTGAAAATAAGAATAAACCAAGTAACAAATAAACTAAAGAAAGCAATCCCCGGCAACGGCGCCAAAAATTTGATGCACCCAAAAGAGTGTATCTTATTTAACCTTGCACTAAAAAGATCAATTGTAAGTATAGTAGTTAGCAAGGGTCGAGTCCTCAGGGATTGGGTTTTAGTTTATAAGTTAATAGTTTAAAACTTAAATTCAAGAACAATAAAAGAAAAGGGGTTTTTGAAGCCAGATTTAAACTAAAGTAAATAATAAGAAGAAAATGCAAGGCGGTATAACCAGCCAATAAAAATATATATATTAAATTAGGCGGTATAACCAGCCAATAAAAATATATATACTAAATTAGGCGGTATAACCAGCCAATAAAAGTAAAACAAAGTTAATATACAAATTAGGCGGTATAACCAGCCAATAAAAATAAATATACTTTTAAAAATAAGCAAACTAGAAAAGTAAGAAAACAAGTAAGTAAGAAGAATCAAATATGAAAAATATGGTTAAGGTTTCATTCTCCACCACTAGACATCATTAAGAATCAATTTCAGATCTATCAATATCAACCAACTATCAAAGTTAACAACCGTAGATAACAACAAGCTCTGTTACCCCAATCTTTCCTTAGTTTGTCGTTAAATAGAACAAGCTCTCTATTTAATCTCTAACCATTAAACAACCTAGAATAAGCTCTCTAAATTCAATTTAATGGCAGCTTTATGATGAGAAAGATAGGTTGATCTAAGCAACAAACACATAAGCTCGGATTGTTCAACTTAGGTTATGTTCCACTTTGCAATTATTGAAAACTTGACCATAATCATTAATCACAAATTGCCACTTATGAATAGGAAATCAAGACAATTACACGGATCAAGACTCCTAAACTAGCAATAGATAATTATCAAGATCTATCTAGTTGTACACCTAAATAAATCAAGACAACATCATGAACAATTCTTGTAGAAGAACATAAGCAACTTTGATAGAAAATTAATGATAGACAGAATCTAAAAATCAATCACAAAACATGTCTAGGGCTTTGAAATCACCCTTAACCAAATAGAAGTTTAGCCTAGCATAGGCATTATAAACATAAAATTAAATAGAATCTAAGAAGAAAATAAAAGAAAGAAAGAAGAAGAAGAAGGATATTAATTATCCAACCTCTTGCTCTTTCTAAAGAAAAACAAAACTAGAGAAAAGAAAGAAGAAGAAAACTTAGAGAATTTTATTACAATGGCTAATATCCTACCTATGTACAATATAATCCTCTACAATCATCCAAGGCCCTCTATTTATACACATTTTGGAGGGCTAAATGACAAGAGACAAGCTTTACAAATTTCAAAGGTAGGTATAATAGGTGGGTGCATTTTTCTAACAATTTTCGTCATATTGTATGACCATTTTGATCAGCCAACTTGATGGTCGATTTTGTCAATCTTGGAGGCCTGATCTGATCACATGGTCTTCCAGAAAAATGTTCCCCTATGAGTTACTGATTCATAGCCGTTGGAATCAGCTCATTTGCTGATGTGGAGAAGAAGATATGGGCAAAATACGAAAACAGGTCAGCATAGACGTCATTGCACATCAGCCAACTTGATGGTCGATTTCTTCAATATTGGAGGCTTTATCTGATCACATGGTCTTCTAGCCAAATGTTCCCCTATCAGTTAGTGATCCATAGCCGTTGGAATCAGCTCATTTGCTGATGTGTATCAGACGATATGGTCAAAATGCGAAAACTGCTCAGGACAGACGTCATTGCACATCAGCCAACTTGATGGTTGATTTCGCTAGGGAAAACGACTCCGTTTCAAGAAGTGTAAAACATAAAAAAGATAGATATGCCTCTTAAATTTGCACGGTTAAAATTTCAGCCTTATTGCTTCAGTGAAATTCCAGATATAGCTGATATGGCAAAAGGTGTCGGAACTGGAACTGAACTGGATTTGCCCTTAATTCTAGTAATCTGAAATGACTCAAAGAAACTTGTGAAAAACACCAAATTACATAAAAATATAAAAGATCATAAACACAATTATACTAAACAATAATAACTCGTATTTGACACAAAACAATAATAAAACATAACTAAAAACTATATAATTATACGAGTTATCAACTCCTAAACTAGCAATAGATAATTATCAAGATCTATCTAGTTGTACACCTAAATAAATCAAGACAACATCATGAACAATTCTTGTAGAAGAACATAAGCAACTTTGATAGAAAATTAATGATAGATAGAATCTGAAACAACTTTAAACGTTAAACGTGGAACTTTAAACAACTAAGAAACATTAGTAAAAAGTGGAACTTTAAACGTTACCTCAGGTGCCGAAATACTCTTATTTGTATTTGTGGCTTCATTATCCTCAAGAATAGAATCCATCTCTAATTCTGTCTCATCCTCATCTTGTTCCTCATTTCTCAAGGTCACAATAGTAGTATTCTCCTTTGGGTTAATCATTGTTTGGGCAGAGAGTTCTTCAGATCTTTGTGCTACCCATACCACCATACTACTAGCCAATAGGCTCATTTGCCTTTCCAAACTCTGGATACTTGCCCTTGTTTCCTGTTGAAATTGCAAAGTATTAGTAACAAGAGAATCGACAAGATCTTCTAAAGAAGTACCTGAGTTTTGAGTCATATGTAGTGGCTGAAAAAGATCTGGTTCTTGAGACCATGATTGATTAAATCTAGATGGATGAGTGTAATTGGCATAAGGATCTACTTCTTGGTAATTTTTCGAGTAGCCATAATTAGTATGATCCCACCATCCCTCATGGTAAGTGTTTGAGTAATGATCATACTGCTGGTCTTGGAACACTTGATGGTCTTGACATCCTCCCATGGCAAATTGTTGAACTGGGAAGGTGAGATTGGCTTGTTGATTCTCCATGTTCATGTATGCCACAAACTCTTCAAGTGTTAGATTGCTCAATTCCATCGTATTTTTTTCTTTTTTATTTTTTTATTTTTTTTTAAATTTGATAAGAAAAACTTGTATGTACAAGAAAATAAAACTAATTAGAACTGAAAATAAGAATAAACCAAGTAACAAATAAACTAAAGAAAACAATCCCCGGCAACGGCGCCAAAAATTTGATGCACCCAAAAGAGTGTATCTTATTTAACCTTGCACTAAAAAGATCAATTGTAAGTATAGTAGTTAGCAAGGGTCGAGTCCTCAGGGATTGGGTTTTAGTTTATAAGTTGATAGTTTAAAACTTAAATTCAAGAACAATAAAAGAAAAGGGGTTTTTGAAATCAGATTTAAACTAAAGTAAATAATAAGAATAAGATGCAAGGCGGTATAACCAGCCAATAAAAATATATATACTAAATTAGGCGGTATAACCAGCCAATAAAAATATATATACTAAATTAGGCGGTATAACCAGCCAATAAAAATAAAACAAAGTTAATATACAAATTAGGCGGTATAACCAGCCAATAAAAATAAATATAAAAGATAAGCAAACTAAAAGTAAGAAAACAAGTAAGTAAGAAGAATTAAATATGAAAAATATGGTTAAGGTTTCATTCTCCACCACTAGACATCATTAAGAATCAATTTCATATCTATCAATATCAACCAACTATCAAAGTTAACAACCGTAGATAACAACAAGCTCTGTTACCCCAATCTTTCCTTAGTTTGTCGTTAAATAGAACAAGCTCTCTATTTAATCTCTAACCATTAAACAACCTAGAATAAGCTCTCTAAATTCAATTTAATGGCAGCTTTATGATGAGAAAGATAGGTTGATCTAAGCAACAAACACATAAGCTCGGATTGTTCAACTTAGGTTATGTTCCACTTTGCAATTATTGAAAACTTGACCATAATCATTAATCACAAATTGCCACTTATGAATAGGAAATCAAGACAATTACACGGATCAAGACTCCTAAACTAGCAATAGATAATTATCAAGATCTATCTAGTTGTACACCTAAACAAATCAAGACAACATCATGGACAATTCTTGTAGAAGAACATAAGCAACTTTGATAGAAAATTAATGATAGATAGAATCTGAAAATCAATTATAAAACATGTCTAGGGCTTTGAAATCACCCTTAACCAAATAGAAGTTTAGCCTAGCATAGGCATTATAAACATAAACATAAAATTAAAGAAAATCTAAGAAGAAAATAAAAGAAAGAAAGAAGAAGAGGAAGAATATTAATTATCCAACCTCTTGCTCTCTCTAAAGAAAAAGAAAACTAGAGAAAAGAAAGAAGAAGAAAACTTAGAGAATTTTATTAAAATGGCTAATATCCTACCTATGTACAATATGTTCCTCTACAATCATCCAAGGCCCTCTATTTATACACATTTTGGAGGGCTAAATGACAAGAGACAAGCTTTACAAATTTCAAAGGTAGGTATAATAGGTGGGTGAATTTTTCTAACAATTTTCGTCATATTGTATGACAATTTTGATCAGCCAACTTGATGGTCGATTTCGTCAATGTTGGTGGCCTGATCTGATCACATGGTCTTCTAGACAACGGTTCCCCTATCAGTTACGGATCCATAGCCGTTGGAATAAGCTCATTTGCTGATGTGGATAAGCAGATATGGGCAAAATACGAAAACAGGTCAGCACAGACGTCATTGCACATCAGCCAACTTGATGGTCGATTTCGTCAATATTAGAGGCCTGATCGGATCATATGGTCTTCTAGACAAAGGTTCCCCTATCAGTTGCGGATCCATAGCCATTGGAATCAGCTCATTTTCTGATGTGGATAAGCAGATATGGGCAAAATACGAAAACAGGTCAGCACAGACGTCATTGCACATCAGCCAACTTGATAGTCGATTTCGCTAGGGAAAACGACTCCGTTTCAAGAAGTGTAAAACATGAAAAAGATAGATATGCCTCTTAGCTTTGCACGGCTACAAATTTCAGCCTTATTGCTTCAGTGAAACTCCAGATATAGCTGATATGACAAAAGGTGTCGGAACTGGAACTGAACTGGATTTGCCCTTAATTCTAGTAATCTGAAATCACTCAAAGAAACTTGTGAAAAACACCAAATTACATAAAAATATAAAAGATCATAAACACAATTAGACTAAACAATAATAACTCGTATTTGACACAAAACAATAATAAAACATAACTAAAAACTATATAATTATACGAGTTATCATAATTACACTAATCAATTTGTATTCAATCAACCATGGGATCAACAACAAGATCTTTTTGAGCCACCACCTCAAAACTCAAGTAATTCTTTACAAGAACTTCTCAATTTTCTTGTTATCAATACTCTGCAACTTCAACAGGAAACAAGGGAAACAAAGGCAAGTATCCAGAGTTTGGAAAGGCAAATGAGCCTATTGGCTAGTAGTACGGTGGAATTAGTAGCACAAAGATCTCAAGCACTCTCTTCCCAATCGATGATTGATCCGATGGAGAGTGTTAATGCCACACAACTTGAGGATGAATCAGAAAATCCAAGGGAACCCGAGGATGAGAAAGAACTAAGGATGGATTCAACTATTGAAGATAATGAAGCTTCAATTCCGAAAGAGAGTACTTCGGCACCTGAGGTAACGTTTAAGGTTCCACTTTTTACTAATGTTTATTCTCCATCTTTTCCTAGTAGATTTGCAAAGTTCAAGGAGGAAGAACATGAACAACACATGCCGGAAACCTTAAACAACTTGTTTGTGGATGCCATTCAACAAGTATCAAAATATGCTCCATTCCTCGATGAGATATGCACCACAAAGGATGATGGAATAATACTTGTAATGGAGAATGCATCCACTGTTGTGCAAAGAAAGCTTCCTCTCAAACGCATAAATTTGGGAAATTTCATGTATGAGCCTGACAAGCCTAAAATGCCAAGAATGGAGTGTTGGTTAGATTCAAAACACTAACTCAAGTGTTAATTGGGAAGGCAGCCCAATTAAAGAAGAAATTGCCAACCTGCCATATTCAGATTTGCTTTCTCTTTCTCTTTCTTTTCCTTTTTCTTTTATTATTTTTATTGTTTTTCTTTTTCTTTTTTATGTTTATTTGTTAATTTTTTGTTTAGTATTTTAGGATTATTTAGGTTGCATGAGTTTGTTTTGTTTTGAGTCTTAGTTGTTCCTATTCCTTTGTTATTAGTTCTTTTCTCTTACACATGATTCTTTCATTTGGGTTAATAGACTTACATTGAGGACAATGTAAGAATTAAGTGTGGGGGGAAGGATTTAGGATTTCTTTTATTTTTGCCTATTATTTTTTTTATGAGTCTTTAATATAATTATTATTATTATTTTTAGTGTGTTTTAGTTTTTTTTAATACAATGATGAGATATGAATTGTATAGGTCTAAAACTAGCTATTAGTGAGAAGATTTTCATGAGAATTGAGCTTGATACTATTTTTTATGAGCCAATGTTGATATGATATGTTGATTGAGAAAGAAGCATGTTTAGACTTAAAATTGACTTGTATAATCATCCTTGTGAGTTTTGAGCTTATATGCTTGATGCATTATACATATCAATCTAATTTCTTTCTTGAGCGTTCTTATGATTACATGTTTCTCTAGAACTTGCTTTAAACCTTTTTGAGACTATATTGATGCATGTAACAACATGAAAATGATAGAGGCATTAGAATTATAACCAGGGCCAAACAACCATTCCTTATTGATGTTCCAAGAGAACATCCCCCTAGTGAACCAATTTGAGCCTACACTGAATAAGCTATTTCATTGGTAACCACATCTTACACCTAGCCTAAACACATTTATATCTTTACCCTTGTTCTAAAGATGGACTAGAATGTTTGAGACATATTTCAAAGCAAGGGATACTTTCTAAATTTGGGTTAGAACAAAAGATAAGTGTGGGGGAGGAGAAAGGCAAAAGTCAAGAGAAAAAGAAAAGGGAACATTGTAAAAATACATTCCCATGAAAAAAAATGAAAAAAAATTGAATCATCTCTTGGACTTTTGGTTAAAGAAAAGAAAAAGAATGTTACAAGGTTGGTTAGAATGAAGTAAAGGCTCAACATGAAATATTCAGCCTATGTGATTATGTACTTCTAAGGAATATTTAGAAAGTTTTATTTGCAAAATCTGATTTTGTCTCTAAATTCTATGATGTCTTTGGAACGTTTGTGATATCTTTTCCTTTTTATTCTTTAACCACATTATTACCCCTTGGCCCCATTACAACCTTGATTAAAGACCTCTTGATTTATGAAGTTGCATGATCTAAAAAGTGGATAATAGGTGGACAAGCAATCATATGGTATAACTGTTTTCATGAGATTGATTGAGTGTAAACACTTTACCACTACTTTAAAGAGTGAAAATCATGAGAGTATAGTGAGAAGTTGAGATTAAGTTTGAATATGCACTATTTTGATTGAAATATGTTATGTTAATATTGGCTTAACTCAAACTATTTACATTCAAACAAGATTTTTTGTGAATTTCTTTAAGCTATTGATTAGTTTATAAGACTTGTCCAATGATTATCTCTAATTTATATTGGAAAGATTAGTTGTAATTATTATTATTATTATTTTAATTTTTTTAGTTTTTCTTATGTCTTCAATGTTTGTGGGTATCGTCCTAGTAAACCCTCACGAGACTAAACTCGTCCACTAGGGACACCTAGGGGTTTAAAGGTGATAAGCTCATAAAATATACATTTTATGCCTTTGTACCTTTAGTTTTTGTTATGTTTTCGATCTTTATCTTGTTTACTTATAATATATTTTTGATTTTTAGGTACAATAAGGAGAATGAAGTCAAAAGATGTCAATAATGATGGTAAAGAGCTTACAAAATCGTAATCATAAGATGGAAGAAGACTTGGGAGTCAAAAATATCAATTTCTGGTTGAAAAGCAATCAGGCAGATTTGACCTCCGGAGCTTGTTTCAAGGAAAACATGATGTTACACTCTTTATTTGAAGAAACTTCCTTCTTGACTTTTGAAGTTGACTTGATTATCTTTCCAACGATATATTATGGGCCCAAATCGGATAAGAAATGGGCATTCAAAATGGCGCTCGAAGATCTCCCTAAAGAACCCTGTGGCCAGAAAAACCCTAATGACAAATCTGAAAAAAAGGCAAAAACGTGATTTTTGCACCTGTAGGCTTACTTGTGCGGCAAGGACTTATTCTTAGGGTTTTAAAGCTCAATAAATACCATCTTTTGAGCCACAAACTAGACATCTTTTGAGGAGACTCAAGGGATCATCATTGTTCTTCTTCTTCTTCTCCATTCTTTTATTTTTATTTTTCTTTTTAGTTTTATGTATATATTATCCATGCTTATGTTATGCTAAACTTATTTGGTTAAGGGTGATTTCAAAGCCCTAGACATGTTATGTAATTAATTTTCAGAATCTATCTATCATTGTTTTCTATCAAAGTTGCTTATGTTCTTCCATAAAAATTGTTCATGATGATGTTTTGATTTGTTTAGGTGGCCAACTAGATAAATCTTGATAATTGTCTAATGCTAGTTTAGGAGTCTTGATCTGTGTAATTGTCTTGATTTCCTATTCGTAAGTGGCAATTTGTGATTAATGATTATGGTCAAGTTTTCAATAATTGCAAAGTGGAACATAACCTAAGTTGAACAATCCGAGCTTATGTGTTTGTTGCTTAGATCAACCTATCTTTCTCATCATAAGGCTGCCATTAAATTGAATTTAGAGAGCTTATTCTAGGTTGTTTGATGGTTAGAGATTAAATAGAGAGCTTGTTCTATTTAACGACAAACTAAGGAAAGATTGGGATAACAGAGCTTGTTGTTATCTACGGTTGTTAACTTTGATAGTTGGTTGATATTGATAGATCTGAAATTGGTTCTTAATGATGTCTAGTGGTGGATAATGAAACCTTAACCATATTTCTCTCATATTTGATTTCTTATTTCTTACTTGCATCTTACTTTTCTTGTTTGCTAATTTTTAACACTATTTCAAAACCCCCTTTTATTTTGTTTTCTTTGAACGTAAGTTATAAACTAATAACTCATAGATTAAAACCCAATCCCTGAGAACTCGACCCTTGCTAATCACTATACTCTACAATTGATTCTTTTTAAGTGCAAAGTTAAATAAGATTCACTCTTTTGGGTGCATCAAGTTTTTGGCGTCGTTGCCGGTGATTGCTTTATTTAGTTTATTAGTTCATTGGTTTATTCTTATTTTTAGTTGTAATTAATTTTATTTTTCTTGTACATACAGGTTTTTGTTTTCAAATTTCAAGCAAGAAGAGATGGCAAGTGCTACATCAAAACTTCAGAACCTTCAGAACCAACTAGACAATCTCATCTCCATAGTTCAACAAGTGGCCATAAGTAAGATTCAACAATCAAAGCAGTGTGGAGTGTGCTTCATGATGGATCATCCAACCAATTGGTGCCCATACTACCAAAAAGATAATTTTGAAGCAGCCTATGATGTGGGAGAATACCAAAGCCATCAAGGGTTCCAAGGACAACGGTATGATGCTTTCCCAAACACTTACAATGAGGGATGGTGGAATCATACTCATTATGGCTACTCGGGAGATTATCAAGAAGTAGATCCTTATGCTAATTACACTAATCAATTTGTCTTCAATCAACCATGGGATCAACAACAAGATCTTTTTGAGCAATCGCCTCAAAACTCAGGTAATTCTTTAGAAGAACTTGTCAATTTTCTTGTTATTAATACTCTGCAACTTCAACAGGAAACAAGGGAAACAAAGGCAAGTATCCAGAGTTTGGAAAGGCAAATGAGCCTATTGGCTATTAGTACGGTGGAATTAGTAGCACAAAGATCTCAAGCACGCCCTTCCCAATCGATGATTGATCCAAAGGAGAGTGTTAGTGCCACACAACTTGAGGATGAATCAGAAAATCCAAGGCAACCCGAGGATGAGAAAGAACTAAAGATGGATTCAACTATTGAAGATAATGAAGCTTCAATTCCGAAAGAGAGTACTTCGGCACCTGAGGTAATGTTTAAGGTTCCACTTTTTACTAATGTTTCTTCTCCACCTTTTCCTAGTAGATTTGCAAAGTTCAAGGAGGAAAAACATGAACAACACATGCCGGAAACCTTAAACAACTTGTTTGTGGATGCCATTCAACAAGTATCAAAATATGCTCCATTCCTTGATGAGATATGCGCCACAAAGGATGATGGAATAATACTTGTAATGGAGAATGCATCCACTGTTGTACAAAGAAAGTTTCCTCTCAAACGCATAAATTTGGGAAATTTCATGTATGAGCCTGACAAGCCTAAAATGCCAAGAATGGGTGTTGGTTAGATTCAAAACACTAACTCAAGTGTTAATTGGGAAGGCAGCCCAATTAAAGAAGAAATTTCCAACCTGCCATATTCAGATTTGCTTTCTCTTTCTTTTCCTTTTCCTTTTTCTTTTATTATTTTTATTTTTATTTTTATTGTTTTTCTTTTTTATGTTTATTTGTTAATTTTTTTTAGTATTTTAGGATTATTTAGGTTGCATGAGTTTGTTTTGTTTTGACTCTTAGTTGTTCCTATTCTTATGTTATTAGTTCTTTTCTCTTACACATGATTCTTTCATTTGGGTTAATAGACTTACATTGAGGACAATGTAAGAATTAAGTGTGGGGGGAATGATTTAGGATTTCTTTTATTTTTGTCTACTATTTTTTTTATGAGTCTTTATTATTATTTTTTTTAGTGTGTTTTAGTTCCTTTTTAATACAATGATGAGATATGAATTGCATAGGTCTAAACTGGTTATTAGTGAGAAGATTTTCATGAGAATTGAGCTTGATACTATTTTTTATGAGCCAATGTTGATATGATATGTTGATTGAGAAAGAAGCATGTTTAGACTTAAAATTGACTTGCTTAATCATCCTTGTGAGTTTTGAGCCTATATGATTGATGCATTATACATATCAATCTAATTTATTTCTTGAGTGCTCTTATGATTACATGATTCTCTAGAACTTGCTTTAAAACATTTGAGACTATATTGATACATGTGATAACATGAATATGACAGAGGCATTAGGATTATAACCAGAGCCAAACAGCCATCCATTATTAATGTTCTAAGAGAACATCCCCACTAGTGAGCCAATTTGAGCCTACATTAAATATGCTATTTTATTGGTAACCACAACTTACACCTAGCCTAAATATACTTATATCCTTACCCTTGTTCTAAAGATGGATTTTATATTTTGAGACATATTGCAAAAAACAAGGGATATTTTTAGTTGAAAATTTGGGTTGGAAATAAAAGATAAGTGTGGGGGAAGAAAAGAAAAGAAAAAGTCAAGAGAAAAAAAAAGGGATCATTGTCAAATACATTCCCATATTAAAAACAAAAAATCTTCTCTTGAACTTCTAGTTAAAGTAAAGAAAAAGATGTTACAAAGTTGGTTAGAATGAAGCAAAGGCTCAACATGAATATTTAGCCTATGTTATTATGTGCTTTATAAGAGTTTTGAGAAGTTTTATTTGTATGATCTTATTATGTCTCTAAACTCTATGAACTCTTTGGAACCTTTGTGATATCTTTATCCTTTTGTTCTTTAACCACATTATAACCCTTTGGCCCCATTACAACCTTGATTAAAGACCTCTTGATTTATGAAGTTGCATGATCTAAATAGTGGAGAATAGGTGGACAAGCAAGCATATGGTAGAACTGTTTTCATGAGATTGATTGAGTGTAAACACTTTACCACTACTTTAAAGAGTGAAAATCCTGAGAGTATCCCATGTGAGAAGTTGAGATTAAGTTTGAATATGCACTATTTTGATTGAAATATGTTATATTAATATTGGCTTAACTCAAACAATTTACATTCAAGCATGATTTTTTGTGAAATTCTTTGAGCTATTGATTAGTTTATAGACTTGTTCAAAGATTGTCTATAATTTATATTGAAAAGATTAGGAGTAAATTTTTTTAGTATATGTAGTTTATTTATATTTTAGTTTTTCAATGTTTGTGGGTATCGTTCTAGTAAACCCTTACGAGACTAAACTCGTCCACTAGGGACACCTAGGGGTTTAAAGGCTTGTGTCACATGCTAAGTGCCACCGTGATTTCCTACGAAAGTGGATTAGATTAAGTTTTCTTATTTTATTTTTATTTTGTTTTGCTCGAGGACTAGCAAAAAGATAAGTGTGGGGATATTTGGTAAGCTCAATATACATTTTATGCCTTTGTACCTTTAGTTTTTGTTATATTTTCGATCTTTATCTTGTTTACTGATAACTCGTATAATTATATAGTTTTTAGTTATGTTTTATTATTGTTTTGTGTCAAATACGAGTTATTATTGCTTAGTCTAATTGTGTTTATGATTTTTTATATTTTTATGTAATTTGGTGTTTTTCACGAGTTTCTTTGAGTGATTTCAGATTACTATGTTAAATCAAGAATTAAGGGCAAATCCAGTTCAGTTCTAGTTCTGACACCTTTTGCCATATCAGCTATATCTGGAGTTTCACTGAAGCAATAAGGCTGAAATTTTAACAGTGCAAAGTTAAGAGGCATATCTATCTTTTTCATGCTTTACACTTCTTGAAACGGAGTCGTTTTCCCTAGCGAAATCAACCATCAAGTTGGCTGATGTGCAATGACGTCTGTGCTGACAAGTTTTGGTATCTTGACCATATCTTCTGATCCACATCAGCAAATGAGCTGATTTTAACGGCTATGGATCACCGACTGATAGGGGAACATTTTTCTAGAAGTCCATTTGATCAGATCAAGCCTCCAATATTGACAAAATCGACCATCAAGCTGGCTGATCATAATTGTCATACAATATGACGAAAATTGTTAGAAAAATGCACCCACCTATTATACCTACCTTTGAAATTTATAAAGCTTGTCTCTTGTCATTTAGCTCTCCAAAATATGTATAAATAGAGGGCCTTGGATGATTGTAAGAGACATTGTACATTGGTAGGATATTAGCCATTGTAATAAAATTCTCTAAGTTTTCTTCTTCTTTCTTTTCTCTAGTTTTCTTTTTCTTTATTTTCTTCTTCTTTCTTTCTTTCTTTTATTTCCTTTTTAGATTCTCTTTAATTTTATGTTTATGTTTACAATGCCTATGCTAGGCTAAACTTCTATTTGGTTAAGGGTGATTTCAAAGCCCTAGACATGTTTTGTGATTGATTTTCAGATTCTATCTATCATTAATTTTCTATCAAAGTTGCTTATGTTCTTCTACAAGAATTGTTCATGATGTTGTCTTGATTTATTTAGGTGTACAACTAGATAGATCTTGATAATTATCTATTGCTAGTCTAGGAGTCTTGATCCGTGTAATTGTCTTGATTTCCTATTCATAAGTGGCAATTTGTGATTAATGATTATGGTCAAGTTTTCAATAATTGCAAAGTGGAACATAACCTAAGTTGAACAATCCGAGCTTATGTGTTTGTTGCTTAGATCAACCTATCTTTCTCATCATAAAGCTGCCATTAAATTGAATTTAGAGAGCTTATTCTAGGTTGTTTAATGGTTAGAGATTAAATAGAGAGCTTGTTCTATTTAACGACAAACTAAGGAAAGATTGGGATAACAGAGCTTGTTGTTATCTACGGTTGTTAACTTTGATAGTTGGTTGATATTGATAGATCTGAAATTGATTCTTAATGATGTCTAGTGGTGGAGAATGAAACCTTAACCATATTTTTCATATTTGATTCTTCTTACTTACTTGTTTTCTTACTTTTCTAGTTTGCTTATTTTTTATATTTATTTTTATTGGCTGGTTATACCGCCTAATTTGTATATTAACTTTGTTTTATTTTTATTGGCTGGTTATACCGCCTAATTTAGTATATATATTTTTATTGGCTGGTTATACCGCCTTGCATCTTATTCTTATTATTTACTTTAGTTTAAATCTGGCTTCAAAAACCCCTTTTCTTTTATTGTTTTCTTTGAACGTAAGTTATAAACTAATAACTCATAGATTAAAACCCAATCCCTGAGGACTCGACCCTTGCTAATCATTATACTTACAATTGATCTTTTTAGTGCAAGGTTAAATAAGATACACTCTTTTGGGTGCATCAAATTTTTGGCGCCGTTGCCGGGGATTGCTTTCTTTAGTTTATTTGTTACTTGGTTTATTCTTATTTTCAGTTCTAATTAGTTTTATTTTCTTGTACATACAAGTTTTTCTTTTCAAATTTAAAAAAAAAAATAAAAAAAAAAAACAATGGAGTTGAGCAATCTAACACTTGAAGAGTTGGTGGCATACATGAACATGGAGAATCAACAAGCCAATCTCACCTCCCCAGTTCAACAATTGGCCATGGGAGGATGTCAAGGCCATCAAGTGTTCCAAGACCAACAGTATGATCATTACTCAAACACTTACCATGAGGGATGGTGGGATCATACTAATTATGGCTACTCGAAAAATTACCAAGAAGTAGATCCTTATGCCAATTACACTCATCCATCTAGCTTCAACCAATCATGGTCTCAAGAACCAGATCTTTTTCAACCACCACATATGACTCAAAACTCAGGTACTTCTTTAGAAGATCTTGTCTATTCTCTTGTTACTGATTCTTTGCAATTTCAACAGGAAACAAGTGCAAGCATCCAGGGTTTGGAAGAGCAAATGAGCCAATTGGCTAGTAGTATGGTGGGATGGGTAGCACAAAGATTTGAAGAACTCCCAGCCCAAACGATGGTTAACCCAAAGGAGAATGCTACTATTGTGACCTTGAAGAATGAGGAACAAGATGAGGATGAAACAAAATTAGAGATGGATTCTATTCTTGAGGATAATGAAGCCAAAGATCCAAATAAGAGTATTTCGGCACCTTAGGTAACGTTTAAGGTTTCACTTTTTACTAATGTTTCTTCTCCACCTTTTCCTAGTAGATTTGCAAAGTTCAAGGAGGAAGAACATGAACAACACATGCCGGAAACCTTAAACAACTTGTTTGTGGAGGTCATTCAACAAGTATCAAAATATGCTCCATTCCTCGATGACATATGCACCACAAAGGATGATGGAATAATACTTGTAATGGAGAATGCATCCACTGTAGTGCAAAGAAAGCTTCCTCTCAAACGCATAAATTTGGGAAATTTCATGTATGAGCCTGACAAGCCTAAAATGCCAAGAAGGGGTGTTGCTTAGGTTCAAAACACTAAATCAAGTGCTAATTGGGGGAGGCAGCCTAATTAGTGAAAGCATTGCCAAACTGCCATCCTCATATTTGCTCTCTTTTTCTTTATCTTTTTCTTATGTTTCTTTGCTAATTGTGTTTAGTGTTTCTAAGTTCATTTAGGCTGCATAAGTTTATTTTGTTTATTAGTTATTTTCACTTACACATGATTCTTTCATTTGGGATTAATAGCATTACAATGTAAGAATTATGTGTGGGGGGGAAGAATTTAGGATTTTATTTAGAGTGTTTTGTTTTTGAGTCTTTTTATGTTGTTTTTCTTTCTGATCCTTGTTTTGAAAATAACTAGATGTAAATATAATTTTTTTTTAACTCCGATTAAATGGCGGATAACGGTACTCCGTGATTATTTAAGTCGGTTCCATCAGCTACCCATAAAACTGATATTGTATATAAATTTCTCTTCCAATTTCTCTTTCAATTTTTTCTCATTTTTCTCAGGATGGATGATATTCTCACAAGATTGCAGAAACGATTTCCTCCTTTTCCTCGAAATATTTTACTGAAGCTTTACCAAGTTCGATTTGAAAGATTAAGAATGCTTATGCACAAAGGGATTCCTGAAGACATACGTTGGATAATTGAAGCCAAGGTACGTGAAGATGAATATCTTCCTGTTTTGCATTTACCAGGTACAGGTAGAAGCACTTTTGCAAAGAAGCGATGAGCAAAGCGCATGAGTTCAAATTGCCACAAATGTGCACGATGGACGTGTAACGGTAAATGTCGTTCTATTGGGATTTCGTCCTCTAATCGAGATGATAAAATTGAATTCATTAAGGATGGACTGAGTAAGGAGAATTTGGGTAATATCCAACTTTCTCTTGAGACGCATCCTAGTGGAGAATTACAAAGAGAAATTCTTGATTTATGGCCGCAATTCCAAAGGGAATGGCAACATCTTGGGAATCTGATGTTAAAAGACCCTGTTTGCCAGCTTGTAAGAAAACTGGATGGGAAGCATATCCTCGACTCATAGAAGGCGTTTAAGCCGTTTCTAGACGTAAAACCAGAGGAAGATGTGAGCCACAATCACAACTACAATAAATGACTTCTCAGCTTTTGGTTTGATTTGCAATAACTTCATTTCGGTTTAATTTAGGTGTTGTTCGATTTGTGTAATTATTCTCATTTTTTTATTGGTCTTTTACGGTTGATTTTTCTTCTCTTTTTGATTTTTTTCGTGAAATCACACAAAAATCTTTTGTTAGGTAAGTTAACATTTTCTTCTGACAGGTCAAATACACTTTCGGCGACATTATTACTCTTGTCTGATTCACTACTCAGTCCTCTATATATTACACCATGTACTCATTCTCTTTCAGGCACTCGAAAAAAAAATGGAAAGTACTTCGTCCCAGCGCATTAAAAAAATTTGTGTCTTTGGAGGTGCTTATCCAGGGAAAAATTACATATTTGCTGATGAAGCCATAAGAGTTGGAGTAATACTTGCCCAACAAAAGATCCAGTTGATTTATGGAGGTGGTAGTATGGGTTTAATGGGAGCAGTCGCTACAGCAGCACACGCCGGAGGAAGTCCAGTTCTAGGAATCGTGCCAAAACTATTCACAGATTTTTGTGGACCTACCTTGGGTAAGGAAATACAAGTCTGGAGTATCCCTGAACGGATAACAATCATGTACCATTCTGCCGATGCATTCATTGCTTTACCAGGAGGTCTGGGTACATTGGAAGAAATAGCTTGCGTGGCTTCTTGGTCATCCTTGGTCACAAATAAGAAACCCATTGGTTTGCTTAATGATAACTCGTATAATTATATAGTTTTTAGTTATGTTTTATTATTGTTTTGTGTCAAATACGAGTTATTATTGTTTAGTCTAATTGTGTTTATGATCTTTTATATTTTTATGTAATTTAGTGTTTTTCACAAGTTTCTTTGAGTGATTTCAGATTACTAGAATTAAGGGCAAATCGAGTTCAGTTCCAGTTCCGACACCTTTTGCCATATCAGCTATATCTGGAGTTTCACTAAAGCAATAAGGCTGAAATTTGTAGTCGTGCAAAGCTAAGAGGCATATCTATCGTTTTCATGTTTTACACTTCTTGAAACGGAGTCGTTTTCCCTAGCGAAATCGACCATCAAAGTGGCTGATGTGCAATGACATCTGTGCTGACCTGTTTTCGTATTTTGCCCATATCTGCTCATCCACATCAGCAAATGAGCTGATTCCAATGGCTATGGATCCGTAACTGATACGGGAACCTTTGTCTAGAAGACCATATGATCAGATCAGGCCTCCAATATTGACGAAATCGACCATCAAGTTGGCTGATGTGCAATGACGTCTGTGCTGACCTGTTTTCGTATTTTGCCCATATCTTCTTATCCACATCAGCAAATGAGCTGATTCAAACGGCTATGGATCCGTACCTGATAGGGGAACCTTTTTCTAGAAGACCATGTGATCAGATCAGGCTTTCAACATTGACGAAATCGACCATCAAGTTGGCTGATCAAAATTGTCATACAATATGACGAAAATTGTTAGAAAAATGCACCCACCTATTATACCTACCTTTGAAATTTGTAAAGCTTGTCTCTTGTCATTTAGCCCTCCAAAATGTGTATAAATAGAGGGCCTTGGATGATTGTAGAGGATCATATTGTACATTGGTAGGATATTAGCCATTGTAAATAAATTCTCTAAGTTTTCTTCTTCTTTCCTTTCTCTAGTTTTCTTTTTCTTTATTTTCTTCTTCTTCTTCTTTCTTTCTTTTATTTCCTTCTTAGATTCTATTTAATTTTATGTTTATAATGCCTATGCTAGGCTAAACTTCTATTTGGTTAAGGGTGATTTCAAAGCCCTAGACATGTTTTATAATTGATTTTCAGATTCTATCTATCATTAATTTTCTATCAAAGTTGCTTATGTTCTTCTACAAGAATTGTTCATGATGTTGTCTTGATTTGTTTAGGTGTACAACTAGATAGATCTTGATAATTATCTATTGCTAGTTTAGGAGTCTTGATCCGTGTAATTGTCTTGATTTCCTATTCATAAGTGGCAATTTGTGATTAATGATTATGGTCAAGTTTTCAATAATTGCAAAGTGGAACATAACCTAAGTTGAACAATCCGAGCTTATGTGTTTGTTGCTTAGATCAACCTATCTTTCTCATCATAAAGCTGCCATTAAATTGAATCTAGAGAGCTTATTCTAGGTTGTTTGATGGTTAGAGATTAAATAGAGAGCTTGTTCTATTTAACGACAAACTAAGGAAAGATTGGGATAACAGAGCTTGTTGTTATCTACGGTTGTTAACTTTGATAGTTGGTTGATATTGATAGATCTGAAATTGATTCTTAATGATGTCTAGTGGTGGAGAATGAAACCTTAACCATATTTTTCATATTTGATTCTTCTTACTTACTTGTTTTCTTACTTTTCTAGTTTGCTTATATTTAAAAGTATATTTATTTTTATTGGCTGGTTATACCGCCTAATTTGTATATTAACTTTGTTTTACTTTTATTGGCTGGTTATACCGCCTAATTTAGTATATATATTTTTATTGGCTGGTTATACCGCCTTGCATCTTCTTCTTATTATTTACTTTAGTTTAAATCTGGCTTCAAAAACCCCTTTTCTTTTATTGTTCTTGAATTTAAGTTTTAAACTATTAACTTATAAACTAAAACCCAATCCCTGAGGACTCGACCCTTGCTAACTACTATACTTACAATTTATCTTTTTAGTGCAAGGTTAAATAAGATACACTCTTTTGGGTGCATCAAATTTTTGGCGCCGTTGCCGGGGATTGTTTCTTTAGTTTATTTGTTACTTGGTTTATTCTTATTTTCAGTTCTAATTAGTTTTATTTTCTTGTACATACAAGTTTTTCTTTTCAAATTTAAAAAAAAAAAATGGAATTGAGCAATCTAACACTTGAAGAGTTGGTGGCATACATGAACATGGAGAATCAACAAGCCAAACTCACCTCCCCAGTTCAACAAATGGCCATGGGAGGATGTCAAGGCCATCAAGTGTTCCAAGACCAATAGTATGATCATTACTCAAACACTTACCATGAGGGATGGTGGGATCATACTAATTATGGCTACTCGAAAAATTACCAAGAAGTAGATCCTTATGCCAATTACACTTATCCATCTAGCTTCAATCAATCATGGTCTCAAGAACCAGATCTTTTTCAACCACCACATATGACTCAAAACTCAGGTACTTCTTTAGAAGATCTTGTCTATTCTCTTGTTACTGATTCTTTGCAATTTCAACAGGAAACAAGGGCAAGCATCCAGAGTTTGGAAAAGCAAATGAGCCAATTGGCTAGTAGTATGGTGGGATGGGTAGCACAAAGATCTGAAGAACTCCCAGCCCAAACGATGGTTAACCCAAAGGAGAATGCTACTATTGTGACCTTGAAGAATGAGGAACAAGATGAGGATGAAACAAAATTAGAGATGGATTCTATTCTTGAGGATAATGAAGCCAAAGATCCAAATAAGAGTATTTCGGCACCTGAGGTAACGTTTAAGGTTTCACTTTTTACTAATGTTTCTTCTCCACCTTTTGCTAGTAGATTTGCAAAGTTCAAGGAGGAAGAACATGAACAACACATGCCGGAAACCTTAAACAACTTGTTTGTGGAGGTCATTCAACAAGTATCAAAATATGCTCCATTCCTCGATGACATATGCACCACAAAGGATGATGGAATAATACTTGTAATAGAGAATGCATTCACTGTTGTGCAAAGAAAGCTTCCTCTCAAACGCATAAATTTGGGAAATTTCATGTATGAGCCTGACAAGCCTAAAATGCCAAGAAGGGGTGTTGGTTAGGTTCAAAACACTAAATCAAGTGCTAATTGGGGGAGGCAGCCTAATTAGTGAAAGCATTGCCAAACTGCCATCCTCAGATTTGCTCTCTTTTTCTTTATCTTTTTCTTATGTTTTTTTTTTTTTTTTGCTAATTGTGTTTAGTGTTTTTAAGTTCGTTTAGGCTGCATAAGTTTATTTTGTTTATTAGTTCTTTTCACTTACACATGATTCTTTCATTTGGGTTAATAGCATTACATTAATGACAATGTAAGAATTATGTGTGGGGGGAAGAATTTAGGATTTTATTTAGAGTGTTTTGTTTTTGAGTCTTTTTTATGTTGTTTTTCTTTCTGATCCTTGTTTTGAAAATAACTAGATGTAAATATAATTTTTATTTTTATTTTTTTTAACCCCGGTTAAATGGCGGATAACGGTACTCCGTGATTATTTAAATCGGTTCTATCAGCTACCCACAAAACTGATATTGTATATAAATTTCTCTTTCAATTTCTCTTTCATTTTTTTTTCAGGATGGATGATATTCTCACAAGATTGCAAAAACGATTTCCTCCTTTTCCTCGAAATATTTTATTGAAGCTTTACCAAGTTCGATTTGAAAGATTAAGAATGCTTATGCACAAAGGGATTCCTGGAGACATACGTTGGATAATTGAAGCCAAGGTACGTGAAGATGAATATCTTCCTGTTTTACATTTACCAGGTACAGGTAGAAGCACTTTTGCAAAGAAGCGACGAGCAAAGCGCATGAGTTCAAATTGCCACAAATGTGCACGATGGACGTGTAACGGTAAATGTCGTTCTATTGGGATTCCGTCCTCTAATCGAGATGATAAAATTGAATTCATTAAGGATGGACTGAGTAAGGAGAATTTGGGTAATATCCAACTTTCTCTTGAGACGCATCCTAATGGAGACGTACAAAGAGAAATTCTTGATTTATGGCCGTAATTCCAAAGGGAATGGCAACATCTTGGGAATCTGATGTTAAAAGACCCTGTTTGCCAGCTTGTAAGAAAACTGGATGGGAAGCATATCCTCGACTCATAGAAGGCGTTTAAGCCGTTTCTGGACGTAAAACCAGAGGAAGATGTGAGCCATAATCACAACTACAATAAATAACTTCTCAGCTTTTGGTTTGATTTGCAATAACTTCATTTCGGTTTAATTTACGTGTTGTTCGATTTGTGTAATTATTCTCGTTTTTTTTATTGGTCTTTTACGGTTGATTTTTCTTCTCTTTTTGATTTTCTTCCTGAAATCACGCAAAAATCTTTTGTTAGGTTAACATTTTCTTCTGACAGGTCAGATACACTTTCGGCGACATTATTACTCTTATCTGATTCACTACTCAGTCCTCTATATATTACACCATGTACTCATTCTCTTTCAGGCACTCGAAAAAAAAAAATGGAAAGTACTTCGTCCCAGCGCATAAAATTTTTTTTTGTGTCTTTGGAGGTGCTTATCCAGGGAAAAATAACATATTCGCTGATGAAGCCATAAGAGTTGGAGTAATACTTGCCCAACAAAAGATCCACTTGATTTATGGAGGCGGTAGTACGGGTTTAATGGGAGCAGTCGCTACAGCAGCACACGCCGGAGGAAGTCCAGTTCTAGGAATCGTGCCAAAACTATTCACAAGTTTTTGTGGACCTACCGTGGGTAAGGAAATACAAGTCTGGAGTGTCCCTGAACGGATAACAATCATGTACCATTTTGCCGATGCATTCGTTGCTTTACCAGGAGGTCTGGGTACATTGGAAGAAATAGCTTGCGTGGCTTCTTGGTCATCTTTGGTCACAAATAAGAAACCCATTGGTTTGCTTAATATTAATGGTTATTTTAGTAATTTGCTTTCATATTTAGATAATGCTGTGGATAATGGATTCATGTTTTCAGAGGCAAGGAGAACCATAATTTCTGCTACAACCATTGAAGATTTACTCAAAAAGCTCCAAGCTTATGAGTATTTATCTGCTACGGTTGTTTCGCAAACGCTCGGAAAAAGAAAAAGAGATATGGACGAGCAAGGAGTGGATTGCACTTTGTCTTTGTGACATTATCTAACATTTTGTTTGTTGTGTCTCAGTTATAATAAATGGTTAGCAACCTCTGCAGGTAATATCTCCTAAATTCTACCTTTAAAATTTGACATTGGGGACAATGTCATATTTTAGTAGGGGGTAAGGGACATATTTTGCTAATTTAAAAAAAAAAAAAAAATTTGTTGTGTTTTAAGCAATTTAGAAGTATTCATTCTGAACAAGGTCTGAGTAAGGAAGACTTGAGACATACCTTGTCAGTTTGATTTTAATCTTTTTATGTTTACTTGTTAATTTTTGTTTAGTATTTTAGGATTATTTAGGTTGCATGAGTTTGTTTTGTTTTGAGTCTTAGTTGTTCCTATTCTTATGTTATTAGTTCTTTTCTCTTACACATGATTCTTTCATTTGGGTTAATAGACTTACATTGAGGACAATGTAAGAATTAAGTGTGGGGGGAATGATTTAGGATTTCTTTTATTTTTGTCTACTATTTTTTTTTATGAGTCTTTATTATTATTTTTAGTGTGTTTTAGTTACTTTCAATACTATGATGAGATATGAATTGCATAAGTCTAAAACAGATTTATTAGTGAGAAGATTTTCATGAGAATTGAGCTTGATATCAACCTTTTTATGAGCCAATGTTAATATGATATGTTGATTGAGAAAGAAGCATGTTTAGACTTAATCTGACTTGTATAATCATCCTTGTGAGTTTTTAAGCCTATAATGATTGATGCATTATATAAATCAATCTAATTTCTTTCTTGAGTGCTCTTATGATTACATGATTCTCTAGAACTTGCTTTAGACCTTGTTGAGACTATATTGATGCATGTGACAACATGAATATGATAGAGGCATTAGGATTTTTAGCCAGGGCCAAACAGCCATCCCTTATTGATGTTCCAAGAGAACACACCCTTAATGAACCAATTTGAGCCTACATTGAATAAGCTATCTCTTTGGTAACCATAACTTGTCCCTAACCTAAATATACTTATATCCTTACCTTTGTTCCAAAGATGAATTAGCATGTTTTGAGACAAGTTGCAAAGACAAGGAAGATCTATTGAAAATTTGGGTTAGAAACAAGAAATATGTGTGGGGGGGAAAGAAAAGAAAAGTCAAGAAAAAAAAAAGAAATGGAATACTGGCAAATACATTCCTATGTAAAAAAAAAAAATATGAATCATCTCTTGAATTTGGGGAAAAAGAAAAAGATGTTACAAAGTTGTTTAGAATGAAGAAAAGGCCCAACATGAATATCCGGCCTAGGTGACTATGTACTTGATAACTCGTATAATTATATAGTTTTTAGTTATGTTTTATTATTGTTTTGTGTCAAATACGAGTTATTATTGCTTAGTCTAATTGTGTTTATGATCTTTTATATTTTTATGTAATTTGGTTTTTTTTTACGAGTTTCTTTGAGTGATTTCAGATTAGTAGGTTAAATCAACAATTAAGGGCAAATTCAGTTCAGTTCCAGTTCCGACACCTTTTTTCATATCAGCTATATATGGAGTTTCACTGAAGCAATAAGGCTGAAATATTAACCGTGCAAAGTTAAGAGGCATATCTAAATTTTTCATGTTTTACACTTCTTGAAACGGAGTCGTTTTCCCTAGCGAAATCGACCATCAAGTTGGCTGATGTGCAATGACGTCTGTGCTGACCTGTTTTGGTATTTTGCCCATATCTTCTGATCCACATCAGCAAATGAGCTGATTCTAACGGCTATGGATCACTAACTGATAGGGGAACATTTTTCTAGAAGACCATGTGATCAGAGCAAGCTTCCAATATTGACAAAATCGACCATCAAGTTGGCTGATCAAAATTGTCATACAATATGACGAAAATTGTTAGAAAAATGCACTCACCTATTATACCTACCTTTGAAATTTGTAAAGCTTGTCTCTTGTCATTTAGTCCTCCAAAATGTGTATAAATAGAGGGCCTTGGATGATTGTATGAGGCATTGTACATTGGTAGGATATTAGCCATTGTAATAAAATTCTCTAAGTTTTCTTCTTCTTTCTTTTCTCTAGTTTTCTTTTTCTTTATTTTCTTCTTCTTTCTTTCTTTCTTTTATTTCCTTCTTAGATTCTCTTTAATTTTATGTTTATGTTTACAATGCCTATGCTAGGCTAAACTTCTATTTGGTTAAGGGTGATTTCAAAGCCCTAGACATGTTTTGTGATTGATTTTCAGATTCTATCTATCATTAATTTTCTATCAAAGTTGCTTATGTTCTTCTACAAGAATTGTTCATGATGTTGTCTTGATTTATTTAGGTGTACAACTAGATAGATCTTGATAATTATCTATTGCTAGTCTAGGAGTCTTGATCCGTGTAATTGTCTTGATTTCCTATTCATAAGTGGCAATTTGTGATTAATGATTATGGTCAAGTTTTCAATAATTGCAAAGTGGAACATAACCTAAGTTGAACAATCTGAGCTTATGTGTTTGTTGCTTAGATCAACCTATCTTTCTCATCATAAAGCTACCATTAAATTGAATTTAGAGAGCTTATTCTAGGTTGTTTAATGGTTAGAGATTAAATAGAGAGCTTGTTCTATTTAACGACAAACTAAGGAAAGATTGGGATAACAGAGCTTGTTGTTATCTACGGTTGTTAACTTTGATAGTTGGTTGATATTGATAGATCTGAAATTGATTCTTAATGATGTCTAGTGGTGGAGAATGAAACCTTAACCATATTTTTCATATTTGATTCTTCTTACTTACTTCTTTTCTTACTTTTCTAGTTTGCTTATTTTTAAAAGTATATTTATTTTTATTGGCTGGTTATACCGCCTAATTTGTATATTAACTTTGTTTTATTTTTATTGGCTGGTTATACCGCCTAATTTAGTATATATATTTTTATTGGCTGGTTATACCGCCTTGCATCTTATTCTTATTATTTACTTTAGTTTAAATCTGGCTTCAAAAACCCCTTTTCTTTTATTGTTTTCTTTGAACGTAAGTTATAAACTAATAACTCATAGATTAAAACCCAATCCCTGAGGACTCGACCCTTGCTAATCATTATACTTACAATTGATCTTTTTAGTGCAAGGTTAAATAAGATACACTCTTTTGGGTGCATCAGTACTTGTAAAGAGTTTTGAGAAGTTTCTTTGTATGATCTTATTATGTCTCTAAACTTTATGAACTCTTTGGAACCTTTGTGATATCTTTATCCTTTTGTTCTTCAACCACATTACAAACCCCTTGGCCCCATTACAACCTTGATTAAAGACCTCTTGATTCATGAAGTTGTATGATCTAAATAGTGGAGAATAGGTGGACAAGCAAGAATATGGTAGAACTGTTTTCATGAGATTGATTGAGTGTAAACACTTTACCACTACTTTAAAGAATGAAAATCATGAGAGTATCCCATGTGAGTAGTTGAGATTAAGTTTGAATATGCACTATTTTGATTGAAATATGTTATGTTAATATTGGCTTAACTCAAACAATTTACATTCAAGCATGCTTTTTTGTGAAATTCTTTAAGCTATTGATTAGTTTATAAGACTTGTTCAAAGATTGTCTCTAATGTGTATTGAAAGGATTAGGAGTAAATATTTTTAGTATATGTAGTTTATTTATATTTTAGTTTTTCAATGTTTGTGGGTATCGTTCTAGTAAACCCTCACGAGACTAAACTCGTCCACTAGGGACACCTAGGGGTTTAAAGGCTTGTGTCACATGCTAAGTGCCACCGTGATTTCCTACGAAAGTGGATTAGATTAGATTTTCTTATTTTATTTTTATTTGTTTTTGCTCGAGGACTAGCAACAATCTAAGTGTGGGGGTGTGATAACTCGTATTATTATATAGTTTTTAGTTATGTTTTATTATTGTTTTGTGTCAAATACGAGTTATTATTGCTTAGTCTAATTGTGTTTATGATCTTTTATATTTTTATGTAATTTGGTTTTTTTTTACGAGTTTCTTTGAGTGATTTCAGATTACTAGGTTAAATCAATAATTAAGGGCAAATTCAGTTCAGTTCCAGTTCCGACACCTTTTGCCATATCAGCTATATCTGGAGTTTCATTGAAGCAATAAGGCTGAAATTTTAACCGTGCAAAGCTAAGAGGCATATCTAACTTTTTCATGTTTTACACTTCTTGAAACGGAGTCGTTTTCCCTAGCGAAATCGACCATCAAGTTGGCTGATGTGCAATGACGTCTGTGCTGACCTGTTTTGGTATTTTGCCTATATCTTCTGATCCACATCAGCAAATGAGCTGATTCCAACGGCTACGGATCACTAACTGATAGGGGAACATTTTTCTAGAAGACCATGTGATCAGATCAAGCTTCTAATATTGACAAAATCGACCATCAAGTTGGCTGATCAAAATTGTCATACAATATGACGAAAATTGTTAGAAAAATGCACCCACCTATTATACCTACCTTTGAAATTTGTAAAGCTTGTCTCTTGTCATTTAGTCCTCCAAAATGTGTATAAATAGAGGGCCTTGGATGATTGTAAGAGGTATTGTACATTGGTAGGATATTAGCCATTGTAATAAAATTCTCTAAGTTTTCTTCTTCTTTCTTTTCTCTAGTTTTCTTTTTCTTTATTTTCTTATTCTTCTTTCTTTCTTTTATTTCCTTCTTAGATTCTCTTTAATTTTATGTTTATGTTTACAATGCCTATGCTAGGCTAAACTTCTATTTGGTTAAGGGTGATTTCAAAGCCCTAGACATGTTTTGTGATTGATTTTCAGATTCTATCTATCATTAATTTTCTATCAAAGTTGCTTATGTTCTTCTACAAGAATTGTTCATGATGTTGTCTTTATTTATTTAGGTGTACAACTAGATAGATCTTGATAATTATCTATTGCTAGTCTAGGAGTCTTGATCCGTGTAATTGTCTTGATTTCCTATTCATAAGTGGCAATTTGTGATTAATGGTTATGGTCAAGTTTTCAATAATTGCAAAGTGGAACATAACCTAAGTTGAACAATCCGAGCTTATGTGTTTGTTGCTTAGATCAACCTATCTTTCTCATCATAAAGCTGCCATTAAATTGAATTTAGAGAGCTTATTCTAGGTTGTTTAATGGTTAGAGATTAAATAGAGAGCTTGTTCTATTTAATGACAAACTAAGGAAAGATTGGGATAACAGAGCTTGTTGTTATCTACGGTTGTTAACTTTGATAGTTGGTTGATATTGATAGATTTGAAATTGATTCTTAATGATGTCTAGTGGTGGAGAATGAAACCTTAACCATATTTTTCATATTTGATTCTTCTTACTTACTTGTTTTCTTACTTTTCTAGTTTGCTTATTTTTAAAAGTATATTTATTTTTATTGGCTGGTTATACCGCCTAATTTGTATATTAACTTTGTTTTATTTTTATTTGCTGGTTATACCGCCTAATTTAGTATATATATTTTTATTGGCTGGTTATACCGCCTAATTTAGTATATATATTTTTATTGGCTGGTTATACCGCCTTGCATCTTATTCTTATTATTTACTTTAGTTTAAATCTGGCTTCAAAAACCCCTTTTCTTTTATTGTTTTCTTTGAACGTAAGTTATAAACTAATAACTCATAGATTAAAACCCAATCCCTGAGGACTCGACCCTTGCTAATCATTATACTTACAATTGATCTTTTTAGTGCAAGGTTAAATAAGATACACTCTTTTGGGTGTACCAAGTCTTGATCCGTGTAATTGTCTTGATTTCCTATTCATAAGTGGCAATTTGTGATTAATGATTATGGTCAAGTTTTCAATAATTGCAAAGTGGAACATAACCTAAGTTGAACAATCCGAGCTTATGTGTTTGTTGCTTAGATCAACCTGTCTTTCTCATCATAAAGCTGCCATTAAATTGAATTTAGAGAGCTTATTCTAGGTTGTTTAATGGTTAGAGATTAAATAGAGAGCTTGTTCTATTTAACGACAAACTAAGGAAAGATTGGGATAACAGAGCTTGTTGTTATCTACGGTTGTTAACTTTGATAGTTGGTTGATATTGATAGATCTGAAATTGATTCTTAATGATGTCTAGTGGTGGAGAATGAAACCTTAACCATATTTTTTATATTTGATTCTTCTTACTTACTTGTTTTCTTACTTTTCTAGTTTGCTTATTTTTAAAAGTATATTTATTTTTATTGGCTGGTTATACCGCCTAATTTGTATATTAACTTTGTTTTATTTTTATTGGCTGGTTATACCGCCTAATTTAGTATATATATTTTTATTGGCTGGTTATACCGCCTTGCATCTTATTCTTATTATTTACTTTAGTTTAAATCTGGCTTCAAAAACCCCTTTTCTTTTATTGTTTTCTTTGAACGTAAGTTATAAACTAATAACTCATAGATTAAAACCCAATCCCTGAGGACTCAACCCTTGCTAATCATTATACTTACAATTGATCTTTTTAGTGCAAGGTTAAATAAGATACACTCTTTTGGGTGCATCAAATTTTTGGCGCCGTTGCCGGGGATTGTTTTCTTTAGTTTATTTGTTACTTGGTTTATTCTTATTTTCAGTTCTAATTAGTATTATTTTCTTGTACATACATGTTTTTCTTTTCAAATTTTGAAAAAAAAAAGATGGAATTAAGCAATCTAACACTTGAAGAGTTGGTGGCATACATGAACATGGAGAATCAACAAGCCAATCTCACTTCTTCAGTTCAACAATTGGCCATGGGAGGATGTCAAGGCCATCAATGGTTCCCAGACCAACCGCATGATCATTACTCCAACACTTACCATGAGGGATGGTGGGATAATACTAATTATGGCTACTCGAAAAATTACCAAGAAGTAGATCCTGATGCCAATTACACTCATCCATCTAGCTTCAATCAATCATGGTCTCAAGAACCAGATCTTTTTCAACCACCACATATGACTCAAAACTCAGGTACTTCTTTAGAAGATCTTGTATATTCTCTTGTTATTGATACTTTGCAATTTCAACAGGAAACAAGGGCAAGCATCCAGAGTTCGGAAAGGCAAATGAGCCTATTGGCTAGTAGTACGGTTGAATTAGTAGCAGAAAGATCTCTAGCACTCCCTTCCCAAACGGTGATTAACCCAAAGGAGAATGCTACTATTGTGACCTTGAGAAATGAGGAACAAGATGAGGATGAGACAAAACCAAAGATGGATTCACTTCTTGAGGATAATGAAGCCACCATTCAAATTGAGAGTACTTTGACACCTCAGGTAGCTTTTAAGGTTCTTATTTCTACTAATGTTCCTTCTCCACTTTTTCCTAGCAGATTTGCAAAGTCCAAAAAGGTGGAACATGAACAACAATTTTTGGAAACCTTAAACAGCTTGCTTGTGGATGCCATTAGACAAGTACCAAGATATGCACAATTCCTCAAAGAGCTATACTCCACCAAGAATGATGAAATAATACGTGTGGGGGAGAAGGCATTGGCTGTTTTGCAAAGAAAACTTCCTCCAAAACGCAAAAATCCGAGAAGTTTCATGTCTAAGCCAAAAGATCCTAAAAAGCCAAGAAGGGGAATTGGCTAGGCTGAAAACAATCAATCAAGTGCTAATTGGGTGAGGCAGCCTAATTAGTGAAAGCATTGCCAAACTGCCATCCTCAGATTTGCTCTCTTTTTCTTTATCTTTTTCTTATGTTTCTTTGTTAATTGTGTTTAGTGTTTTTAAGTTCATTTAGGCTGCATAAGTTTATTTTGTTTATTAGTTCTTTTCACTTACACATGATTCTTTCATTTGGGATTAATAGGATTACATTAATGACAATGTAAGAATTATGAGTGGGGGGAAGAATTTAGGATTTTATTTAGAGTGTTTTGTTTTTGAGTTTTTTTATGTTGTTTTTCTTTCTGATCCTTGTTTTGAAAATAACTAAATGTAAATATAATTTTTATTTTTTTAACCCCGGTTAAATGGCGGATAACGGTACTCCGTGATTATTTAAATCGATTCCATTAGCTACCCACAAAACTGATATTGTATATAAATTTCTCTTCCAATTTCTCTTTCATTTTTTTTCATTTTTTTCAGGATGGATGATATTCTCACAAGATTGCAGAAACGATTTCCTCCTTTTCCTCGAAATATTTTACTGAAGCTTTACCAAGTTCGATTTGAAAGATTAAGAATGCTTATGCACAAAGGGATTCCTGAAGACATACGTTGGATAATTGAAGCCAAGGTCAAATACACTTTCGGCGACATTATTACTCTTGTCTGATTCACTACTCAGTCCTCTATATATTACACCATGTACTCATTCTCTTTCAGGCACTCGAAAAAAAAATGGAAAATACTTCGTCCCAGCGCATTAAAATAATTTGTGTCTTTGGAGGTGCTTATCCAGGGAAAAATAACATATTTTCTGATGAAGCCATAAGAGTTGGAGTAATACTTGCCCAACAAAAGATCCAGTTGATTTATGGAGGTGGTAGTACGGGTTTAATGGGAGCAGTCGCTACAGCAGCACACGCCGGAGGAAGTCCAGTTCTAGGAATCGTTCCAAAACTATTCACAGGTTTTTGTGGACCTACCGTGGGTAAGGAAATACAAGTCTGGAGTATCCCTGAACGGATGACAATCATGTACCATTGTGCCGATGCATTCATTGCTTTACTAGGAGGTCTGGGTACATTGGAAGAAATAGCTTGCGTGGCTTCTTGGTCATCTTTGGTCACAAAAAAGAAACCCATTGGTTTGCTTAATATTAATGGTTATTTTAGTAATTTGCTTTCATATTTAGATAATGCTGTGGAAAATGGATTCATGTTTTCAGAGGCAAGGAGAACCATAATTTCTGCTACAACCATTGAAGATTTACTCAAAAAGCTCCAAGCTTATGAGTATTTATCTGCTACGGTTGTTTCGCAAACGCTCGGAAAAAGAAAAAGAGATATGGACGAGCAAGGAGTGAATTGCACTTTGTCTTTGTGACATTATCTAACATTTTGTTTGTCGTGTCTCAGTTATAATAAGTGGTTAGCAACCTCTGCAGGTAATATCTCCTAAATTCTACCTTTAAAATTTGACATTGGGGACAATGTCATATTTTAGTAGGGGGTAAGGGACATATTTTGCTAATTTTAAAAAAAAAAAAAATTGTTGTGTTTTAAGCCATTTAGAAGTATTCATTCTGAACAATGTCTGAGTAAGGGAGACTTGAGACATACCTTGTCAGTTTGATTTCTTCTTTTCAAAAAAAAAAAAAAAATTTGGTGTGTTTTAAGCCATTTAGAAGTATTCATTCTGAACAAGGTCTGAGTAAGGGAGACTTGAGACATACCTTGTCAGTTTGATTTCTTCTTTTCAAAAAAAAAAAAAGTTTGTTGTGTTTTAAGCAATTTAGAAGTATTCATTCTGAACAAGGTCTGAGTAAGGGAGACTTGAGACATACCTTGTCAGTTTGATTTTAATCTTTTTATGTTTACTTGTTAATTTTTTTTTAGTATTTTAGGATTATTTAGGTTGCATGAGTTTGTTTTGTTTTGAGTCTTAGTTGTTCCTATTCTTATGTTATTAGTTCTTTTCTCTTACACATGATTCTTTCATTTGGGTTAATAGACTTACATTGAGGACAATGTAAGAATTAAGTGTGGGGGAAATGATTTAGGATTTCTTTTATTTTTGTCTACTATTTTTTTTATGAGTCTTTATTATTATTTTTAGTGTGTTTTAGTTCATTTTCAATACTATGATGAGATATGAATTGCATAAGTCTAAAACAGATTTATTAGTGAGAAGATTTTCATGAGAATTGAACTTGATATCAATCGTTTTATGAGCCAATGTTAATATGATATGTTGATTGAGAATGAAGCATGTTTAGACTTAATCTGACTTGTATAATCATCCTTGTGAGTTTTTGAGCCTATAATGATTGACGCATTATACAAATCAATCTAATTTCTTTCTTGAGTGCTCTTATGATTACATGATTCTCTAGAACTTGCTTTAGACCTTGTTGAGACTATATTGATGCATGTGACAACATGAATATGATAGAGGCATTAGGATTTTTAGCCAGGGCCAAACAGCCATCCCTTATTGATGTTCCAAGAGAACACACCCTTAGTGAACCAATTTGAGCCTACATTGAATAAGCTATCTCTTTGGTAACCATAACTTGTCCCTAACCTAAATATACTTATATCCTTACCTTTGTTCCAAAGATGAATTAGCATGTTTTGAGACAAGTTGCAAATACAAGGAAGATCTATTGAAAATTTGGGTTAGAAACAAGAAATAAGTGTGGGGGGGGGGGGAAAGAAAAGAAAAGTCAAAAGAAAAAAAAAATGGAATACTGGCAAATACATTCCTATGTAAAAAAAAAATATGAATCATCTCTTGAATTTTGGGAAAAAGAAAAAGATGTTACAAAGTTGTTTAGAATGAAGAAAAGGCCCAACATGAATATCCGGCCTAGGTGACTATGTACTTGTAAAGAGTTTTGAGAAGTTTCTTTGTATGATCTTATTATGTCTCTAAACTTTATGAACTCTTTGGAACCTTTGTGATATCTTTATCCTTTTGTTCTTCAACCACATTACAAACCCCTTGGCCCCATTACAACCTTGATTAAAGACCTCTTGATTCATGAAGTTGTATGATCTAAATAGTGGAGAATAGGTGGACAAGAAAGAATATGGTAGAACTGTTTTCATGAGATTGATTGAGTGTAAACACTTTACCACTACTTTAAAGAATGAAAATCATGAGAGTATCCCATGTGAGTAGTTGAGATTAAGTTTGAATATGCACTATTTTGATTGAAATATGTTATGTTAATATTGGCTTAACTCAAACAATTTACATTCAAGCATGATTTTTTGTGAAATTCTTTAAGCTATTGATTAGTTTATAAGACTTGTTCAAAGATTGTCTCTAATGTGTATTGAAAGGATTAGGAGTAAATATTTTTAGTATATGTAGTTTATTTATATTTTAGTTTTTCAATGTTTGTGGGTATCGTTCTAGTAAACCCTCACGAGACTAAACTCGTCCACTAGGGACACCAAGGGGTTTAAAGGCTTGTGTCACATGCTAAGTGCCACCGTGATTTCCTACGAAAGTGGATTAGATTAGATTTTCTTATTTTATTTTTATTTGTTTTTGCTCGAGGACTAGCAACAATCTAAGTGTGGCCAACTAGATAAATCTAAGTTGAACAATCCGAGCTTATGTGTTTGTTGCTTAGATCAACCTATCTTTCTTATCATAAAGCTGCCATTAAATTGAATTTAGAGAGCTTATTCTAGGTTGTTTGATGGTTAGAGATTAAATAGAGAGCTTGTTCTATTTAACGACAAACTAAGGAAAGATTGGGATAACAGAGCTTGTTGTTATCTACGGTTGTTAACTTTGATAGTTGGTTGATATTGATAGATCTGAAATTGGTTCTTAATGATGTCTAGTGGTGGAGAATGAAACCTTAACCATATTTCTCTCATATTTGATTTCTTATTTCTTACTTGCATCTTACTTTTCTTGTTTGCTAATTTTTAACACTATTTCAAAACCCCCTTTTATTTTGTTTTCTTTGAACGTAAGTTATAAACTAATAACTCATAGATTAAAACCCAATCCTAGAGGACTCGACCCTTGCTAATCACTATACTCTACAATTGATTCTTTTTAAGTGCAAGGTTAAATAAGATACACTCTTTTGGGTGCATCAAAAGGCTTGTGTCACATGCTAAGTGCCACCGTGATTTCCTACGAAAGTGGATTAGATTAGATTTTCTTATTTTATTTTTATTTGTTTTGCTCGAGGACTAGCAAAAAGCTAAGTGTGGGGGTATTTGATAAGCTCATAAAATATACATTTTATGCCTTTCTACCTTTAGTTTTGTTATGTTTTCGATCTTTATCTTGTTTACTTATATTATGTTTTTGAATTTTAGGTACAATAAGGAGAATGAAGTCAAAAGATGTCAATAATGATGGTAAAGAGCTTACAAAATCATAATTACAAGATGGAAGAAGACTTGGGAGTCAAAAATATCAATTTTTCGTTGAAAAGCAATAAGGCAGATTTGACCTCTGGAGCTTGTTTTAAGGAAAACATGATGTTTGATTCTTTATTTGAAGAAACTTCCTTCTTGACTTTTGAATCTGACTTCATTATCTTTCCATCGATATATTATGGGCCCAAATCGGATAAGAAACGGGCATTCAAAAGGGCTCTAGAATATCTCCCTAAAGAATCCTGCGGCCAGAAAAACCCTAATCGCAAATCTGAAAAAATAAAAAAAAGGCAAAAACATGATTTTTGCACCTCCAGGCTTACTTGTGCGGCAAAGAGTTATTCTCAGGGTTTTAAAGCTCTATAAATACCATCTTTTGAGCCACAAACTAGACATCTTTTGGGGAGACTCAAAGATCATCATTATTCTTCTTCTTTATTCTTTTATTTTCTTTTTAGTTTTATGTATATATTATATATGCCTATTCTAGGCTAAACTTCTATTTGGTTAAGGGTGATTTCAAAGCCCTAGACATGTTTTGTAATTGATTTTCAGATTCTATCTATCATTAATTTTCTATCAAAGTTGCTTATGTTCTTCTAAAAGAATTGTTTATGATGATGTCTTCATTTGTTTAGGTGTACAACTAGATCGATCTTGATAATTATCTATTGCTAGTTTAGGAGTCTTGATTCGTGTAATTGTCTTGATTTCCTATTCATAAGTGGCAATTTGTGATTAATGATTATGGTCAAGTTTTCGATAATTGCAAAGTGGAACATAACCTAAGTTGAACAATCCGAGCTTATGTGTTTGTTGCTTAGATCAACCTATCTTTCTCATCATAAAGCTGCCATTAAATTGAATTTAGAGAGCTTATTCTAGGTTGTTTGATGGTTAGAGATTAAATAGAGAGCTTGTTCTATTTAACGACAAACTAAGGAAAGTTTGGGATAACAGAGCCTGTTGTTATCTACGGTTGTTAACTTTGATAGTTGGTTGATATTGATAGATCTGAAATTGGTTCTTAATGATGTCTAGTGGTAGAGAATGAAACCTTAACCATATTTCTCTCATATTTGATTTCGTATTTCTTACTTGCATCTTACTTTTCTTGTTTGCTTATTTTTAAAACTATTTCAAAACCCCCTTTTCTTTTGTTTTCTTTGAACCTAAATTATTAACTAATAACTCATAGATTAAAACCCAATCCCTGAGGACTCGACCCTTGCTAATCACTATACTCTACAATTGATTTTTTTTTTTTTAAGTGCAAGGTTAAACAAGATACACTCTTTTGGGTGCATCAGTCTTCAATGTTTGTGGGTATCGTCCTAGTAAACCCTCACGAGACCAAACTCGTCCACTAGGGACACCTAGGGGTTTAAAGGCTTGTGTCACATGCTAAGTGCCACCGTGATTTCCTACAAAAGTGGATTAGATTAGATTTTCTTATTTTATTTTTATTTTGTTTTGCTCGAGGACTAGGAAAAAGCTAAGTGTGGGGGTATTTGATAAGCTCATAAAATATACATTTTATGCCTTTCTACCTTTAGTTTTTGTCATGTTTTCGATCTTTATCTTGTTTACTTATAATATGTTTTTTAATTTTAGGTACAATAAGGAGAATGAAGTCAAAATATGTCAATAATGATGGTAAAGAGCTTACAAAATCATAAAAAAAAAGATGGAAGAAGACTTGGGAGTCAAAAATATCAATTTCTGGTTGAAAAGCAATCAGGCAGATTTGACCTCTGGAGATTGTTGTAAGGAAAACATGATGTTAGATTCTTTATTTGAAGAAACTTCCTCTTAACTTTTGAAGTTGACTTGATAATCTTTCCAACGATATATTATGGGCCCAAATCGGATAAGAAATGGGCAACCGAATTGGCGCTAGAAGATCTCCGTAAAGAACCCTACGGCCAAAAAAACCCTAACCGCAATTCTAAAAAAAAGGTAAAAACGTGATTTTTCTGCCTCCAGGCTTACTTGTGCGGCAAGGACTTATTCTCAGGGTTTTAAGGCTCTATAAATACCATCTTTTGAGCCACAAACTAGACATCTTTTGAGGAGACTCAAGGATCATCATTATTATTCTTCTTCTTTTCCATTCTTTTATTTTCTTTTTAGTTTTATGTATATATTATCTATGCCTATGCTAGGATAAACTTCTATTTGGTTAAGGGTGATTTCAAAGCCCTAGACATGTTTTGTAATTGATTTTCAGATTCTATCTATCATTAATTTTCTATCAAAGTTGCTTATGTTCTTCTACAAGAATTGTTTATGATGTTGTCTTGATTTACTTAGGTGTACAACTAGATAGATCTTGATAATTATCTAAGGCTAGTTTAGGAGTCTTGATCCGTGTAATTGTCTTGATTTCCTATTCATAAGTGGCAATTTGTGATTAATGATTATGGTCAAGTTTTCGATAATTGCAAAGTGGAACATAACCTAAGTTGAACAATCCGAGCTTATGTGTTTTTTGCTTAGATCAACCTATCTTTCTCATCATAAAGCTGCCATTAAATTGAATTTAGAGAGCTTATTCTAGGTTGTTTGATGGTTAGAGATTAAATAGAGAGCTTGTTCTATTTAACGACAAACTAAGGAAAGATTGGGATAACAGAGCTTGTTGTTATCTACGGTTGTTAACTTTGATAGTTGGTTGATATTGATAGATCTGAAATTGATTCTTAATGATGTCTAGTGGTGGAGAATGAAACCTTAACCATATTTTTCATATTTGATTCTTCTTACTTACTTGTTTTCTTACTTTTCTAGTTTTCTTATTTTTAAAAGTATATTTATTTTTATTGGCTGGTTATACCGCCTAATTTGTATATTAACTTTGTTTTATTTTTATTGGCTGGTTATACCACCTAATTTAGTATATATATTTTTATTGGCTGGTTATACCGCCTAATTTAGTATATATATTTTTATTGGCTGGTTATACCGCCTTGCATCTTATTCTTATTATTTACTTTAGTTTAAATCTGGCTTCAAAAACCCATTTTCTTTTATTGTTTTCTTCGAACGTAAGTTATAAACTAATAACTCATAGATTAAAACCCAATCCCTGAGGACTCGACCCTTGCTAATCATTATACTTACAATTGATCTTTTTAGTGCAAGGTTAAATAAGATACACTCTTTTGGGTGCATCAAATTTTTGGCGCCGTTGCCGGGGATTGCTTTCTTTAGTTTATTAGTTTATTGGTTTATTCTTATTTTCTGTTCTAATTAGTTTTATTTTCTTGTACATACAAGTTTTTCTTATCAAATTTTCAAAAAAAATAAATAAAAAAAAAAAAACGATGGAATTGAGCAATCTAACACTTGAAGAGTTGGTGGCATACGTGAACATGGAGAATCAACAAGCCAATCTCACTTCCTCAGTTCAACAATTGGCCATGGGAGGATGTCAAGGCCATCAATGGTTCCAAGACCAACCGCATGATCATTACTCCAACACTTACCATGAGGGATGGTGGGATCATACTAATTATGGCTACTCAAAAAATTACCAAGAAGTAGATCCTTATGCCAATTACACTCATCCATCTAGCTTCAATCAATCATGGTCTCAAGAACCAGATCTTTTTCAACCACCACATATGACTCAAAACTCAGGTACTTCTTTAGAAGATCTTGTACATTCTCTTGTTACTGATACTTTGCAATTTCAACAGGAAACAAGGGCAAGCATCCAAAGTTTGGAAAGGCAAATGAGCCTATTGGCTAGTAGTGTGGTGGAATTAGTAGCAGAAAGATCTCTAGCACTCCCTTCCCAAACGGTGATTAACCCAAAGGAGAATGCTACTATTGTGACCTTGAGAAATGAGGAACAAGATGAGGATGAGACAAAACCAAAGATGGATTCACTTCTTGAGGATAATGATGCCACCATTCAAATTGAGAGTATTTCGGCACCTGAGGTAACGTTTAAGATTCCAATTTTTACTAATGTTTCTTCTCCACCTTTCCCTAGTAGATTCGCAAAGTTCAAGGAGGAAGAACATGAACAAAACATGCTGGAAACCTTAAACAGTTTGTTTGTGGATGCCATTCAACAAGTACCAACATATGCTCCATTCCTCGATGAGATATGCACCACAAAGGATGATGGAATAATACTTGTAATGGAGAATGCATCCAGTTTTGTGCAAAGAAAGCTTCCTATCAAACGCTCAAATTTGGGAAGTTTCATGAATGAGCCTAACAAGCCTAAAAAGCCAAGAAGGGGAATTGGCTAGGCTGAAAACAATCAATCAAGTGCTAATTGGGGGAGGCAGCCTAATTAGTGAAAGCATTGCCAAACTGCCATCCTCAGATTTGCTCTCTTTTTCTTTATCCTTTTCTTATGTTTCTTTGTTAATTGTGTTTAGTGTTTTTAAGTTCATTTAGGCTGCATAAGTTTATTTTGTTTATTAGTTCTTTTCACTTACACATGATTCTTTCATTTGGGTTAATAGCATTACATTAATGACAATGTAAGAATTATGTGTGGGGGGAAGAATTTAGGATTTTATTTAGAGTGTTTTGTTTTTGAGTCTTTTTATGTTGTTTTTCTTTCTGATCCTTGTTTTGAAAATAACTAGATGTAAATATAATTTTTATTTTTATTTTTTTAACCCCGGTTAAATGGCGGATAACGGTACTCCGTGATTATTTAAGTCGGTTCCATCAGCTACCCACAAAACTGATATTGTATATAAATTTCTCTTCCAATTTCTCTTTCATTTTTTTCATTTTTTTTTCAGGATGGATGATATTCTCACAAGATTGCAGAAACGATTTCCTCCTTTTCCTCGAAATATTTTACTGAAGCTTTACCAAGTTCGATTTGAAAGATTAAGAATGCTAATGCACAAAGGGATTCCTGAAGACATACGTTGGATAATTGAAGCCAAGGTACGTGAAGATGAATATCTGCCTGTTTTACATTTACCAGGTACAGGTAGAAGCACTTTTGCAAAGAAGCGACGAGCAAAGCGCATGAGTTCAAACTGCCACAAATGTGCACGATGGACGTGTAACGGTAAATGTCGTTCTATTGGGATTCCGTCCTCTAATCGAGATGATAAAATTGAATTCATTAAGGATGGACTGAGTAAGGAGAATTTGGGTAATATCCAACTTTCTCTTGAGACGCATCCTAGTGGAGACGTACAAAGAGAAATTCTTGATTTATGGCCGCAATCCCAAAGGGAATGGCAACATCTTGGGAATCTGATGTTAAAAGACCCTGTTTGCCAGCTTGTAAGAAAACTGGATGGGAAGCATATCCTCGACTCATAGAAGGCGTTTAAGCCGTTTCTGGACGTAAAACCAGAGGAAGATGTGAGCCACAATCACAACTACAATAAATGACTTCTCAGCTTTTGGTTTGATTTGCAATAACTTTATTTTGGTTTAATTTACGTGTTGTTCGATTTGTGTAATTATTCTCGTTTTTTTTTATTTGTCTTTTACGGTTGATTTTTTCTTCTCTTTTTGATTTTCTTCCTGAAATCACGCAAAAATCTTTTGTTAGGTTAACATTTTCTTCTGACAGGTCAGATACACTTTCGGCGACATTATTACTCTTGTCTGATTCACTACTCAGTCCTCTATATATTACACCATGTACTCATTCTCTTTCAGGCACTCGAAAAAAAAAAGAAAAAAAAAATGGAAAGTACTTCGTCCCAACGCATTAAAAAAATTTGTGTTTTTGGAGGTGCTTATCCAGGGAAAAATAACATATTCGCTGATGAAGCCATAAGAGTTGGAGTAATACTTACCCAACAAAAGATCCAGTTGATTTATGGAGGCGGTAGTACGGGTTTAATGGGAGCAGTCGCTACAGCAGCACACGCCGGAGGAAGTCCAGTTCTAGGAGTCGTGCCAAAACTATTCACAGATTTTTGTGGACCTACCGTGGGTAAGGAAATACAAGTCTGGAGTATCCCTGAACGGATAACAATCATGTACCATTCTGCCGATGCATTCATTGCTTTACCAGGAGGTCTGGGTACATTGGAAGAAATAGCTTGCGTGGCTTCTTGGTCATCTTTGGTCACAAATAAGAAACCCATTGGTTTGCTTAATATTAATGGTTATTTTAGTAATTTTCTTTCATATTTAGATAATGCTGTGGATAATGGATTCATGTTTTCAGAGGCAAGGAGAACCATAATTTCTGCTACAACCATTGAAGATTTACTCAAAAAGCTCCAAGCTTATGAGTATTTATCTGCTACGGTTGTTTCGCAAACGCTCGGAAAAAGAAAAAGAGATATGGACGAGCAAGGAGTGGATTGCACTTTGTCTTTGTGACATTATCTAACATTTTGCTTGTTGTGTCTCAGTTATAATAAGTGGTTAGCAACCTCTGCAGGTAATATCTCCTAAATTCTACCTTTAAAATTTGACATTGGGGACAATGTCATATTTTAGTAGGGGGTAAGGGACATATTTTGCTAATTTAAAAAAAAAAAAAAAATTTGTTGTGTTTTAAGACATTTAGAAGTATTCATTCTGAACAAGGTCTGAGTAAGGGAGACTTGAGACATACCTTGTCAGTTTGATTTAATCTTCTTCTTCTTCAAAAAAGAAAAAAAGAAAAAAAAAAGAGCATGTTTAGACTTAGTGTGTTTTTAGTGTGTTTTAGTTACTTTCAATACTATGATGAGATATGAATTGCATAAGTCTAAAACAGATTTATTAGTGAGAAGATTTTCATGAGAATTGAGCTTGATATCAACCTTTTTATGAGCCAATGTTAATATGATATGTTGATTGAGAAAGAAGCATGTTTAGACTTAATCTGACTTGTATAATCATCCTTGTGAGTTTTTGAGCCTATAATGATTGATGCATTATATAAATCAATCTAATTTCTTTCTTGAGTGCTCTTATGATTACATGATTCTCTAGAACTTGCTTTAGACCTTGTTGAGACTATATTGATGCATGTGACAACATGAATATGATAGAGGCATTAGGATTTTTAGCCAGGGCCAAACAGCCATCCCTTATTGATGTTCCAAGAGATCACACCCTTAGTGAACCAATTTGAGCCTACATTGAATAAGCTATCTCTTTGGTAACCATAACTTGTCCCTAACCTAAATATACTTATATCCTTACCTTTGTTCCAAAGATGAATTAGCATGTTTTGAGACAAGTTGCAAAGACAAGGAAGATCTATTGAAAATTTGGGTTAGAAACAAGAAATAAGTGTGGGGGGGGGAAAGAAAAGAAAAGTCAAAAAAAAAAGAAAAAAAGAAATGGAATACTGGCAAATACATTCCTATGTAAAAAAAAAAAATATGAATCATCTCTTGAATGAAGAAAAGGCCCAACATGAATATTCGGCCTAGGTGACTATGTACTTGTAAAGAGTTTTGAGAAGTTTCTTTGTATGATCTTATTATGTCTCTAAACTTTATGAACTCTTTGGAACCTTTGTGATATCTTTATCCTTTTGTTCTTCAACCACATTACAAACCCCTTGGCCCCATTACAACCTTGATTAAAGACCTCTTGATTCATGAAGTTGTATGATCTAAATAGTGGAGAATAGGTGGACAAGCAAGAATATGGTAGAACTGTTTTCATGAGATTGATTGAGTGTAAACACTTCACCACTACTTTAAAGAGTGAAAATCATGAGGGTATCCCATGTGAGTAGTTGAGATTAAGTTTGAATATGCACTATTTTGATTGAAATATGTTATGTTAATATTGGCTTAACTCAAACAATTTACATTCAAGCATGATTTTTTGTGAAATTCTTTAAGCTATTGATTAGTTTATAAGACTTGTTCAAAGATTGTCTCTAATTTGTATTGAAAGGATTAGGAGTAAATATTTTTAGTATATGTAGTTTATTTATATTTTAGTTTTTCAATGTTTGTGGGTATCGTTCTAGTAAACCCTCACGAGACTAAACTCGTCCACTAGGGACACCTATGGGTTTAAAGGCTTGTGTCACATGCTAAGTGCCACCGTGATTTCCTACGAAAGTGGATTAGATTAGATTTTCTTATTTTATTTTTATTGAGTCGTTGCTAGGGACTAGCAACAATCTAAGTGTGGGGGTGTGATAACTCGTATAATTATATAGTTTTTAGTTATGTTTTATTATTGTTTTGTGTCAAATACGAGTTATTATTGTTTAGTCTAATTGTGTTTATGATCTTTTATATTTTTATGTAATTTGGTGTTTTTCACAAGTTTCTTTGAGTGATTTCAGTTTACTAGAATTAAGGGCAAATTCAGTTAAGTTCCAGTTCCGACACCTTTTGCCATATCAGCTATATCTGGAGTTTCACTGAAGCAATAAGGTTGAAATTTTAACCGTGCAAATTTAAGAGGCATATCTAACTTTTTCATGTTTTACACTTCTTGAAACGGAGTCGTTTTCCCTAGCGAAATCGACCATCAAGTTGGCTGATGTGCAATGACGTATGTGCTGACCTGTTTTGGTATTTTGCCCATATCTTCTTATCCACATCAGCAAATGAGCTGATTCCAACGGCTATGGATCAGTAACTGTAGGGGAACATTTTTCTAGAAGATCATGAGATCAGATCAGGCCTCCAAAATTGACAAAATCGACCATCAAGTTGGCTGATCAAAATTGTCATACAATATGACGAAAATTGTTAGAAAAATGCACCCACCTATTATACCTACCTTTGAAATTTGTAAAGCTTGTCTCTTGTCATTTAGCCCTCCAAAATGTGTATAAATAGAGGGCCTTGGATGATTGTAGAGGATCATATTGTACATTGGTAGGATATTAGCCATTGTAATAAAATTCTCTAAGTTTTCTTCTTCTTTCTTTTCTCTAGTTTTCTTTTTCTTTATTTTCTTCTTCTTCTTTCTTTCTTTTATTTCCTTCTTAGATTCTCTTTAATTTTATGTTTATGTTTACAATGCCTATTGATGCACCCAAAATAGTGTATCTTATTTAACCTTGCATTAAAAAGATCAATTGTAAGTATAATGATTAGCAAGGGTCGAGTCCTCAGGGATTGGGTTTTAATCTATGAGTTATTATTTTATAACTTACGTTCAAAGAAAACAATAAAAGCAAAGGGGTTTTTGAAGCCAGATTTAAACTAAAGTAAATAATAAGAATAAGATGCAAGACGGTATAACCAGCCAATAAAAATATATATACTAAATTAGGCGGTATAACCAGCCAATAAAAATAAAACAAAGTTAATATACAAATTAGGCGGTATAACCAGCCAATAAAAATAAATATACTTTTAAAAATAAGCAAACTAGAAAAGTAAGAAAACAAGTAAGTAAGATGAATCAAATATGAAAAATATGGTTAAGGTTTCATTCTCCACCACTAGACATCATTAATAATCAATTTCAGATCTATCAATATCAACCAACTATCAAAGTTAACAACCGTAGATAACAACAAGCTCTGTTATCCCAATCTTTCCTTAGTTTGTCGTTAAATAGAACAAGCTCTCTATTTAATCTCTAACCATTAAACAACCTAGAATAAGCTCTCTAAAGCAAATACAACAGCCAAAAGTTCTTTTTCAGTAGTGGAATAGTTCAATTGAGCATCATTAAGAGTTCGGGAGGCGTAATAAATGGCATGTGAGGCTTTGCAAACCCGTTGGCCCAAAACAGCTCCAATGGCATAGTCACTAGCATCACACATGATTTCAAAAGGTACATTCCAATCTGGTGGTTGCATGATAGGAGCTGATGTCAAGAGTCCCTTCAATGTTTCAAATGCCTCTTTGCTTTTATCATCAAAGTGGAAAACCACATCTTTTTGTAGTAGCTTGCAAAGAGGTAATGTGATCTTTGAGAAGTCTTTGATAAATCTCTTATAGAAACCTGCATGTCCAAGAAAAGAACGAACCTCTCTCACATTTGTGGGAGGTGGTAAAGAATACATAATATCTATTTTAGATTTATCAACCTCTATCCCTCTAGAAGAAATAACATGGCCCAAAACTATTCCTTGTTCTACCATAAAGTGACATTTTTCCCAATTCAAAACAAGGTTAGTTTCCATGCATCTTTCAAGTACAAGTGTAAGGTTCTCTAGACATCTATCAAAAGAATCACCATAGACACTAAAATCATCCATAAACACTTCTATTATGTTCTCTACATAATCTGAAAATATGCTAACCATACACCTTTGGAATGTAGCTGGTGCATTACAAAGACCAAATGGCATACGCCGGTATGCAAAAGTACCAAATGGACATGTGAATCTTGTTTTCTCTTGGTCCTCAGGAGCAATGGCAATCTGATTATAACCTGAAAAACCATCAAGAAAACAATAATGAGAATGGCCAGCTAACCTTTCAAGCATTTGATCAATAAAAGGTAAAGGAAAGTGGTATTTGCGAGTTGTGAAATTAAGTTTTCGATAATCAATACAAACTCGCCACCCTGTTTGAATCTAATGCACCCAAAAGAGTGTATCTTATTTAACCTTGCACTAAAAAGATAAATTGTAAGTATAGTAGTTAGCAAGGGTCGAGTCCTCAGGGATTGGGTTTTAGTTTATAAGTTAATAGTTTAAAACTTAAATTCAAGAACAATAAAAGAAAAGGGATTTTTGAAGCCAGATTTAAACTAAAGTAAATAATAAGAATAAGATGCAAGGCGGTATAACCAGCCAATAAAAATATATATACTAAATTAGGCGGTATAACCAGCCAACAAAAATATATATACTAAATTAGGCGGTATAACCAGCCAATAAAAATAAATATACTTTTAAAAATAAGCAAACTAGAAAAGTAAGAAAACAGGTAAGTAAGAAGAATCAAATATGAAAAATATGGTTAAGGTTTCATTCTCCACCACTAGACATCATTAAGAATCAATTTCAGATCTATCAATATCAACCAACTATCAAAGTTAACAACCGTAGATAACAACAAGCTCTGTTATCCCAATCTTTCCTTAGTTTGTCGTTAAATAGAACAAGCTCTCTATTTAATCTCTAACCATTAAACAACCTAGAATAAGCTCTCTAAATTCAATTTAATGGCAGCTTTATGATGAGAAAGATAGGTTGATCTAAGCAACAAACACATAAGCTCGGATTGTTCAACTTAGGTTATGTTCCACTTTGCAATTATTGAAAACTTGACCATAATCATTAATCACAAATTGCCACTTATGAATAGGAAATCAAGACAATTACACGGATCAAGACTCCTAGACTAGCAATAGATAATTATCAAGATCTATCTAGTTGTACACCTAAATAAATCAAGACAACATCATGAACAATTCTTGTAGAAGAACATAAGCAACTTTGATAGAAAATTAATGATAGATAGAATCTGAAAATCAATCACAAAACATGTCTAGGGCTTTGAAATCACCCTTAACCAAATAGAAGTTTAGCCTAGCATAGGCATTGTAAACATAAACATAAAATTAAAGAGAATCTAAGAAGGAAATAAAAGAAAGAAAGAAGAAGAAGAAAATAAAGAAAAAGAAAACTAGAGAAAAGAAAGAAGAAGAAAACTTAGAGAATTTTATTACAATGGCTAATATCCTACCAATGTACAATATGATCCTCTAAAATCATCCAAGGCCCTCTATTTATACACATTTTGGAGGGCTAAATGACAAGAGACAAGCTTTACAAATTTCAAAGGTAGGTATAATAGGTGGGTGCATTTTTCTAACAATTTTCGTCATATTGTATGACAATTTTGATCAGCCAACTTGATGGTCGATTTTGTCAATTTTGGAGGCCTGATCTGATCACATGGTCTTCTAGAAAAATGTTCCCCTATCAGTTACTGATCCATAGCCGTTGGAATCAGCTCATTTTCTGATGTAGATAACAAGATATGGGCAAAATACCAAAACCGGTCAGCACATACGTCATTGCACATCAGCCAACTTGATGGTCGATTTGGCTAGGGAAAACGACTCCGTTTCAAGAAGTGTAAAACATGAAAAAGTTAGATATGCCTCTTAACTTTGCACGGATAAATTTTCAGCCTTATTGCTTCAGTGAAACTCCAGATATAGCTGATATGGCAAAAGGTGTCGGAACTGGAACTTAACTGAATTTGCCCTTAATTCTAGTAATCTGAAATCACTCAAATAAACTTGTGAAAAACACCAAATTACATAAAAATATAAAAGATCATAAACACAATTAGACTAAACAATAATAACTCGTATTTGACACAAAACAATAATAAAACATAACTAAAAACTATATAATTATACGAGTTATCACACCCCCACACTTAGATTGTTGCTAGTCCCTAGCAACGACTCAATAAAAATAAAATAAGAAAATCTAATCTAATCCACTTTCGTAGGAAATCACGGTGGCACTTAGCATGTGACACAAGCCTTTAAACCCCTAGGTGTCCCTAGTGGACGAGTTTAGTCTCGTGAGGGTTTACTAGAACGATACCCACAAACATTGAAAAACTAAAATATAAATAAACTACATATACTTAAAATATTTACTCCTAATCCTTTCAATACACATTAGAGACAATCTTTGAACAAGTCTTATAAACTAATCAATAGCTTAAAGAATTTCACAAAAAATCATGCTTGAATGTAAATTGTTTGAGTTAAGCCAATATTAACATAACATATTTCAATCAAAATAGTGCATATTCAAACTTAATCTCAACTACTCACATGGGATACTCTCATGATTTTCATTCTTTAAAGTAGTGGTAAAGTGTTTACACTCAATCAATCTCATGAAAACAGTTCTACCATATTCTTGCTTGTCCACCTATTCTCCACTATTTAGATCTTAAAACTTCATGAATCAAGAGGTCTTTAATCAAGGTTGTAATGGGGCCAAGGGGTTTGTAATGTGGTAAAGAACAAAAGGATAAAGATATCACAAAGGTTCCAAAGAGTTCATAAAGTTTAGAGACATAATAAGATCATACAAATAAAACTTCTCAAAACTCTTATAAAGCACATAATAACATAGGCTAAATATTCATGTTGAGCCTTTGCATCATTCTAACCAACTTTGTAACATTCTTTTTCTTTTCTTTAACTAGAAGTTCAAGAGATGATTCATTATATATATATATATATATTTCATAATATTCCCTTTCTTTTTCTCTTGACTTTTCTTTTCTTTTCTCCCACACTTATTTCTTGTTTCTAACCCAAATTTTCAATAGATCTTCCTTGTCTTTGCAACATGTCTCAAAACATGCTAATTCATCTTTGGAACAAAGGTAAAGATATAAGTATATTTAGGTTAGGGACAAGTTATGGTTACCAAAGAGATAGCTTATTCAATGTAGGCTCAAATTGGTTCACTAAGGGTGTGTTCTCTTGGAACATCAATAAGGGATGGCTGTTTGGCCCTGATTAAAAATCCTAATGCCTCTATCATATTCATGTTGTCACGTGGATCAATATAGTCTCAACAAGGTCTAAAGCAAGTTCTAGAGAATCATGTAATCATAAGAGCACTCAAGAAAGAAATTAGATTGATTTGTATAATGCATCAATCATATAGGCTCAAAACTCACAAGGATGTTTATACAAGTCAAATTTAAGTCTAAACATGCTTCTTTCTCAATCAACATATCATATTAACATTGGCTCCATGAAAAATGATATCAAGCTTAGTTCTCATGAAAAATCTTCTCACTACTAGACTAGTTTTAGACCTATGCAATTCATATCTCATCATAGTATAGAAAAGAACTAAAACACACTAAAAATAATAATAAAGACTCATAAAAAAAATAGTAGACAAAAATAAAAGAAATCCTAAATCATTCCCCCCACACTTAATTCTTACATTGTCTTCAATGTAAGTCTATTAACCCAAATGAAAGAATCATGTGTAAGAGAAAAGAACTAATAACATAAGAATAGGAACAACTCAGACTCAAAACAAAACAAACTCATGCAACCTAAATAATCCTAAAATACTAAACAAAAATTAACAAGTAAACATAAAAAGATTAAAATCAAACTGACAAGGTATGTCTCAAGTCTCCCTTACTCAGACCTTGTTCAGAATGAATACTTCTAAATTGCTTAAAACACAAATTTCTTTTTTTTTTTTTTTTTAGAAGATAAAATTTTGGAGATATTACCTGTAGAGGTTGCTAACCACTTATTATAACTGAGACACAACAAACAAAATGTTAGATAATGTCACAAAGACAAAGTGCAATCCACTCCTTGCTCGTCCATATCTCTTTTTCTTTTTCCGAGCGTTTGCGAAACAACCGTAGCAGATAAATACTCATAAGCTTGGAGCTTTTTGAGTAAATCTTCAATGGTTGTAGCAGAAATTATGGTTCTCCTTGCCTCTGAAAACATGAATCCATTTTCCACAGCATTATCTAAATATGAAAGCAAATTACTAAAATAACCATTAATATTAAGCAAACCAATGGGTTTCTTATTTGTGACCAAAGATGACCAAGAAGCCACGCAAGCTATTTCTTCCAATGTACCCAGACCTCCTGGTAAAGCAATAAATGCATCGGCAGAATGGTACATGATTGTTATCCGTTCAGGGATACTCCAGACTTGTATTTCCTTACCCACGGTAGGTCTACAAAAATCTGTGAATAGTTTTGGCACGACTCCTAGAACTGGACTTCCTCCGGCGTGTGCTGCTGTAGCGACTGCTCCCATTAAACCCGTACTACCGCCTCCATAAATCAACTGGATCTTTTGCTGGGCAAGTATTACTCCAACTCTTATGGCTTCATCAGCGTATATGTTATTTTTCCCTGGATAAGCACCTCCAAAGACACAAATTTTTTTAATGCGTTGGGACGAAGTACTTTCCATTTTTTTTTCTTTTTTTTTCGAGTGCCTGAAAGAGAATGAGTACATGGTGTAATATATAGAGGACTGAGTAGTGAATCAGACAAGAGTAATAATGTCGCCAAAAGTGTATCTGACCTGTCAGAAGAAAATGTTAACCTAACAAAAGATTTTTGCGTGATTTCAGGAAGAAAATCAAAAAGAGAAGAAAAAATCAACCGTAAAAGACAAATAAAAAAATAAATAAATAAAAAAAACGAGAATAATTACACAAATCGAACAACACGTAAATTAAACCAAAATAAAGTTATTGCAAATCAAACCAAAAGCTGAGAAGTCATTTATTGTAGTTGTGATTGTGGCTCACATCTTCCTCTGGTTTTACGTCCAGAAACGGCTTAAACGCCTTCTATGAGTCGAGGATATGCTTCCCATCCAGTTTTCTTACAAGCTGGCAAACAGGGTCTTTTAACATTAGATTCCCAAGATGTTGCCATTCCCTTTGGAATTGCGGCCATAAATCAAGAATTTCTCTTTGTACGTCTCCACTAGGATGCGTCTCAAGAGAAAGTTGGATATTACCCAAATTCTCCTTACTCAGTCCATCCTTAATGAATTCAATTTTATCATCTCGATTAGAGGACGGAATCCCAATAGAACGACATTTACCGTTACACGTCCATCGTGCACATTTGTGGCAATTTGAACTCATGCGCTTTGCTCGTCGCTTCTTTGCAAAAGTGCTTCTACCTGTACCTGGTAAATGCAAAACAGGAAGATATTCATCTTCACGTACCTTGGCTTCAATTATCCAACGTATGTCTTCAGGAATCCCTTTGTGCATAAGCATTCTTAATCTTTCAAATCGAACTTGGTAAAGCTTCAGTAAAATATTTCGAGGAAAAGGAGGAAATCGTTTCTGCAATCTTGTGAGAATATCATCCATCCTGAAAAAAAAATGAAAAAAATTGAAAGAGAAATTGGAAGAGAAATTTGTATACAATATCAGTTTTGTGGGTAGCTGATGGAACCGACTTAAATAATCACGGAGTACCGTTATCCGCCATTTAACCGGGGTTAAAAAAATTAAAAATTATATTTACAACTAGTTATTTTCAAAACAAGGATCAGAAAGAAAAACAACATAAAAAGACACAAAAACAAAACACTCTAAATAAAATCCTAAATTCTTCCCCCCACACATAATTTTTACATTGTCCTCAATGTAATGCTATTATCCCCCAATGAAAGAATCATGTGTAAGTGAAAAGAACTAATAAACAAAATAAACTTATGCAGCCTAAATGAACTTAGAAACATTAAACACAATTAGCAAAGAAACATAAGAAAAAGAAAAAGAGAGCAAATCTGAGGATGGCAGTTTAGCAATGCTTTCACTAATTAGGCTGCCTCCCCCAATTAGCACTTGATTGATTGTTTTGAACCTAACCAACACCCCTTCTTGGCATTTTAGGCTTGTCAGGCTCATACATGAAATTTCCCAAATTATTGCGTTTGAGAGGAAGCTTTCTTTGCACAACAGTGGATGCTGATAACTCGTATAATTATATAGTTTTTAGTTATGTTTTATTATTGTTTTGTGTCAAATACGAGTTATTATTGTTTAGTCTAATTGTGTTTATGATCTTTTATATTTTTATGTAATTTGGTGTTTTTCACAAGTTTCTTTGAGTGATTTCAGATTACTAGAATTAAGGGCAAATCCAGTTCAGTTCCAGTTCCGACACCTTTTGCCATATCAGCTATATCTGGAGTTTCACTGAAGCAATAAGGCTGCAATTTGTAGCCGTGCAAAGCTAAGAGGCATATCTATCTTTTTCATGTTTTACACTTCTTGAAACGGAGTCGTTTTCCCTAGCGAAATCGACCATCAAGTTGGCTGATGTGCAATGACGTCTGTGCTGACCTGTTTTAGTATTTTGCCCATATCTTCTTATCCACATCAGCAAATGAGCTGATTCCAATGTCTATGGATCAGTAACTGATAGGGTAACATTTTTCTAGAAGACCATGTGATCAGATAAGGCCTGCAAAATTGACAAAATCGACCATCAAGTTGGCTGATAAAAATCGTCATGTATGACGAAAATTGTTAGAAAATACACCCACCTATTATACCTACCTTTGAAATTTGTAAAGCTTGTCTCTTGTCATTTAGCCCTCCAAAATGTGTATAAATAGAAGGCCTTGGATGATTGTAAGGGATCATATTGTACATAGGTAGGATATTAGCCATTGTAATAAAATTCTCTAAGTTTTCTTCTTCTTTCTATTCTCTAGTTTTCTTTTTCTTTAGAAAGAGCAAGAGGTTGGATAATTAATATTCTTCTTCTTCTTCTTTCTTTCTTTTATCTCCCTCTTAGATTCTCTTTAATTTTATGTTTATGTTTACAATGCCTATGCTAGGCTAAACTTCTATTTGGTTAAGGGTGATTTCAAAGCCCTAGACATGTTTTGTGATTGATTTTCAGATTCTATCTATCATTAATTTTCTATCAAAGTTGCTTATGTTCTTCTACAAGAATTGTTCATGATGTTGTCTTGATTTATTTAGGTGTACAACTAGATAGATCTTGATAATTATCTATTGCTAGTCTAGGAGTCTTGATCCGTGTAATTGTCTTGATTTCCTATTCATAAGTGGCAATTTGTGATTAATGATTATGGTCAAGTTTTCAATAATTGCAAAGTGGAACATAACCTAAGTTGAACAATCCGAGCTTATGTGTTTGTTGCTTAGATCAACCTATCTTTCTCATCATAAAGCTGCCATTAAATTCAATTTAGAGAGCTTATTCTAGGTTGTTTAATGGTTAGAGATTAAATAGAGAGCTTGTTCTATTTAACGACAAACTAAGGAAAGATTGGGATAACAGAGCTTGTTGTTATCTACGGTTGTTAACTTTGATAGTTGGTTGATATTGATAGATCTGAAATTGATTCTTAATGATGTCTAGTGGTGGAGAATGAAACCTTAACCATATTTTTCATATTTGATTCTTCTTACTTACTTATTTTCTTACTTTTCTAGTTTGCTTATTTTTAAAAGTATATTTATTTTTATTGGCTGGTTATACCGCCTAATTTGTATATTAACTTTGTTTTATTTTTTATTGGCTGGTTATACCGCCTAATTTAGTATATATATTTTTATTGGCTGGTTATACCGCCTAATTTAGTATATATATTTTTATTGGCTGGTTATACCACCTTGCATCTTATTCTTATTATTTACTTTAGTTTAAATCTGACTTCAAAAACCCCTTTTCTTTTATTGTTTTCTTTGAACGTAAGTTATAAGCTAATAACTCATAGATTAAAACCCAATCCCTGAGGACTCGACCCTTGCTAATCAATATACTTACAATTGATCTTTTTAGTGCAAGGTTAAATAAGATACACTCTTTTGGGTGCATCAAATTTTTGGCGCCGTTGCCGGGGATTGCTTTCTTTAGTTTATTTGTTACTTGGTTTATTCTTATTTTCAGTTCTAATTAGTTTTATTTTCTTGTACATACAAGTTTTTCTTTTCAAATTTAAAAAAAAAAAAAAAAAACAATGGAATTGAGCAATCTAACACTTGAAGAGTTGGTGGCATACATGAACATGGAGAATCAACAAGCCAATCTCACCTCCCCAGTTCAACAAATGGCCATGGGAGGATGTCAAGGCCATCAAGTGTTCCAAGACCAACAGTATGATCATTACTCAAACACTTACCATGAGGGATGGTGGGATCATACTAATTATGGCTACTCGAAAAATTACCAAGAAGTAGATCCTTATGCCAATTACACTCATCCATCTAGCTTCAATCAATCATGGTCTCAAGAACCAGATCTTTTTCAACCACCACATATGACTCAAAACTCAGGTACTTCTTTAGAAGATCTTGTCTATTCTCTTGTTACTGATTCTTTGCAATTTCAATGGGAAACAAGGGCAAGCATCCAGAGTTTGGAAAAGCAAATGAGCCAATTGGCTAGTAGTATGGTGGGATGGGTAGCACAAAGATCTGAAGAACTCCCAGCCCAAACGATGATTAACCCAAAGGAGAATGCTACTATTGTGACCTTGAAGAATGAGGAACAAGATGAGGATGAAACAAAATTAGAGATGGATTCTATTATTGAGGATAATGAAGCCAAAGATCCAAATAAGAGTATTTCGGCACCTGAGGTAACGTTTAAGGTTTCACTTTTTACTAATGTTTCTTCTCCACCTTTTCCTAGTAGATTTGCAAAGTTCAAGGAGGAAGAACATGAACAACACATGCCGGAAACCTTAAACAACTTGTTTGTGGAGGTCATTCAACAAGTATCAAAATATGCTCCATTCCTCGATGACATATGCACCACCAATGATGATGGAATAATACTTCTAATGGAGAATGCATCCACTGTTGTGCAAAGAAAGCTTCCTCTCAAACGCATAAATTTGGGAAATTTCATGTATGAGCCTGACAAGCCTAAAAAGCCAAGAAGGGGTGTTGGTTAGATTCAAAACACTAACTCAAGTGTTAATTGGGAAGGCAGCCCAGTTAAAGATGAAATTGCCAACCTTCCATATTCAGATTTGCTTTCTCTTTCTTTTCCTTTTTCTTTTATTATTTTTATTGTTTTTATTTTTATTTCTTATGTTTCTTTGTTAATTGTGTTTACTGTTTTTAAGTTCATTTAGGCTGCATAAGTTTCTTTTGTTTAATAGTTCTTTTCTCTTACATATAATTCTTGCATTGGGGGATAATACCATTACATTAATGACAATGTAAGAATTATGTTTGGGGGGAAGAATTTAGGATTTTATTTAGAGTGTTTTGTTTTTGAGTCTTTTTATGTTGTTTTTCTTTCTGATCCTTGTTTTGAAAATAACTAGATGTAAATATAATTTTTTTTAACCCCGGTTAAATGGCGGATAACGGTACTCCGTGATTATTTAAATCGGTTCCATCAGCTACCCACAAAACTGATATTGTATATAAATTTCTCTTCCAATTTCTCTTTCAATTTTTTTCATTTTTTTTTTCAGGATGGATGATATTCTCACAAGATTGCAGAAACGATTTCCTCCTTTTCCTCGAAATATTTTACTGAAGCTTTACCAAGTTCGACTTGAAAGATTAAGAATGCTTATGCACAAAGGGATTCCTGACGACATACGTTGGATAATTGAAGCCAAGGTACGTGAAGATGAATATCTTCCTGTTTTGCATTTACCAGGTACAGGTAGAAGCACTTTTGCAAAGAAGCGACGAGCAAAGCGCATGAGTTCAAATTGCCACAAATGTGCACGATGGACGTGTAACGGTAAATGTCGTTCTATTGGGATTCCGTCCTCTAATCGAGATGATAAAATTGAATTCATTAAGGATGGACTGAGTAAGGAGAATTTGGGTAATATCCAACTTTCTCTTGAGACGCATCCTAGTGGAGACGTACAAAGAGAAATTCTTGATTTATGGCCGCAATTCCAAAGGGAATGGCAACATCTTGGGAATCTGATGTTAAAAGACCCTGTTTGCCAGCTTGTAAGAAAACTGGATGGGAAGCATATCCTCGACTCATAGAAAGCGTTCAAGCCGTTTCTGGACGTAAAACCAGAGGAAGATGTGAGCCACAATCACAACTATAATAAATGACTTCTCAGCTTTTGGTTTGATTTGCAATAACTTCATTTTGGTTTAATTTACGTGTTGTTCGATTTGTGTAATTATTCTCTTTTTTTTATTTGTCTTTTACGGTTGATTTTTCTTCTCTTTTTGATTTTCTTCCTGAAATCACGCAAAAATCTTTTGTTAGGTTAACATTTTCTTCTGACAGGTCAGATACACTTTCGGTGACATTATTACTCTTGTCTGATTCACTACTCAGTCCTCTATATATTACACCATGTACTCATTCTCTTTCAGGCACTCGAAAAAAAAAATGGAAAGTACTTCGTCCCAACGCATTAAAAAAAATTTGTGTTTTTGGAGGTGCTTATCCAGGGAAAAATAACATATTCGCTGATGAAGCCATAAGAGTTGGAGTAATACTTGCCCAACAAAAGATCCAGTTGATTTATGGAGGCGGTAGTACGGGTTTAATGGGAGCAGTCGCTACAGCAGCACACGCCGGAGGAAGTCCAGTTCTAGGAATCGTGCCAAAACTATTCACAAGTTTTTGTGGACCTACCGTGGGTAAGGAAATACAAGTCTGGAGTATCCCTGAACGGATGACAATCATGTACCATTCTGCCGATGCATTCATTGCTTTACCAGGAGGTCTGGGTACATTGGAAGAAATAGCTTGCGTGGCTTCTTGGTCATCTTTGGTCACAAATAAGAAACCCATTGGTTTGCTTAATATTAATGGTTATTTTAGTAATTTGCTTTCATATTTAGATAATGCTGTGGATAATGGATTCATGTTTTCAGAGGCAAGGAGAACCATAATTTCTGCTACAACCATTGAAGATTTACTTAAAAAGCTCCAAGCTTATGAGTATTTATCTGCTACGGTTGTTTCGCAAACGCTCGGAAAAAGAAAAAGAGATATGGACGAGCAAGGAGTGGATTGCACTTTGTCTTTGTGACATTATCTAACATTTTGTTTGTTGTGTCTCAGTTATAATAAGTGGTTAGCAACCTCTACAGGTAATATCTCCTAAATTTTACCTTCTTAAAAAAAAAAAGTTTGTGTGTTTTAAGCAATTTAGAAGTATTCATTCTGAACAAGGTCTGAGTAAGGGAGACTTGAGACATACCTTGTCAGTTTGATTTCTTCTTTTCAAAAAAAAAAAAAAAGTTTGTTGTGTTTTAAGCAATTTAGAAGTATTCATTCTGAACAAGGTCTGAGTAAGGGAGACTTGAGACATACCTTGTCAGTTTGATTTTAATCTTTTTATGTTTACTTGTTAATTTTTGTTTAGTATTTTAGGATTATTTAGGTTGCATGAGTTTGTTTTGTTTTGAGTCTTAGTTGTTCCTATTCTTATGTTATTAGTTCTTTTCTCTTACACATGATTCTTTCATTTGGGTTAATAGACTTACATTGAGGACAATGTAAGAATTAAGTGTGGGGGGAATGATTTAGGATTTCGTTTATTTTTGTCTACTATTTTTTTTTTATGAGTCTTTATTATTATTTATTATTTTTTTTAGTGTGTTTTAGTTCCTTTTTAATACAATGATGAGATATGAATTGCATAAGTGAGAAGATTTTCATGAGAATTGAGCTTGATGTCAACCTTTTTATGAGCCAATGTTAATATGATATGTTGATTGAGAAAGAAGCATGTTTAGACTTAATCTGACTTGTATAATCATCCTTGTGAGTTTTTGAGCCTATAATGATTGATGCATTATACAAATCAATCTACTTTCTTTCTTGAGTGCTCTTATGATTACATGATTCTCTAGAACTTGCTTTAAACCGTTTGAGACTATATTGATACATGTGACAACATGAATATGATAGAGGCATTAGGATTATAACCAGAGCCAAACAGCCATCCATTATTAATGTTCTAAGAGAACATCCCCACTAGTGAGCCAATTTGAGCCTACATTAAATATGCTGTTTTATTGGTAAGCACAACTTACACCTAGCCTAAATATACTTATATCCTTACCCTTGTTCTAAAGATGGATTATATATTTTGAGACATATTGCAAAAAACAAGGGATATTTTTAGTTGAAAATTTGGGTTAGAAACAAGAAATAAGTGTGGGGGGAAAAGAAAAGAAAAGTCAAGAGAAAAAGAAATGGAATACTGGAAAATACATTCCTATGTAAAAAAAAAAATATGAATCATCTCTTGAATTTGTGGAAAAAGAAAAAGATGTTACAAAGTTGTTTAGAATGAAGAAAAGGCCCAACATGAATATCTGGCCTAGGTGACTATATACTTGTAAAGAGTTTTGATAAGTTTCTTTGTATGATCTTATTATGTCTCTAAACTTTATGAACTCTTTGGAACCTTTGTGATATCGTTATCCTTTTGTTCTTCAACCACATTACAAACCCCTTGGCCCCATTACAACCTTGATTAAAGACCTCTTGATTCATGAAGTTGTATGATCTAAATAGTGGAGAATAGGTGGACAAGCAAGAATATGGTAGAACTGTTTTCATGAGATTGATTGAGTGTAAACACTTCACCACTACTTTAAAGAGTGAAAATCATGAGGGTATCCCATGTGAGAAGTTGAGATTAAATTTGAACATGCACTATTTTGATTGAGATATGTTATGTTAATATTGGCTTAACTCAAACAATTTACATTCAAGCATGATTTTTTGTGAAATTCTTTAAGCTATTGATTAGTTTATAAGACTTGTTCAAAGATTGTCTCTAATTTGTATTGAAAGGATTAGGAATAAATATTTTTAGTATATGTAGTTTATTTATATTTTAGTTTTTCAATGTTTGTGGGTATCGTTCTAGTAAACCCTCACGAGACTAAACTCGTCCACTAGGGACACCTAGGGGTTTAAAGGCTTGTGTCACATGCTAAGTGCCACCGTGATTTCCTACGAAAGTGGATTAGATTAGATTTTCTTATTTTATTTTTATTTGATTTTGCTCGAGGACTAGCAAAAAGCTAAGTGTGGGGGTGTGATAACTCGTATAATTATATAGTTTTTAGTTATGTTTTATTATTGTTTTGTGTCAAATACGAGTTATTATTGTTTAGTCTAATTGTGTTTATGATCTTTTATATTTTTATGTAATTTGGTGTTTTTCACAAGTTTCTTTGAGTGATTTCAGATTACTAGAATTAAGGGCAAATCCAGTTCAGTTCCAGTTCCGACACCTTTTGCCATATCAGCTATATCTGGAGTTTCACTGAAGCAATAAGGCTGCAATTTGTAGCCGTGCAAAGCTAAGAGGCATATCTATCTTTTTCATGTTTTACACTTCTTGAAACGGAGTCGTTTTCCCCAGCGAAATCGACCATCAAGTTGGCTGATGTGCAATGACGTCTGTGCTGACCTGTTTTAGTATTTTGCCCATATCTTCTTATCCACATCAGCAAATGAGCTGATTCCAATGTCTATGGATCAGTAACTGATAGGGTAACATTTTTCTAGAATACCATGTGATCAGATAAGGCCTGCAAAATTGACAAAATCGACCATCAAGTTGGCTGATCAAAATCGTCATGTATGACGAAAATTGTTAGAAAATGCACCCACCTATTATACCTACCTTTGAAATTTGTAAAGCTTGTCTCTTGTCATTTAGCCCTCCAAAATGTGTATAAATAGAGGGCCTTGGATGATTGTAAGGGATCATATTGTACATAGGTAGGATATTAGCCATTGTAATAAAATTCTCTAAGTTTTCTTCTTCTTTCTATTCTCTAGTTTTCTTTTTCTTTAGAAAGAGCAAGAGGTTGGATAATTAATATTCTTCTTCTTCTTCTTTCTTTCTTTTATCTCCCTCTTAGATTCTCTTTAATTTTATGTTTATGTTTACAATGCCTATGCTAGGCTAAACTTCTATTTGGTTAAGGGTGATTTCAAAGCCCTAGACATGTTTTGTGATTGATTTTCAGATTCTATCTATCATTAATTTTCTATCAAAGTTGCTTATGTTCTTCTACAAGAATTGTTCATGATGTTGTCTTGATTTATTTAGGTGTACAACTAGATAGATCTTGATAATTATCTATTGCTAGTCTAGGAGTCTTGATCCGTGTAATTGTCTTGATTTCCTATTCATAAGTGGCAATTTGTGATTAATGATTATGGTTATATACTAAATAAGTAAGAAGAATCAAATATGGTTAAGGTTTCATTCTCCACCACTAGACATCATTAAAAATCAATTTCAGGTCTATCAATATCAACCAACTATCAAAGTTAACAACCGTAGATAACAACAAGCTCTGTTACCCCAATCTTTCCTTAGTTTGTCGTTAAATAGAACAAGCTCTCTATTTAATCTCTAACCATTAAACAACCTAGAATAAGCTCTCTAAATTCAATTTAATGGCAGCATTATGATGAGAAAGATAGGTTGATCTAAGCAACAAACACATAAGCTCGGATTGTTCAACTTAGGTTATGTTCCACTTTGCAATTATTGAAAACTTGACCATAATCATTAATCACAAATTGCCACTTATGAATAGGAAATCAAGACAATTACACGGATCAAGACTCCTAAACTAGCAATAGATAATTATCAAGATCTATCTAGTTGTACACCTAAATAAATCTAGACAACATCATGAACAATTCTTGTAGAAGAACATAAGCAACTTTGATAGAAAATTAATGATAGATAGAATCTGAAAATCAATCACAAAACATGTCTAGGGCTTTGAAATCACCCTTAACCAAATAGAAGTTTAGCCTAGCATAGGCATTATAAACATAAACATAAAATTAAAGAAAATCTAAGAAGAAAATAAAAGAAAGAAAGAAGAAGAGGAAGAATATTAATTATCCAACCTCTTGCTCTCTCTAAAGAAAAAGAAAACTAGAGAAAAGAAAGAAAAAGAAAACTTAGAGAATTTTATTAAAATGGCTAATATCCTACCTATGTACAATATGATTCTCTACACTCATCCAAGGCCCTCTATTTATACACATTTTGGAAGGCTAAATGACAAGAGACAAGCTTTACAAATTTCAAAGGTAGGTATAATAGGTGGGTGAATTTTTCTAACAATTTTCGTCATATTGTATGACAATTTTGATCAGCCAACTTGATGGTCGATTTCGTCAATGTTGGAGGCCTGATCTGATCACATGGTCTTCTAGAAAAAGGTTCCCCTATCCGTTAAGGATCCATAGCCGTTGGAATCAGCTCATTTGCTGATGTGGATAAGCAGATATGGGCAAAATACGAAAACATGTCAGCACAGACGTCATTGTACATCAGCCAACTTGATGGTCGGTTTCGTCAATATTAGAGGCCTGATCTGATCATATGGTCTTCTAGACAAAGGTTCCCGTATCAGTTACGGATCCATAGCCATTGGAATCAGCTCATTTGCTGATGTGGATAAGCAGATATGGGCAGAATACGAAAACAGGTCAGCACAGACGTCATTGCACATCAGCCAAATTGATGGTCGATTTCGCTAGGGAAAACGACTCCGTTTCAAGAAGTATAAAACATGAAAAAGATAGATATGCCTCTTATCTTTGCACGGCTACAAATTGCAGCCTTATTGCTTCAGTGAAACTCCAGATATAGCTGATATGGCAAAATGTGTCGGAACTGGAACTGAACTGGATTTGCCCTTAATTCTAGTAATCTGAAATCACTCAAAGAAACTTGTGAAAAACACCAAATTACATAAAAATATAAAAGATCATAAACACAATTAGACTAAACAATAATAACTCGTATTTGACACAAAACAATAATAAAACATAACTAAAAACTATATAATTATACGAGTTATCACACTCCCACACTTAGATTGTTGCTAGTCCCTAGCAACAACTCAATAAAAATAAAAATAAGAAAATCTAATCTAATCCACTTTCGTAGGAAATCACGGTGGCACTTAGCATGTGACACAAGCCTTTAAACCCCTAGGTGTCCCTAGTGGACGAGTTTAGTCTCGTGAGGGTTTACTAGAACGATACCCACAAACATTGAAAAATTAAAATATAAATAAACTTCATATAAATAAACTACATATACTAAAAATATTTACTCCTAATCCTTTCAATACAAATTAGAGACAATATTTGAACAAGTCTTATAAACTAATCAATAGCTTAAAAAATTTCACAAAAAATCATGCTTGAATGTAAATTGTTTGAGTTAAGCCAATATTAGCATAACATATCTCAATCAAAATAGTGCATGTTCAAATTTAATCTCAACTTCTCACATGGGATACTCTCTTGATTTTCACTCTTTAAAGTAGTGGTAAAGTGTTTACACTCAATCAATCTCATGAAAACACTTCTACCATATGCTTGCTTGTCCACCTATTCTCCACTAAAAGATCATGCAACTTCATAAATCAAGAGGTCTTTAATCAAGGTTGTAATGGGGCCAAGGGGTTTGTAATGTGGTTGAAGAACAAAAGGATAAAGATATCACAAAGGTTCCAAAGAGTTCATAAAGTTTAGAGACATAAAAAGATTATACAAAGAAACTTCTCAAAACTCTTTACAAGTACATAGTCACCTAGGCCGGATATTCATGTTGGGCCTTTTCTTCATTCTAAACAACTTTGTAACATCTTTTTCTTTTTCCACAAATTCAAGAGATGATTCATTTTTTTTTTATATAGGAATGTATTTGCCAGTATTCCATTTCTTTTTCTCTTGACTTTTCTTTTCTTTTCCCCCCACACTTATTTCTTGTTTCTAACCAAAAAAATATCCCTTGTCTTTGCAACTTGTCTCAAATCATGCTAATTCATCTTTGGAACAAAGGTAAAGATATAAGTATATTTAGGTTAGGGACAAGTTATGGTTACCAAAGAGATAGCTTATTCAATGTAGGCTCAAATTGGTTCACTAAGGGTGTGTTCTCTTGGAACATCAATAAGGGATGGTTGTTTGGCCCTGGCTAAAAATCCTAATGCCTCTATCATATTCATGTTGTCACATGCATCAATATAGTCTCAAACGGTTTAAAGCAAGTTCTAGAGAATCATGTAATCATAAGAGCACTCAAGAAAGAAATTAGATTGATTTGTATAATGCATCAATCATTTTAGGCTCAAAAACTCACAAGAATGATTATACAAGTCAGATTAAGTCTAAACATGCTTCTTTCTCAATCAACATATCATATTAACATTGGCTCATAAAAAGGTTGACATCAAGCTCAATTCTCATGAAAATCTTCTCACTAATAAATATGTTTTAGACTTATGCAATTCATATCTCATCATTGTATTAAAAAGGAACTAAAACACACTAAAAAATAATAATAATAATAAAGACTCATAAAAAAAAATAGTAGACAAAAATAAAAGAAATCCTAAATCATCCCCCCCACACTTAATTCTTACATTGTCCTCAATGTAAGTCTATTAACCCAAATGAAAGAATCATGTGTAAGAGAAAAGAACTAATAACATAAGAATAGGAATAACTAGACTCAAAACAAAACAAACTCATGCAACCTAAATAATCCTAAAATACTAAACAAAAATTAACAAGTAAACGTAAAAAGATTAAAATCAAACTGACAAGGTATGTCTCAAGTCTCCCTTACTCAGACCTTGTTCAGAATGAATACTTCTAAATTGCTTAAAACACAACAAACTCTTTTCTTTTTTTTTTTTGAAAAGAAGAAATCAAACTGACAAGGTATGTCTCAAGTCTCCCTTACTCAGACCTTGTTCAGAATGAATACTTCTAAATTGCTTAAAACACAACAATTATTATTATTATTTTTTTTTTTAAGTAGGTAAAATTTAGGAGATATTACCTGTAGAGGTTGCTAACCACTTATTATAACTGAGACACAACAAACAAAATGTTAGATAATGTCACAAAGACAAAGTGCAATCCACTCCTTGCTCGTCCATATCTCTTTTTCTTTTTCCGAGCGTTTGCGAAACAACCGTAGCAGATAAATACTCATAAGCTTGGAGCTTTTTGAGTAAATCTTCAATGGTTGTAGCAGAAATTATGGTTCTCCTTGCCTCTGAAAACATGAATCCATTATCCACAGCATTATCTAAATATGAAAGCAAATTACTAAAATAACCATTAATATTAAGCAAACCAATGGGTTTCTTATTTGTGACCAAAGATGACCAAGAAGCCACGCAAGCTATTTCTTCCAATGTACCCAGACCTCCTGGTAAAGCAATGAATGCATCGGCAGAATGGTACATGATTGTTATCCGTTCAGGGATACTCCAGACTTGTATTTCCTTACCCAAGGTAGGTCCACAAAAATCTGTGAATAGTTTTGGCACGATTCCTAGAACTGGACTTCCTCCGGTGTGTGCTGCTGTAACGACTGCTCCCATTAAACCCGTACTACCGCCTCCATAAATCAACTGGATCTTTTGTTGGGCAAGTATTACTCCAACTCTTATGGCTTCATCAGCGAATATGTTATTTTTCCCTGGATAAGCACCTCCAAAAACACAAATTTTTTTAATGCGTTGGGACGAAGTACTTTCCATTTTTTTTTTCTTTTTTTTTTCTTTTTTTTTCGAGTGCCTGAAAGAGAATGAGTACATGGTGTAATATATAGAGGACTGAGTAGTGAATCAGACAAGAGTAATAATGTCGCCGAAAGTGTATCTGACCTGTCAGAAGAAAATGTTAACCTAACAAAAGATTTTTGCGTGATTTCAGGAAGAAAATCAAAAAGAGAAGAAAAATCAACCGTAAAAGTCAAGAGTAATAATGTCGCCGAAAGTGTATTTGACCTGTCAGAAGAAAATGTTAACCTAACAAAAGATTTTTGCGTGATTTCAGGAAGAAAATAAAAAAGAGAAGAAAAATCAATCGTAAAAGACAAATAAAAAAAATGAGAATAATTACACAAATCGAATAACACGTAAATTAAACCGAAATAAAGTTATTGCAAATCAAACCAAAAGCTGAGAAGTCATTTATTGTAGTTGTGATTGTGGCTCACATCTTCCTCTGGTTTTACGTCCAGAAACGGCTTAAACGCCTTCTATGAGTCGAGGATATGCTTCCCATCCAGTTTTCTTACAAGCTGGCAAACAGGGTCTTTTAACATCAGATTCCCAAGATGTTGCCATTCCCTTTGGAATTGCGGCCATAAATCAAGAATTTCTCTTTGTACGTCTCCACTAGGATGCGTCTCAAGAGAAAGTTGGATATTACCCAAATTCTCCTTACTCAGTCCATCCTTAATGAATTCAATTTTATCATCTCGATTAGAGGACGGAATCCCAATAGAACGACATTTACCGTTACACGTCCATCGTGCACATTTGTGGCAATTTGAACTCATGCGCTTTGCTCGTCGCTTCTTTGCAAAAGTGCTTCTACCTGTACCTGGTAAATGCAAAATAGGAAGATATTCATCTTCACGTACCTTGGCTTCAATTATCCAACGTATGTCTCCAGGAATCCCTTTGTGCATAAGCATTCTTAATCTTTCAAATCGAACTTGGTAAAGCTTCAGTAAAATATTTCGATTAAAAGGAGGAAATCGTTTCTGCAATCTTGTGAGAATATCATCCATCCTGAAAAAAAAAATGAAAGAGAAATTGAAAGAGAAATTTATATACAATATCAGTTTTGTGGGTAGCTGATAGAACCGATTTAAATAATCACGGAGTACCGTTATCCGCCATTTAACCGGGGTTAAAAAAAAATATATTTACATCTAGTGTTTTTCAAAACAAGGATCAGAAAGAAAAACAAAATAAAAAGACTCAAAAACAAAACACTCTAAATAAAATCCTAAATTCTCCCCCCCACACATAATTCTTACATTGTCATTAATGTAATGCTATTATCCCCCAATGCAAGAATTATATGTAAGAGAAAAGAACTATTAAACAAAAGAAACTTATGCAGCCTAAATGAACTTAAAAGCAGTAAACACAATTAACAAAGAAACATAAGAAATAAAATAAAAACAATAAAAATAATAAAAGAAAAAGGAAAAGAAAGAGAAAGAGAAAGAAAATCTGAATATGGAAGGTTGGCAATTTCATCTTTAATTGGGCTGCCTTCCCAATTAACACTTGAGTTAGTGTTTTGAATCTAACCAACACCCCTTCTTGGCTTTTTAGGCTTGTCAGGCTCATACATGAAATTTCCCAAATTTATGCGTTTGAGAGGAAGCTTTCTTTGCACAACAGTGGATGCATTCTCCATTACAAGTATTATTCCATCATCCTTGGTGGTGCATATCTCATCGAGGAATGGTGCATCTTTTGGTACTTGTTGAATGACATCCACAAACAAACTGTTTAAGGTTTCCAGCGTGTCTTGTTCATGTTCATCCTCCTTGAACTTTGCGAATCTACTAGGAAAAGGTGGAGAAGAAACATTAGTAAAAATTGGAATCTCAAACGTTACCTCAGGTGCCGAAATACTCTTATTTGGATCATTGGCTTCATTATCCTCAAGAATAGAATTCATCTCTAATTTTGTCTCATCCTCATCTTGTTCATCATTCCTCAAGGTCACAATAGTAGCATTCTCCTTTGGGTTAATCATCGTTTGGGCAGGGAGTTCTTCAGATCTTTGTGCTACCCATCCCACCATACTACTAGCCAATTGGCTCATTTGCTTTTCCAAACTCTGGATGCTTGCCCTTGTTTCCTGTTGAAATTGCAAAGAATCAGTAACAAGAGAATAGACAAGATCTTCTAAAGAAGTACCTGAGTTTTGAGTCATATGTGGTGGTTGAAAAAGATCTGGTTCTTGGGACCATGATTGATTGAAGCTAGATGGATGAGTGTAATTGGCATAAGGATCTACTTCTTGGTAATTTTTCGAGTAGCCATAATTAGTATGATCCCACCATCCCTCATGGTAAGTGTTGGAGTAATGATCATGCGGTTGGTCTTGGAACCATTGATGGCCTTGACATCCTCCCATGGCCAATTGTTGAACTGAGGAAGTGAGATTGGCTTGTTGATTCTCCATGTTCATGTATGCCACCAACTCTTCAAGTGTTAGATTGCTCAATTCCATCGTTTTTTTATTTATTTTTTTTTTTGAAAATTTGATCAGAAAAACTTGTATGTACAAGAAAATAAAACTAATTAGAACTGAAAATAAGAATAAACCAAGTAACAAATAAACTAAAGAAAGCAATCCCCGGCAACGGCGCCAAAAATTTGATGCACCCAAAAGAGTGTATCTTATTTAACCTTGCACTAAAAAGATAAATTGTAAGTATAGTACTTAGCAAGGGTCGAGTCCTCAGGGATTGGGTTTTAGTTTATAAGTTAATAGTTTAAAACTTAAATTGAAGAACAATAAAAGAAAAGGGGTTTTTGAAGCCAGATTTAAACTAAAGTAAATAATAAGAATAAGATGCAAGGCGGTATAACCAGCCAATAAAAATATATATACTAAATTAGGCGGTATAACCAGCCAATAAAAATATATATACTAAATTAGGCGATATAACCAGCCAATAAAAATAAAACAAAGTTAATATACAAATTAGGCGGTATAACCAGCCAATAAAAATAAATATAAAAAATAAGCAAACTAAAAGTAAGAAAACAAATAAGTAAGAAGAATCAAATATGAAAAATATGGTTAAGGTTTCATTCTCCACCACTAGACATCATTAAAAATCAATTTCAGATCTATCAATATCAACCAACTATCAAAGTTAACAACCGTAGATAACAACAAGCTCTGTTACCCCAATCTTTCCTTAGTTTGTCGTTAAATAGAACAAGCTCTCTATTTAATCTCTAACCATTAAACAACCTAGAATAAGCTCTCTAAATTCAATTTAATGGCAGCTTTATGATGAGAAAGATAGGTTGATCTAAGCAACAAACACATAAGCTCGGATTGTTCAACTTAGGTTATGTTCCACTTTGCAACTATTGAAAACTTGACCATAATCATTAATCACAAATTGCCACTTATGAATAGGAAATCAAGACAATTACACGGATCAAGACTCCTAAACTAGCAATAGATAATTATCAAGATCTATCTAGTTGTACACCTAAATAAATCTAGACAACATCATGAACAATTCTTGTAGAAGAACATAAGCACCTTTGATAGAAAATTAATGATAGATAGAATCTGAAAATCAATCACAAAACATGTCTAGGGCTTTGAAATCACCCTTAACCAAATAGAAGTTTAGCCTAGCATAGGCATTATAAACATAAACATAAAATTAAAGAAAATCTAAGAAGAAAATAAAAGAAAGAAAGAAGAAGAGGAAGAATATTAATTATCCAACCTCTTGCTCTCTCTAAAGAAAAAGAAAACTAGAGAAAAGAAAGAAGAAGAAAACTTAGAGAATTTTATTAAAATTGCTAATATCCTACCTATGTACAATATGATTCTCTACACTCATCCAAGGCCCTCTATTTATACACATTTTGGAAGGCTAAATGACAAGAGACAAGCTTTACAAATTTCAAAGGTAGGTATAATAGGTGGGTGAATTTTTCTAACAATTTTCGTCATATTGTATGACAATTTTGATCAGCCAACTTGATGGTCGATTTCGTCAATGTTGGAGGCCTGATCTGATCACATGGTCTTCTAGAAAAAGGTTCCCCTATCAGTTAAGGATCCATAGCCGTTGGAATCAGCTCATTTTCTGATGTGGATAAGCAGATATGGGCAAAATACGAAAACATGTCAGCACAGACGTCATTGTACATCAGCCAACTTGATGGTCGGTTTCGTCAATATTAGAGGCCTGATCTGATCATATGGTCTTCTAGACAAAGGTTCCCGTATCAGTTACGGATCCATAGCCATTGAAATCAGCTCATTTGCTGATGTGGATAAGCAGATATGGGCAGAATACGAAAACAGGTCAGCACAGACGTCATTGCACATCAGCCAACTTGATGGTCGATTTCGCTAGGGAAAACGACTCCGTTTCAAGAAGTATAAAACATGAAAAAGATAGATATGCCTCTTATCTTTGCACGGCTACAAATTTCAGCCTTATTTCTTCAGTGAAACTCCAGATATAGCTGATATGGCAAAATGTGTCGGAACTGGAACTGAACTGGATTTGCCCTTAATTCTAGTAATCTGAAATCACTCAAAGAAACTTGTGAAAAACACCAAATTACATAAAAATATAAAAGATCATAAACACAATTAGACTAAACAATAATAACTCGTATTTGACACAAAACAATAATAAAACATAACTAAAAACTATATAATTATACGAGTTATCAGCATCAAACTCCCTGCCTAAACGATGATTAACCCAAAGGAGAATGCTACTATTGTGACCTTGAGGAATGAGAAACAAGATGAGGATGAGACAAAATTAGATATGGATTCTATTCTTGAGGATAATGAAGCCACAAATCCAAATAAGAGTACTTCAGCACCTGAGGTAACGTTTAAGGTTCCAATTTTTACTAATGTTTCTCTTACACTTTTTCCTAGTAGATTTGAAAAGTTCAAGGACGAGGAACATGAACAACACATGCCGGAAATCTTAAACAACTTGTTTGTGGATGCCATTCAACAAGTATCAAAATATGCTCCATTCCTCGATGAGATATGCACCACAAAGGATGATGAAATAATACTTGTAATGGAGAATGCATCCACTGTTGTGCAAAGAAAGCTTGCTATCAAACGCATAAATTTGGAAAATTTCATGTATGAGCCTGACAAGCCTAAAGAGCCAAGAAGGGGTGTTGGTTAGGTTCAAAACACTAACTCAAGTGTTAATTGGGAAGGCAGCCCAATTAAAGAAGAAATTGCCAACCTGCTATATTTAGATTTGCTTTCTCTTTCTCTTTATTTTCCTTTTCCTTTTATTATTTTTATTGTTTTTATTTTTATTTTTTATGTTTATTTGTTAATTTTTTGTTTAGTATTTTAGGATTATTTAGGTTGCATGAGTTTGTTTTGTTTTGAGTCTTGGTTATTTCTATTCTTATGTTATTAGTTATTTTCTCTTACACATGATTCTTTCATTTGGATTAATAGCATTACATTGAGGACAATGTAAGAATTAAGTGTGGGGGGAAGGATTTAGGATTTATTTTATTTTTGGCTATTATTTTTTTTATGAGTCTTTAAATTATTATTATTATTTTTAAAATTTTTAGTGTGTTTTAGTTCTTTTCTGTACTATGATGAGATATGAATTGGATAGGTCTGAAACTGATCATTAGTGGTAAGATTTTCATAAGAATTAAGCTTGATTGATATCACAATTTTTCATGAGCCAATGTTAATATGATATATTGATTGAGAAAGAAGCTTGTTTAGACTTAAAATTGACTTGTATAATTATCCTTGTGAGTTTCGAGCCTATATGATTGATGCATTATACATAACAATCTAATTTCTTTCTTGAGTGCTCTTATGATTACATGATTCTCTAGAACTTGCTTTAAACCGTTTGAGACTATATTGATACATGTGAAAACATGAATATGATAGAGGCATTAGGATTATAACTAGAGCCAAACAGCCATCCATTATTAATGTTCCAAGAGAACATCCCCACTAGTGAGCCAATTTGAGCCTACATTAAATATGCTATTTTATTGGTAACCACAACTTACACCTAGCCTAAATATACTTATATCCTTACCCTTGTTCTAAAGATGGATTATATATTTTGAGACATATTGAAAAAAAACAAGGGATATTTTTAGTTGAAAATTTGGGTTGGAAACAAAAGATAAGTGTGGGGGAAGAAAAGAAAATGTAAAAGTCAAGAGAAAAAGAAAAGGGAACATTGTAAAAATGCATTCCCATGGGAAAAAAATGAAAAATAAAATAAAATCATCTCTTGAACTTCTAGTTAAAGAAAAGAAAAAGAATGTTACAAGGTTGGTTAGAATGAAGCAAAGGCTCAAAATAAAATATTCAGCCTATGTGATTATGTACTTCCAAGGAATATTGAGAAAGTTTTATTTTCAAAATCTTATTTTGTCTCTAAATTCTATGAAGTCTTTGGAACCTTTGTAATATCTTTTATCTTTTATTCTTTAACCATATTATAACCCTTGGCCCCATTGCAACCTTGAATAAAGACCTTTTGATTTATGAACTTGCATGATCTAAATAGTGGATAATAGGTGGACAAGCAAGCATATGGTAGAACTGTTTTCATGAGATTGATTGAGTGTAAACACTTTACCACTACTTTAAAGAGTGAAAATCATGAAAGTATAGTGAGAAGTTGAGATTAAGTTTGAATATACACTATTTTGATTGAAATATGTTATGTTAATATTGGCTTAACTCAAACTATTTACATTGAAGCAAGATTTTTTGTGAATTTCTTTAAGCTATTGATTAGTTTATAAGACTTGTCCAATGATTATCTCTAATTTATATTGCAAGGATTAGTTGTAATTATTATTATTTTTTTTAAATTATTTTTTAGTTTTTCTTATGTCTTCAATGTTTGTGGGTATCGTCCTAGTAAACCATCACGAGACTAAACTCGTCCACTAGGGACACCTAGGGGTTTAAAGGCTTGTGTCACATGCTAAGTGCCACCGTGATTTCCTACGAAAGTAGATTAGATTAGATTTTCTTATTTTATTTTTATTTTATTTTGCTCGAGGACTAGCAAAAAGCTAAGTGTGGGGGTATTTGATAAGCTCATAAAATATAAATTTTATGCCTTTCTACCTTTAGTTTTTGTTATGTTTTCGATCTTTATCTCGTTTACTTATAATATATCTTTGAATTTTAGGTACAATAAGGAGAGTGTATCTTGTTTAACCTTGCACTTAAAAAAAATCAATTGTAGAGTATAGTGATTAGCAAGGGTCGAGTCCTCAGGGATTGGGTTTTAATCTATGAGTTATTAGTTTATAACTTAGGTTCAAAGAAAACAAAAGAAAAGGGGGTTTCGAAATAGTTTTAAAAATAAGCAAATAAGAAAAGTAAGATGCAAGTAAGAAATAAGAAATCAAATATGAGAGAAATATGGTTAAGGTTTCATTCTCCACCACTAGACATCATTAAGAACCAATTTTAGATCTATCAATATCAACCAACTATCAAAGTTAACAACCGTAGATAACAACAAGCTCTGTTATCCCAATCTTTCCTTAGTTTGTCGTTAAATAGAACAAGCTCTCTATTTAATCTGTAACCATCAAACAACGTAGAGTAAGCTCTCTAAATTCAATTTAATGGCAGCTTTATGATGAGAAAGATAGGTTGATCTAAGCAACAAACACATAAGCTCGGATTGTTCAACTTAGGTTATGTTCCACTTTGCAATTATCGAAAACTTGACCATAATCATTAATCACAAATTACCACTTATGAATAGGAAATCAAGACAATTACACGGATCAAGACTCCTAAACTAGCAATAGATAATTATCAAGATCTATCTAGTTGTACACCTAAATAAATCAAGACAACATCATAAACAATTATTGTAGAAGAACATAAGCAACTTTGATAGAAAATTAATGATAGATAGAATCTGAAAATCAATTACAAAACATGTCTAGGGCTTTGAAATCACCCTTAACCAAATAAAAGTTTAGCCTAGCATAGGCATTGTAAACATAAACATAAAATTAAAGAGAATCTAAGAAGAAAATAAAAGAAAGAAAGAAGAAGAAGAAGAATATTAATTATCCAGCCTCTTGCTCTCTCAAAAACAAAGAAACAAAGAAGAAATCAGAACTTTGATGCTTGGGAAAGTGTATTTTCGTATGCCCCCTTGGTCTCTATTTATAGGCAATAGCTAGGGCATCAAACAAGTGAATTTCAGCTCTCTCCCTTCAATAAATGCTGACTTGTGGCTAAAGTTAAGGAAAAGTGGCTGACTTTTGTGTTTTAAGGAAAGATATAAGCCTTGGCAGCCAAGTTTGAATAAAGTAGGAAAGTTTTAGTCAAAGCACTCTTTAAGGAAGGAAAGTCTTGGCTGATTTAGTTCTCCAACTTTGACTAGGATTAGCTTTAAGGAAAGATACTTGCAATTAATGCAATTAATGCAACTTGACAGCCACTAATCCTTCTTTGACAAGGATAAACATAAATGTAAGCTAGGGTGTTAAGAAAAGGTTGTCATTTACGGCTAGGGTTTTTTTCTGCCACTTGGGTTTTTAGGGAGATATTCCAATGCCAATTTGGATGACCATTTCTTATCCGATTTAGGCCCATGACCAGCCGTTGGAAAGGTAATCAAGTGATATTCAAAAGTCAAGAAGAAAGTTTCTTCGAATAAAGAGTCTAACATCATGTTTTCTTAGCATCAAGCTCCGGAGGTCAAATCTGTCTTCTTGCTTTGCACGAAGAATTTGATCTTTTTGACTCCCAACTCTTTTTCCATCTTGTTATTGTGATTTTGTAAGCTCTTTAACATCCTAATTGACATGTTTTGACTTCATCTCCTCCAAAATACCTACAAAGCATAAAAACCTAGTAAAATGTCAAGGAAGTAAGAATCAAAGCACAAAGTATAAGGAAATTAAATAGGAAAATGATAAGCTCATAAAATATACATTTTATGCCTTTCTACCTTTAGTTTTTATTATGTTTTCGATCTTTATCTTGCTTACTTATATTATGTTTTTGAATTTTAGGTACAATAAGGAGAATGAAGTCAAAAGTTGTCAATAATGATGGTAAAGAGCATACAAAATCATAATCACAAGATGGAAGAAGACTTGGGAGTCAAAAATGTCAATTTCTGGTTGAAAAGCAATCAGGCAGATTTGACATCCGGAGCTTGTTTCAAGGAAAACATGATGTTCGAGTCTTTATTTGAATAAACTTACTTCTTCACTTTTGAAGCTGACTTGATTATCTTTCCAACGATATATTATGGGCCCAAATCGAATAAGAAATGGTCATTCAAAATGGCACTAGAAGATCTCCCTAAAGAATCCTGCGGCCAGAAAAACCCTAACCGCAAATCTTAAAAAAAGGCAAAAACGTGATTTTTCTGCCTCCAGGCTTTCTTGTGCGACAATGACTTATTCTCAGGGTTTTAAAGCTCTTTTGAGGAGACTCAAGGATCATTATTATTCTTCTTCTTCTCCATTCTTTTATTTTCTTTTTAGTTTTATGTATATATTATCTATGTCTATGCTAGACTGAACTTTTCTTTGGTTAAGGGTGATTTCAAAGCCCTAGACATGTTATGTAATTAATTTTCAGAATCTATCTATCATTGTTTTCTATCAAAGTTGCTTATGTTCTTCCATTAAAATTGTTCATGATGATGTTTTGATTTGTTTAGGTGGCCAACTAGATAAATCTTGATAATTGTCTAATGCTAGTTTAGGAGTCTTGATCCGTGTAATTGTCTTGATTTCCTATTCATAAGTAGCAAATTGTGATTAATGATTATGGTCAAGTTTTCAATAATTGCAAAGTGGAACATAACCTAAGTTGAACAATCCGAGCTTATGTGTTTGTTGCTTAGATCAACCTATCTTTCTCATCATAAAGCTGCTATTAAATTGAACTTAGAGAGCTTATTCTAGGTTGTTTGATAGTTAGAGATTAAATAGAGAGCTTGTTCTATTTAACGACGAACTAAGGAAAGATTGGGGTAACAGAGCTTGTTGTTATCTACGGTTGTTAACTTTGATAGCTAATTAATGCTGATAGATATGAAATTGATTCTTAATGATGTCTAGTGGTGGAGAATGAAACCTTAACCTTATTTTTAATATTTGATTCTTCTTAATTACTTGTTTTCTCATTCTTATTATTTACTTTAGTTTAAATCTGATTTCAAAAACCCCTTTTCTTTTATTGTTCTTGAATTTAAGTTTTAAACTATTAACTTATAAACTAAAACCCAATCCCTGAGGACTCGACCCTTGCTAACTAATATACTTACAATTGATCTTTTTAGTGCAAGGTTAAATAAGATACACTCTTTTGGGTGCATCAAGGATTCAAACAGGGTGGCGAGTTTGTATTGATTATCGTAAACTTAATTTGACAACTCGCAAAGACCACTTTGCAATGATTGAAAACTTGACCATAATCATTAATCACAAATTACTACTAATGAATAGGAAATCAAGACAATTACACGGATCAAGACTCCTAAACTAGCATTAGACAATTATCAAGATTCATCTAGTTGGCCACCCAAACAAATCAAAACATCATCATGAACAATTTTAATGGAAGAACATAAGCAACTTTGATAGAAAATTAATGATAGATAGATTCTGAAAATTAATTACATAACATGTCTAGGGCTTTGAAATCACCCTTAACCAAAGAAGTTTAGCATAACATAAGCATGGATAATATATACATAAAACTAAAAATAAAAATAAAAGAATGGAGAAGAGAAGAAGAAGAAGAATAATGATGATCCCTTGAGTCTCCTCAAAAGATGTCTAGTTTCTGGCTCAAAAGATGGTATTTATAGAGCTTTCAAACCCTGACAATAAGTCCTTGCCGCACAAGTAAGCCTGGAGGTGCAAAAATCACGTTTTCGTCTTTTTTTTTTTTTTTTTTTTTCAGATTTGCGATTAGGGTTTTTCTGGCTGCAGGGTTCTTTAGGGAGATCTTCTAGCGCCAATTTGAATGCCCATTTCTTATTCGATTTGGGCCCATAATATATTGTTGGAAAGATAATCAAGTCAACTTCAAAAGTCAAGAAGGAAGTTTCTTCAAATAAAGAGTCTATCATCATGTTTTTCTTATAACAAGCTCTGGAGGTCAAATCTGCCTGATTGCTCTTTACGATCATTATTGACATCTTTTCACTTCATTCTCCTTATTGTACCTAAAATTCAAAAACATAAATAAGTAAACAAGATAAAGATCGAAAACATAACAAAAACTAAAGGTAGAAAGGCATAAAATGTATATTTTATGAGCTTATCAATCCTAGTAGGAACAAGTTCATTCTCATTGTTTGTTACCACCGTTACACCTGATTTCTTTGGAACCACTTGGATTGGGCTCACCATTTGCTATCCGAGATAGGATAGATCACTCCAACATCTAGGAGCTTCAGTATCTCCTTTTTCACAACCTCCATCGTAGGAGGGTTCAATCTTCTTTGTGCTTCTCTTGTTGGTTTGGACCCCTCCTCTAACAAAATCTGGTGCATGCACATGGATGGGCTTATTCCCTTGATATCGGCAATTGTCCAACCAATTGCTGTTTTATGCTCTCTAAGCACCCGAATAAGTCGCTCTTCTTGCAAAGGTGTGAGCTCTTTGGCAATGATGACAGGTAGTGTGTCCTTTTCACCTAAGAACACATATTTCAAGTGGTTCGGTAGTGGTTTCAACTCTAAAGTTGGTGCCTGCAAAATGGAAGGTAGAAGTTTCTCATTAGATAATTGCAAATCAATAAATGAAACATCAAACCTTGCATCTTTAGGTGGCAGTGAGTGTAAAGATTCTAGTGCCCCTTCCACATGGTCACTCAAGGCTAGTTCCCCTTTAGCATTCCCCATTCCGAGATGTTTGCTAAGGACTATCTCCACACTATCTTCACCATGTAGCTCATAAGCTTGCTGCACTAGTGAGTCAATTATATCAATATTAAAAACATAATGCACATCACTAGGATATCTCATGGCCTCAAAAATGTTAAAGCGAATTATTTCACCATCAAATTCCATAGTTAAAGTGTCATCATGTACATCTATTTTAGTTCTTGCTGTTTTCAAGAATGGTCTCCCTAATAGAATAGGTGTGGGATTAGAAGACATCTCATCTTCCATCTCAATAACATAAAAGTCAGCGGGAAAAACCAATTCATTAACCTGTACAAGAACGTCTTCTACAACTCCTCTTGGATAAGTGTTAGAACGGTCAGCAAGTTCTATTATAACACCGGTTTCCTCTAATGGTCCTAGATTCAATGAATGATAACTCGTATAATTATATAGTTTTTAGTTATGTTTTATTATTGTTTTGTGTCAAATACGAGTTATTATTGCTTAGTCTAATTGTGTTTATGATTTTTTATATTTTTATGTAATTTGGTGTTTTTCACGAGTTTCTTTGAGTGATTTCAGATTACTAGGTTAAATCAAGAATTAAGGGCAAATCCAGTTCAGTTCCAGTTCCGACACCTTTTGCCATATCAGCTATATCTGGAGTTTCACAGAAGCAATAAGGCTGAAATTTTAACCGTGCAAAGTTAAGAGGCATATCCAACTTTTTCATGTTTTACACTTCTTGAAACGGAGTCGTTTTCCCTAGCGAAATCGACCATCAAGTTGGCTGATGTGCAATGACGTCTATGCTGACCTGTTTTGGTATTTTGCCCATATCTTCTGATCCACATCAGCAAATGAGCTGATTCTAACGGCTATAGATCACTAACTGATAGGGGAACATTTTTCTAGAAGACCATGTGATCAGATCAAGCTTCCAATATTGACAAAATCGACCATCAAGTTGGCTGATAAAAATTGTCATACAATATGACGAAAATTGTTAGAAAAATGCACCCACCTATTATACCTACCTTTGAAATTTGTAAAGCTTGTCTCTTGTCATTTAGTCCTCCAAAATGTGTATAAATAGAGGGCCTTGGATGATTGTAGGAGGCATTGTACATTGGTAGGATATTAGCCATTGTAATAAAATTCTCTAAGTTTTCTTCTTCTTTCTTTTCTCTAGTTTTCTTTTTCTTTATTTTCTTCTTCTTCTTTCTTTCTTTTATTTCCTTCTTAGATTCTCTTTAATTTTATGTTTATGTTTACAATGCCTATTCTAGGCTAAACTTCTATTTGGTTAAGGGTGATTTCAAAGCCCTAGACATGTTTTGTGATTGATTTTCAGATTCTATCTATCATTAATTTTCTATCAAAGTTGCTTATGTTCTTCTACAAGAATTGTTCACGATGTTGTCTTGATTTATTTAGGTGTACAACTAGATAGATCTTGATAATTATCTATTGCTAGTCTAGGAGTCTTGATCCGTGTAATTGTCTTGATTTCCTATTCATAAGTGGCAATTTGTGATTAATGATTATGATCACGTTTTCAATAATTGCAAAGTGGAACATAACCTAAGTTGAACAATCCGAGCTTATGTGTTTGTTGCTTAGATCAACCTATCTTTCTCATCATAAAGCTGCCATTAAATTGAATTTAGAGAGCTTATTCTAGGTTGTTTAATGGTTAGAGATTAAATAGAGAGCTTGTTCTATTTAACGACAAACTAAGGAAAGATTGGGATAACAGAGCTTGTTATTATCTACGGTTGTTAACTTTGATAGTTGGTTGATATTGATAGATCTGAAATTGATTCTTAATGATGTCTAGTGGTGGAGAATGAAACCTTAACCATATTTTTCATATTTGATTCTTCTTACCTACTTGTTTTCTTACTTTTCTAGTTTGCTTATTTTTAAAAGTATATTTATTTTTATTGGCTGGTTATACCGCCTAATTTGTATATTAACTTTGTTTTATTTTTATTGGCTGGTTATACCGCCTAATTTAGTATATATATTTTTATTGGCTGGTTATACCGCCTTGCATCTTATTCTTATTATTTACTTTAGTTTAAATCTGGCTTCAAAAACCCCTTTTCTTTTATTTTTCTTGAATTTAAGTTTTAAACTATCAACTTATAAACTAAAACCCAATCCCTAAGGACTCGACCCTTGCTAACTACTATACTTACAATTGATCTTTTTAGTGCAAGGTTAAATATGATACACTCTTTTGGGTGCATCAAATTTTTGGAGCCGTTGCCGGGGATTGCTTTCTTTAGTTTATTTGTTACTTGGTTGATTCTTATTTTCAGTTCTAATTAGTTTTATTTTCTTGTACATACAAGTTTTTCTTTTCAAATTTAAAAAAAAAAAAAACAATGGAATTGAGCAATCTAACACTTGAAGAGTTGGTGGCATACATAAACATGGAGAATCAACAAGCCAATCTCACCTCCCCAGTTCAACAATTGGCCATGGGAGGATGTCAAGGCCATCAAGTGTTCCAAGACCAACAATATGATCATTACTCAAACACTTACCATGAGGGATGGTGGGATTATACTAATTATGGCTACTCGAAAAATTACCAAGAAGTAGATCCTTATGCCAATTACACTCATCCATCTAGCTTCAATCAATCATGGTCTCAAGAACCAGATCTTTTTCAACCACCACATATGACTCAAAACTCAGGTACTTCTTTAGATGATCTTGTCTATTCTCTTGTTACTGATTCTTTGCAATTTCAACAGGAAACAAGGGCAAGCATCCAGAGTTTGGAAAAGCAAATGAGCCAATTGGCTAGCAGTATGGTGGGATGGGTAGCACAAAGATCTGAAGAACTCCCAGCCCAAACGATGGTTAACCCAAAGGAGAATGCTACTATTGTGACCTTGAAGAATGAGGAACAAGATGAGGATGAAACAAAATTAGAGATGGATTCTATTCTTGAGGATAATGAAGCCAAAGATCCAAATAAGAGTATTTCGGCACCTGAGGTAACGTTTAAGGTTTCACTTTTTACTAATGTTTCTTCTCCACCTTTTCCTAGTAGATTTGCAAAGTTCAAGGAGGATGAACATGAACAACACATGCCGGAAACCTTAAACAACTTGTTTGTGGAGGTCATTCAACAAGTATCAAAATATGCTCCATTCCTCGATGACATATGCACCACAAAGGATGATGGAATAATACTTGTAATGGAGAATGCATCCACTGTTGTGCAAAGAAAGCTTCCTCTCAAACGCATAAATTTGGGAAATTTCATGTATGAGCCTAACAAGCCTAAAAAGCCAAGAAGGGGAATTGGCTAGGCTGAAAACAATCAATCAAGTGCTAATTGGGGGAGGCAGCCTAATTAGTGAAAGCTTTGCCAAACTGCCATCCTCAGATTTGCTCTCTTTTTCTTTATCTTTTTCTTATGTTTCTTTGTTAATTGTGTTTAGTGTTTTTAAGTTCATTTAGGCTGCATAAGTTTATTTTGTTTATTAGTTCTTTTCACTTACACATGATTCTTTCATTTGGGTTAATAGCATTACATTAATGACAATGTAAGAATTATGTGTGGGGGGAAGAATTTAGGATTTTATTTAGAGTGTTTTGTTTTTGAGTTTTTTTATGTTGTTTTTCTTTCTGATCCTTGTTTTGAAAATAACTAGATGTAAATATAATTTTTATTTTTATTTTTTTAACCCCGGTTAAATGGCGGATAACGGTACTCCGTGATTATTTAAATTGGTTCCATCAGCTACCCACAAAACTGATATTGTGTATAAATTTCTCTTCCAATTTCTCTTTCAATTTTTTTCAGGATGGATGATATTCTCACAAGATTGCAGAAACGATTTCCTCCTTTTCCTCGAAATATTTTACTGAAGCTTTACCAAGTTCGATTTGAAAGATTAAGAATGCTTATGCACAAAGGGATTCCTGAAGACATACGTTGGATAATTGAAGCCAAGGTACGTGAAGATGAATATCTGCCTGTTTTACATTTACCAGGTACAGGTAGAAGCACTTTTGCAAAGAAGCGACGAGCAAAGCGCATGAGTTCAAACTGCCACAAATGTGCACGATGGACGTGTAACGGTAAATGTCGTTCTATTGGGATTCCGTCCTCTAATCGAGATGATAAAATTGAATTCATTAAGGATGGACTGAGTAAGGAGAATTTGGGTAATATCCAACTTTCTCTTGAGACGCATCCTAGTGGAGACGTACAAAGAGAAATTCTTGATTTATGGCCGCAATTCCAAAGGGAATGGCAACATCTTGGGAATCTGATGTTAAAAGACCCTGTTTGCCAGCTTGTAAGAAAACTGGATGGGAAGCATATCCTCGACTCATAGAAGGCGTTTAAGCCGTTTCTGGACGTAAAACCAGAGGAAGATGTGAGCCACAATCACAACTACAATAAATGACTTCTCAGCTTTTGGTTTGATTTGCAATAACTTTATTTTGGTTTAATTTACGTGTTGTTCGATTTGTGTAATTATTCTCGTTTTTTTTTATTTGTCTTTTACGGTTGATTTTTTCTTCTCTTTTTGATTTTCTTCCTGAAATCACGCAAAAATATTTTGTTAGGTTAACATTTTCTTCTGACAGGTCAGATACACTTTCGGCGACATTATTACTCTTGTCTGATTCACTACTCAATCCTCTATATATTACACCATGTACTCATTCTCTTTCAGGCACTCGAAAAAAAAAAAGAAAAAAAAATGGAAAGTACTTCGTCCCAACGCATTAAAAAAATTTGTGTCTTTGGAGGTGCTTATCCAGGGAAAAATAACATATTCGCTGATGAAGCCATAAGAGTTGGAGTAATACTTGCCCAACAAAAAATCCAGTTGATTCATGGAGGCGGTAGTACGGGTTTAATGGGAGCAGTCGCTACAGCAGCACACGCCGGAGGAAGTCCAGTTCTAGGAATCGTGCCAAAACTATTCACAAGTTTTTGTGGACCTACCGTGGGTAAGGAAATACAAGTCTGGAGTATCCCTGAACGGATGACAATCATGTACCATTCTGCCGATGCATTTATTGCTTTACCAGGAGGTCTGGGTACATTGGAAGAAATAGCTTGCGTGGCTTCTTGGTCATCTTTGGTCACAAATAAGAAACCCATTGGTTTGCTTAATATTAATGGTTATTTTAGTAATTTGCTTTCATATTTAGATAATGCTGTGGATAATGGATTCATGTTTTCAGAGGCAAGGAGAACCATAATTTCTGCTACAACCATTGAAGATTTACTTAAAAAGCTCCAAGCTTATGAGTGTTTATCTGCTACGGTTGTTTCGCAAACGCTCGGAAAAAGAAAAAGAGATATGGATGAGCAAGGAGTGGATTGCACTTTGTCTTTGTGACATTATCTAACATTTTGCTTGTTGTGTCTCAGTTATAATAAGTGGTTAGCAACCTCTGCAGGTAATATCTCATAAATTCTACCTTTAAAATTTGACATTGGGGACAATGTCATATTTTAGTAGGGGGTAAGGGACATATTTTGCTAATTTAAAAAAAAAAAAAGTTTGTTGTGTTTTAAGCAATTTAGAAGTATTCATTCTGAACAACGTCTGAGTAAGGGAGACTTGAGACATACCTTGTCACTTTGATTTTAATCTTTTTATGTTTACTTGTTAATTTTTGTTTAGTATTTTAGGATTATTTAGGTTGCATGAGTTTGTTTTGTTTTGAGTCTTAGTTGTTCCTATTCTTATGTTATTAGTTCTTTTCTCCTACACATGATTCTTTCATTTGGGTTAATAGACTTACATTGAGGACAATGTAAGAATTAAGTGTGGGGGGAATGATTTAGGATTTCTTTTATTTTTGTCTACTATTTTTTTTTATGAGTCTTTATTATTATTATTATTTTTTTTAGTGTGTTTTAGTTCCTTTTTAATACAATGATGAGATATGAATTGCATAAGTCTAAAACAGATTTATTAGTGAGAAGATTTTCATGAGAATTGAGCTTGATGTCAACCTTTTTATGAGCCAATGTTAATATGATATGTTGATTGAGAAAGAAGCATGTTTAGACTTAATCTGACTTGTATAATCATCCTTGGAAATTGTTCTACCCATCTTTAGAACAAGGGTAAGGATATAAGTATATTTAGGCTAGGTGTAAGTTGTGGTTACCAATAAAACAGCATATTTAATGTAGGCTCAAATTGGCTCACTAGTGGGGATGTTCTCTTAGAACATTAATAATGGATGGCTGTTTGGCTCTGGTTATAATCCTAACATTAGATTGATTTGTATAATGCATCAATCATTATAGGCTCAAAAACTCACAAGGATGATTATACAAGTCAGATTAAGTCTAAACATGCTTCTTTCTCAATCAACATATCATATTAACATTGGCTCATAAAAAGGTTGACATCAAGCTCAATTCTCATGAAAATCTTCTCACTAATAAATCTGTTTTAGACTTATGCAATTCATATCTCATCATTGTATTAAAAAGGAACTAAAACACACTAAAAAAAATAATAATAATAAAGACTCATAAAAAAAAATAGTAGACAAAAATAAAAGAAATCCTAAATCATTCCCCCCACACTTAATTCTTACATTGTCCTCAATGTAAGTCTATTAACCCAAATGAAAGAATCATGTGTAAGAGAAAAGAACTAATAACATAAGAATAGGAATAACTAGACTCAAAACAAAACAAACTCATGCAACCTAAATAATCCTAAAATACTAAACAAAAATTAAAAAGTAAACGTAAAAAGATTAAAATCAAACTGACAAGGTATGTCTCAAGTCTCCCTTACTCAGACCTTGTTCAGAATGAATACTTCTAAATTGCTTAAAACACAACAAACTCTTTCTTTTTTTTTTTGAAAAGAAGAAATCAAACTGACAAGGTATGTCTCAAGTCTCCCTTACTCAGACCTTGTTCAGAATGAATACTTCTAAATTGCTTAAAACACAACAAACTTTTTTTTTTTTTAAGAAGGTAAAATTTAGGAGATATTACCTGTAGAGGTTGCTAACCACTTATTATAACTGAGACACAACAAACAAAATGTTAGATAATGTCACAAAGACAAAGTGCAATCCACTCCTTGCTCGTCCATATCTCTTTTTCTTTTTCCGAGCGTTTGCGAAACAACCGTAGCAGATAAATACTCATAAGCTTGGAGCTTTTTGAGTAAATCTTCAATGGTTGTAGCAGAAATTATGGTTCTCCTTGCCTCTGAAAACATGAATCCATTATCCACAGCATTATCTAAATATGAAAGCAAATTACTAAAATAACCATTAATATTAAGCAAACCAATGGGTTTCTTATTTGTGACCAAAGATGACCAAGAAGCCACGCAAGCTATTTCTTCCAATGTACCCAGACCTCCTGGTAAAGCAATGAATGCATCGGCAGAATGGTACATGATTGTTATCCGTTCAGGGATACTCCAGACTTGTATTTCCTTACCCAAGGTAGGTCCACAAAAATCTGTGAATAGTTTTGGCACGATTCCTAGAACTGGACTTCCTCCGGCGTGTGCTGCTGTAGCGACTGCTCCCATTAAACCCGTACTACCGCCTCCATAAATCAACTGGATCTTTTGTTGGGCAAGTATTACTCCAACTCTTATGGCTTCATCAGCGAATACGTTATTTTTCCCTGGATAAGCACCTCCAAAAACACAAATTTTTTTAATGCGTTGGGACGAAGTACTTTCCATTTTTTTTTTCTTTTTTTCGAGTGCCTGAAAGAGAATGAGTACATGGTGTAATATATAGAGGACTGAGTAGTGAATCAGACAAGAGTAATAATGTCGCCGAAAGTGTATCTGACCTGTCAGAAGAAAATGTTAACCTAACAAAAGATTTTTGCGTGATTTCAGGAAGAAAATCAAAAAGAGAAGAAAAATCAACCGTAAAAGTCAAGAGTAATAATGTCGCCGAAAGTGTATTTGACTTGTCAGAAGAAAATGTTAACCTAACAAAAGATTTTTGCGTGATTTCAGGAAGAAAATAAAAAAGAGAAGAAAAATCAACCGTAAAAGACAAATAAAAAAAATGAGAATAATTACACAAATCGAATAACACGTAAATTAAACCGAAATAAAGTTATTGCAAATCAAACCAAAAGCTGAGAAGTCATTTATTGTAGTTGTGATTGTGGCTCACATCTTCCTCTGGTTTTACGTCCAGAAACGGCTTAAACGCCTTCTATGAGTCGAGGATATGCTTCCCATCCAGTTTTCTTACCAGCTGGCAAACATGGTCTTTTAACATCAGATTCCCAAGATGTTGCCATTCCCTTTGGAATTGCGGCCATAAATCAAGAATTTCTCTTTGTACGTCTCCACTAGGATGCGTCTCAAGAGAAAGTTGGATATTACCCAAATTCTCCTTACTCAGTCCATCCTTAATGAATTCAATTTTATCATCTCGATTAGAGGACGGAATCCCAATAGAACGACATTTACCGTTACACGTCCATCGTGCACATTTGTGGCAATTTGAACTCATGCGCTTTGCTCGTCGCTTCTTTGCAAAAGTGCTTCTACCTGTACCTGGTAAATGCAAAACAGGAAGATATTCATCTTCACGTACCTTGGCTTCAATTATCCAACGTATGTCTGCAGGAATCCCTTTGTGCATAAGCATTCTTAATCTTTCAAATCGAACTTGGTAAAGCTTCAGTAAAATATTTCGAGGAAAAGGAGGAAATCGTTTCTGCAATCTTGTGAGAATATCATCCATCCTGAAAAAAAAAATGAAAGAGAAATTGAAAGAGAAATTTATATACAATATCAGTTTTGTGGGTAGCTGATGGAACCGACTTAAATAATCACGGAGTACCGTTATCCGCCATTTAACCGGGGTTAAAAAAAATAAAATAAAAATTATATTTACATCTAGTTATTTTCAAAACAAGGATCAGAAAGAAAAACAACATAAAAAAACTCAAAAACAAAACACTCTAAATAAAATCCTAAAATACTAAACAAATAAACATAAAAATAAATAAATAAAAACAATAAAAAATAATAAAAGGAAAAGGAAAAGAAAGCAAATCTGAGTATGGAAGGTTGGCAATTTCATCTTTAATTGGGCTGCCTTCCCAATTAACACTTGAGTTAGTGTTTTGAATCTAACCAACACCCCTTCTTGGCTTTTTAGGCTTGTCAGGCTCATACATGAAATTTTCCAAATTTATGCGTTTGAGAGGAAGCTTTCTTTGCACAACAGTGGATGCATTCTCCATTACAAGTATTATTCCATCATCCTTGGTGGTGCATATCTCATCGAGGAATGGTGCATCTTTTGGTACTTGTTGAATGACATCCACAAACAAACTGTTTAAGGTTTCCAGCGTGTCTTGTTCATGTTCATCCTCCTTGAACTTTGCAAATCTACTAGGAAAAGGTGGAGAAGAAACATTAGTAAAAAGTGGAACTTTAAACGTTACCTCAGGTGCCGAAATACTCTTATTTGTATTTGTGGCTTCATTATCCTCAAGAATAGAATCCATTTCTAATTTTGTCGCATCCTCATCTTGTTCCTCATTTTTCAAGGTCACAATAGTAGCATTCTCCTTTGGGTTAATCATTGTTTGGGCAGAGAGTTCTTCAGATCTTTGTGCTACCCATACCACCATACTACTAGCCAATAGGCTCATTTGCCTTTCCAAACTCTGGATACTTGCCCTTGTTTCCTGTTGAAATTGCAAAGTATTAGTAACAAGAGAATCGACAAGATCTTCTAAAGAAGTACCTGAGTTTTGAGTCATATGTAGTGGCTGAAAAAAATCTGGTTCTTGAGACCATGATTGATTAAATCTAGATGGATGAGTGTAATTGGCATAAAGATCTACTTCTTGGTAATTTTTCGAGTAGCCATAATTAGTATGATCCCACCATCCCTCATGGTAAGTGTTTGAGTAATGATCATACTGCTGGTCTTGGAACACTTGATTGCCTTGACATCCTCCCATGGCAAATTGTTGAACTGGGAAGGTGAGATTGGCTTGTTGATTCTCCATGTTCATGTATGCCACCAACTCTTCAAGTGTTAGATTGCTCAATTCCATCGTTTTTTTTTTTTTTTTTTTTTTTCAAAATTTGATAAGAAAAACCCGTATGTACAAGAAAATAAAACTCATTAGAACTGAAAATAAGAATAAACCAAGTAACAAATAAACTAAAGAAAACAATCCCCGGCAACGGCGCCAAAAATTTGATGCACCCAAAAGAGTGTATCTTATTTAACCTTGCACTAAAAAGATAAATTGTAAGTATAGTAGTTAGCAAGGGTCGAGTCCTCAGGGATTGGGTTTTAGTTTATAAGTTAATAGTTTAAAACTTAAATTCAAGAACAATAAAAGAAAAGGGGTTTTTGAAGCCAGATTTAAACTAAAGTAAATAATAAGAATAAGATGCAAGGCGGTATAACCAGCCAATAAAAATATATATACTAAATTAGGCGGTATAACCAGCCAATAAAAATATATATACTAAATTAGGCGGTATAACCAGCCAATAAAAATAAAACAAAGTTAATATACAAATTAGGCGGTATAACCAGCCAATAAAAATAAATATAAAAAATAAGCAAACTAAAAGTAAGAAAACAAATAAGTAAGAAGAATCAAATATGAAAAATATGGTTAAGGTTTCATTCTCCACCACCAGACATCATTAAGAATCAATTTCAGATCTATCAATATCAACCAACTATCAAAGTTAACAACCGTAGATAACAACAAGCTCTGTTACCCCAATCTTTCCTTAGTTTGTCGTTAAATAGAACAAGCTCTCTATTTAATCTCTAACCATTAAACAACCTAGAATAAGCTCTCTAAATTCAATTTAATGGCAGCTTTATGATGAGAAAGATAGGTTGATCTAAGCAACAAACACATAAGCTCGGATTGTTCAACTTAGGTTATGTTCCACTTTGCAATTATTGAAAACTTGACCATAATCATTAATCACAAATTGCCACTTATGAATAGGAAATCAAGACAATTACACGGATCAAGACTCCTAAACTAGCAATAGATAATTATCAAGATCTATCTAGTTGTACACCTAAATAAATCTAGACAACATCATGAACAATTCTTGTAGAAGAACATAAGCAACTTTGATAGAAAATTAATGATAGATAGAATCTGAAAATCAATCACAAAACATGTCTAGGGCTTTGAAATCACCCTTAACCAAATAGAAGTTTAGCCTAGCATAGGCATTATAAACATAAAATTAAATAAAATCTAAGAAGAAAATAAAAGAAAGAAAGAAGAAGAAGAAGAATATTAATAATCCAACCTCTTGCTCTTTCTAAAGAAAAAGAAAACTAGAGAAAAGAAAGAAGAAGAAAACTTAGAGAATTTTATTACAATGGCTAATATCCTACCTATGTACAATATGATCCTCTACAATCATCCAAGGCCCTCTATTTATACACATTTTGGAAGGCTAAATGACAAGAGACAAGCTTTACAAATTTCAAAGGTAGGTATAATAGGTGGGTGAATTTTTCTAACAATTTTCGTCATATTGTATGACAATTTTGATCAGCCAACTTGATGGTCGATTTCGTCAATGTTAGAGGCCTGATCTGATCACATGGTCTTCTAGAAAAAGGTTCCCCTATCAGTTACGGATCCATAGCCGTTGGAATCAGCTCATTTGCTGATGTGGATAAGCAGATATGGGCAAAATACGAAAACATGTCAGCACAGACGTCATTGCACATCAGCCAACTTGATGGTCGATTTCGCTAGGGAAAACGACTCCGTTTCAAGAAGTATAAAACATGAAAAAGATAGATATGCCTCTTAGCTTTGCACGGCTACAAATTTCAGCCTTATTGCTTCAGTGATATGGCAAAAGGTGTCGGAACTGAACTGGATTTGCCCTTAATTCTAGTAATCTGAAATCACTCAAAGAAACTTGTGAAAAACACCAAATTACATAAAAATATAAAAGATCATAAACACAATTAGACTAAACAATAATAACTCGTATTTGACACAAAACAATAATAAAACATAACTAAAAACTATATAATTATACGAGTTATCACACCCCCACACTTAGATTGTTGCTAGTCCCTAGCAACGACTCAATAAAAATAAAATAAGAAAATATAATCTAATCCACTTTCGTAGGAAATCACGGTGGCACTTAGCATGTGACAGAAGCCTTTAAACCCCTAGGTGTCCCTAGTGGACGAGTTTAGTCTCGTGAGGGTTTACTAGGACGATACCCACAAACATTGAAGACATAAGAAAAACTAAAAATAATAATTATAACTAATCCTTCCAATATAAATTAGAGATAATCATTGGACAAGTCTTAAAAACTAATCAATAGCTTAAAGAAATTCACAAAAAATCTTGCTTGAATGTAAATTGTTTGAGTTAAGCCAATATTAACATAACATATTTCAATCAAAATAGTGCATATTCAAACTTAACCTCAACTTCTCACATGGGATACTCTCTTGATTTTCACTTTTTAAAGTAGTGGTAAAGTGTTTACACTCAATCAATCTCATGAAAACACTTCTACCATATGCTTGCTTGTCCACCTATTATCCACTATTTAGATCATACAACTTCATAAATCAAGAGGTCTTTATTCAAGGTTGTAATGGGGCCAAAGGGTTATAATGTGGTTAAAGAACAAAAGGATAAAGATATCACAAAGGTTCCAAAGAGTTCGTAGAGTTTAGAGACATAATAAGATCATACAAATAAAACTTCTCAAAACTCTTATAAAGCACATAATAACATAGGCTAAATATTCATGTTGAGCCTTTGCATCATTCTAACCAACTTTGTAACATCTTTTTCTTTACTTTAACTAGAAGTTCAAGAGAAGATTTTTTTTTTAATATGGGAATGTATTTGACAATGATCCCTTTCTTTTTCTCTTGACTTTTTTCTTTCTTTTCCCCCCACACTTATTTCTTGTTTCTAACCCAAATTTTCAATAAATCTTACTTGTCTTTGCAACTTGTCTCAAAACATGCTAATTCATCTTTGGAACAAAGGTAAAGATATAAGTATCTTTAGGTTAGGGACAAGTTATTCAATGTAGGCTCAAATTGGTTCACTAAGGGTGTGTTCTCTTGGAACATTAATAATGGATGGCTGTTTGGCTCTGGTTATAATCCTAATGCCTCTATCATATTCATGTTGTCACATGTATCAATATAGTCTCAAACGGTTTAAAGCAAGTTCTAGAGAATCATGTAATCATAAGAGCACTCAAGAAAGAAATTAGATTGATTTGTATAATGCATCAATCATTATAGGCTCAAAAACTCACAAGGATGATTATACAAGTCAGATTAAGTCTAAACATGCTTCTTTCTCAATCAACATATCATATTAACATTGGCTCATAAAAAGGTTGACATCAAGCTCAATTCTCATGAAAATCTTCTCACTAATAAATCTGTTTTAGACTTATGCAATTCATATCTCATCATTGTATTAAAAAGGAACTAAAACACACAAAAAATAATAATAATAATAATAAAGACTCATAAAAAAAGATAGTAGACAAAAATAAAAGAAATCCTAAATCATTCCCCCCACACTTAATTCTTACATTGTCCTCAATGTAAGTCTATTAACCCAAATGAAAGAATCATGTGTAAGAGAAAAGAACTAATAACATAAGAATAGGAACAACTAAGACTCAAAACAAAACAAACTCATGCAACCTAAATAATCCTAAAATACTAAACAAAAATTAACAAGTAAACATAAAAAGATTAAAATCAAACTGACAAGATATGTCTCAAGTCTCCCTTACTCAGACCTTGTTCAGAATGAATACTTCTAAATTGCTTAAAACACAACAAACTTTTTTTTTTTTGAAAAGATGAAATCAAACTGGCAAGGTATGTCTCAAGTCTCCCTTACTCGGACCTTGTTCAGAATGAATACTTCTAAATTGCTTAAAACACAACAAACTTTTTTTTTTTTAAGAAGGTAAAATTTAGGAGATATTACCTGTAGAGGTTGCTAACCACTTATTATAACTGAGACACAACAAACAAAATGTTAGATAATGTCACAAAGACAAAGTGCAATCCACTCCTTGCTCGTCCATATCTCTTTTTCTTTTTCCGAGCGTTTGCGAAACAACCGTAGCAGATAAATACTCATAAGCTTGGAGCTTTTTGAGTAAATCTTCAATGGTTGTAGCAGAAATTATGGTTCTCCTTGCCTCTGAGAACATGAATCCATTATCCACAGCATTATCTAAATATGAAAGCAAATTACTAAAATAACCATTAATATTAAGCAAACCAATGGGTCTCTTATTTGTGACCAAAGATGACCAAGAAGCCACGCAAGCTATTTCTTCCAATGTACCCAGACCTCCTGGTAAAGCAATGAATGCATCGGCAGAATGGTACATGATTGTTATCCGTTCAGGGATATACTCCAGACTTGTATTTCCTTACCCAAGGTAGGTCCACAAAAATCTGTGAATAGTTTTGGCACGATTCCTAGAACTGGACTTCCTCCGGCGTGTGCTGCTGTAGCGACTGCTCCCATTAAACCCGTACTACCGCCTCCATAAATCAACTGGATCTTTTGTTGGGCAAGTATTACTCCAACTCTTATGGCTTCATCAGCGAATATGTTATTTTTCCCTGGATAAGCACCTCCAAAAACACAAATTTTTTTAATGCGTTGGGACGAAGTACTTTCCATTTTTTTTCTTTTTTTTTTCTTTTTTTCGAGTGCCTGAAAGAGAATGAGTACATGGTGTAATATATAGAGGACTGAGTAGTGAATCAGACAAGAGTAATAATGTCGCCGAAAGTGTATCTGACCTGTCAGAAGAAAATGTTAACCTAACAAAAGATTTTTGCGTGATTTCAGGAAGAAAATCAAAAAGAGAAGAAAAATCAACCGTAAAAGTCAAGAGTAATAATGTCGCCGAAAGTGTATTTGACCTGTCAGAAGAAAATGTTAACCTAACAAAAGATTTTTGCGTGATTTTAGGAAGAAAATCAAAAAGAGAAGAAAAATCAACCGTAAAAGACAAATAAAAAAAAATGAGAATAATTACACAAATCGAATAACACGTAAATTAAACCGAAATAAAGTTATTGCAAATCAAACCAAAAGCTGAGAAGTCATTTATTGTAGTTGTAATTGTGGCTCACATCTTCCTCTGGTTTTACGTCCAGAAACGGCTTAAACGCCTTTTATGAGTTGAGGATATGCTTCCCATCCAGTTTTCTTACAAGTTGGCAAACAGGGTCTTTTAACATCAGATTCCCAAGATGTTGCCATTCCCTTTGGAATTGCGGCCATAAATCAAGAATTTCTCTTTGTACGTCTCCACTAGGATGCGTCTCAAGAGAAAGTTGGATATTACCCAAATTCTCCTTACTCAGTCCATCCTTAATGAATTCAATTTTATCATCTCGATTAGAGGACGGAATCCCAATAAAACGACATTTACCGTTACACGTCCATCGTGCACATTTTTGGCAATTTGAACTCATGCGCTTTGCTCGTCGCTTCTTTGCAAAAGTGCTTCTACCTGTACCTGGTAAATGCAAAACAGGAAGATATTCATCTTCACGTACCTTGGCTTCAATTATCCAACGTATGTCTGCAGGAATCCCTTTGTGCATAAGCATTCTTAATCTTTCAAATCGAACTTGGTAAAGCTTCAGTAAAATATTTCGAGGAAAAGGAGGAAATCGTTTCTGCAATCTTGTGAGAATATCATCCATCCTGAAAAAAAAAATGAAAAAAATTGAAAGAGAAATTGGAAGAGAAATTTATATACAATATCAGTTTTGTGGGTAGCTGATGGAACCGATTTAAATAATCACGTAGTACCGTTATCCGCCATTTAACCGGGGTTAAAAAAAAATAAAAATTATATTTACATCTAGTTATTTTCAAAACATGGATCAGAAAGAAAAACAACATAAAAAGACTCAAAAATAAAATCCGAAATTCTTCCCCCCACACATAATTCTTACATTGTCATTAATGTAATGCTATTAACCCAAATGAAAGAATCATGTGTAAGTGAAAAGAACTATTAAACAAAATAAACTTATGCAGCCTAAATGAACTTAAAAACACTAAACACAATTAACAAAGAAACATAAGAAAAAGATAAAGAAAAAGAGAGCAAATCTGAGGATGGCAGTTTGGCAATGCTTTCACTAATTAGGCTGCCTCCCCCAATTAGCACTTGATTGATTGTTTCCAGTCTAGCCAATTCCCCTTCTTGGCTTTTTAAGATCTTTTAGCTTAAACATGAAACTTCTCGGATTTTTGCGTTTTGGAGGAAGTTTTCTTTGCAAAACAGCCAATGCATTCTCCCCCACACGTATTATTTCATCATTCTTGGTGGGGTATAGCTCTTTGAGGAATTGTGCATATCTTGGTACTTGTCTAATGGCATCCACAAGCAAGCTGTTTAAGGTTTCCAAAAATTGTTGTACATGTTCCTCCTTCTTGGACTTTGCAAATCTGCTAGGAAAAAGTGGAGAAGGAACATTAGTAGAAATAAGAACCTTAAAAGCTACCTGAGGTGTCAAAGTACTCTCCTTTTGAATGGTGGCTTCATTATCCTCAAGAAGTGAATCCATCTTTGGTTTTGTCTCATCCTCATCTTGTTCCTCATTTCTCAAGGTCACAATAGTAGCATTCTCCTTTGGGTTAATCACCGTTTGGGAAGGGAGTGCTAGAGATCTTTCTGCTACTAATTCCACCATACTACTAGCCAATAGGCTCATTTGCCTTTCCAAACTCTGGATGCTTGCCCTTGTTTCCTGTTGAAATTGCAAAGTATCAGTAACAAGAGAATGTACAAGATCTTCTAAATAAGTACCTGAGTTTTGAATCATATGTGGTGGTTGAAAAAGATCTGGTTCTTGAGACCATGATTGATTGAAGCTAGATGGATGAGTGTAATTGGCATAAGGATCTACTTCTTGGTAATTTTTCGAGTTGCCATAATTAGTATGTGATGCACCCAAAAGAGTGTATCTTATTTAACCTTGCACTAAAAAGATCAATTGTAAGTATAATGATTAGCAAGGGTCGAGTCCTCAGGGATTGGGTTTTAATCTATGAGTTATTAGTTTATAACTTACGTTCAAAGAAAACAATAAAAGAAAAGGGGTTTTTGAAGCCAGATTTAAACTAAAGTAAATAATAAGAATAAGATGCAAGGCGGTATAACCAGCCAATAAAAATATATATACTAAATTAGGCGGTATAACCAGCCAATAAAAATATATATACTAAATTAGGCGGTATAACCAGCCAATAAAAATATATATACTAAATTAGGCGGTATAACCAGCCAATAAAAATAAAACAAAGTTAATATACAAATTAGGCGGTATAACCAGCCAATAAAAATAAATATACTTTTAAAAATAAGCAAACTAGAAAAGTAAGAAAACAAGTAAGTAAGAAGAATCAAATATGAAAAATATGGTTAAGGTTTCATTCTCCACCACTAGACATCATTAAGAATCAATTTCAGATCTATCAATATCAACCAACTATCAAAGTCAACAACCGTAGATAACAACAAGCTCTGTTATCCCAATCTTTCCTTAGTTTGTCGTTAAATAGAACAAGCTCTCTATTTAATCTCTAACCATTAAGCAACCTAGAATTAGCTCTCTAAATTCAATTTAATGGCAGCTTTATGATGAGAAAGATAGGTTGATCTAAGCAACAAACACATAAGCTCGGATTGTTCAACTTAGGTTATGTTCCACTTTGCAATTATTGAAAACTTGACCATAATCATTAATCACAAATTGCCACTTATGAATAGGAAATCAAGACAATTACACGGATCAAGACTCCTAGACTAGCAATAGATAATTATCAAGATCTATCTAGTTGTACACCTAAATAAATCAAGACAACATCATGAACAATTCTTGTAGAAGAACATAAGCAACTTTGATAGAAAATTAATGATAGATAGAATCTGAAAATCAATCACAAAACATGTCTAGGGCTTTGAAATCACCCTTAACCAAATAGAAGTTTAGCCTAGCATAGGCATTGTAAACATAAACATAAAATTAAAGAGAATCTAAGAAGGAAATAAAAGAAAGAAAGAAGAAGAAGAAAATAAAGAAAAAGAAAACTAGAGAAAAGAAAGAAGAAGAAAACTTAGAGAATTTTATTACAATGGCTAATATCCTACCAATGTACAATATCCCATACAATCATCCAAGGCCCTCTATTTATACACATTTTGGAGGACTAAATGACAAGAGACAAGCTTTACAAATTTCAAAGGTAGGTATAATAGGTGGGTGCATTTTTCTAACAATTTTCGTCATATTGTATGACAATTCTGATCAGCCAACTTGATGGTCGATTTTGTCAATATTGGAAGCTTGATCTGATCACATGGTCTTCTAGAAAAATGTTCCCCTATCAGTTAGTGATCCATAACCGTTAGAATCAGCTCATTTTCTGATGTGGATCAGAAGATATGGGCAAAATACCAAAACAGGTCAATACAGACGTCATTGCACATCAGCCAACTTGATGGTCGATTTCGCTAGGGAAAACGACTCCGTTTCAAGAAGTGTAAAACATGAAAAAGTTAGATATGCCTCTTAGCGTTGCACGGTTAAAATTTCAGCCTTATTGCTTCAGTGAAACTCCAGATATAGCTGATATGGCAAAAGGTGTCGGAACTGAAACTGAACTGAATTTGCCCTTAATTGTTGATTTAACCTAGTAATCTGAAATCACTCAAAGAAACTCGTAAAAAAACACCAAATTACATAAAAATATAAAAGATCATAAAAACAATTAGACTAAGCAATAATAACTCGTATTTGACACAAAACAATAATAAAACATAACTAAAAACTATATAATTATACGAGTTATCACACCCCCACACTTAGATTGTTGCTAGTCCCTAGCAACGACTCAATAAAAATAAAATAAGAAAATCTGATCTAATCCATTTTCGTAGGAAATCACGGTGGCACTTAGCATGTGACACAAGCCTTTAAACCCCTAGGTGTCCCTAGTGGACGAGTTTAGTCTCGTGAGGGTTTACTAGGACGATACCCACAAACATTGAAGACATAAGAAAAACTAAAAATAATAATTATAACTAATCCTTCCAATATAAATTAGAGATAATCATTGGACAAGTCTTAAAAACTAATCAATAGCTTAAAGAAATTCACAAAAAATCTTGCTTGAATGTAAATTGTTTGAGTTAAGCCAATATTAACATAACATATTTCAATCAAAATAGTGCATATTCAAACTTAATCTCAACTTCTCACATGGGATACTCTCATGATTTTCGCTCTTTAAAGTAGTGGTGAAGTGTTTACACTCAATCAATCTTATGAAAACAGTTTCTACCATATGCTTGCTTGTCCACCTATTCTTCACTACTTAGATCATGCAACTTCATGAATCAAGAGGTCTTTATGCAAGGTTATAATGGGGCCAAGGGGTAATAATGTGGCTAAAGAATAAAAGATAAAGGATATTACAAAAGTTCCAAAGATTTTATAGAGTTTAGAGACATAATAAGATTTATACAAAGAAACTTCTCAAAAATCTTTACAAGTACATAGATGATAACTCGTATAATTATATAGTTTTTAGTTATGTTTTATTATTGTTTTGTGTCAAATACGAGTTATTATTGTTTAGTCTAATTGTGTTTATGATCTTTTATATTTTTATGTATTTTGGTGTTTTTCACAAGTTTCTTTGAGTGATTTCAGATTACTAGAATTAAGGGCAAATCCAGTTCAGTTCCAGTTCCGTCACCTTTTTCCGTATCAGCTATATCTCGAGTTTCACTGAAGCAAGTAGGCTGAAATCTGTAGCCGTGCAAAGCTAAGAGGCATATCTATCTTTTTCATGTTTTACACTTCTTGAAACGGAGTCGTTTTCCCTAGCGAAATCGACCATCAAGTTGGCTGATGTGCAATGACGTCTGTGCTGACCTGTTTTCGTATTTTTCCCATATCTTCTTATCCACATCAGAAAATGAGCTGATTCCAACGGCTATGGATCAGTAACTGATAGGGTAACATTTTTCTAGAAGACCATGTGATCAGATAAGGCCTCCAAAATTGACAAAATCGACCATCAAGTTGGCTGATCAAAATCGTCATATATGACGAAAATTGTTAGAAAAATGCACCCACCTATTATACCTACCTTTGAAATTTGTAAAGCTTGTCTCTTGTCATTTAGCCCTCCAAAATGTGTATAAATAGAGGGCCTTGGATGATTGTAAGGGATCATATTGTACATTGGTAGGATATTAGCCATTGTAATAAAATTCTCTAAGTTTTCTTCTTCTTTCTTTTCTCTAGTTTTCTTTTTCTTTATTTTCTTCTTCTTCTTTCTTTCTTTTATTTCCTTCTTAGATTCTCTTTAATTTTATGTTTATGTTTACAATGCCTATGCTAGGCTAAACTTCTATTTGGTTAAGGGTGATTTCAAAGCCCTAGACATGTTTTGTGATTGATTTTCAGATTCTATCTATCATTAATTTTCTATCAAAGTTGCTTATGTTCTTCTACAAGAATTGTTCATGATGTTGTCTTGATTTATTTAGGTGTACAACTAGATAGATCTTGATAATTATCTATTGCTAGTCTAGGAGTCTTGATTCGTGTAATTGTCTTGATTTCCTATTCATAAGTGGCAATTTGTGATTAATGATTATGGTCAAGTTTTCAATAATTGCAAAGTGGAACATAACCTAAGTTGAACAATCCGAGCTTATGTGTTTGTTGCTTAGGTCAACCTATCTTTCTCATCATAAAGCTGCCATTAAATTGAATTTAGAGAGCTTATTCTAGGTTGTTTAATGGTTAGAGATTAAATAGAGAGCTTGTTCTATTTAACGACAAACTAAGGAAAGATTGGGATAACAGAGCTTGTTGTTATCTACGGTTGTTAACTTTGATAGTTGGTTGATATTGATAGATCTGAAATTGATTATTAATGATGTCTAGTGGTGGAGAATGAAACCTTAACCATATTTTTCATTTTTGATTCTTCTTACTTACTTGTTTTCTTACTTTTCTAGTTTGCTTATTTTTAAAAGTATATTTATTTTTATTGGCTGGTTATACCGCCTAATTTGTATATTAACTTTGTTTTATTTTTATTGGCTGGTTATACCGCCTAATTTAGTATATATATTTTTATTGGCTGGTTATACCGCCTTGCATCTTATTCTTATTATTTACTTTAGTTTAAATCTGGCTTCAAAAACCCCTTTTCTTTTATTGTTCTTGAATTTAAGTTTTAAACTATCAACTTATAAACTAAAACCCAATCCCTGAGGACTCGACCCTTGCTAACTACTATACTTACAATTGATCTTTTTAGTGCAAGGTTAAATAAGATACACTCTTTTGGGTGCATCAAATTTTTGGCGCCGTTGCCGGGGATTGCTTTCTTTAGTTTATTAGTTTATTGGTTTATTCTTATTTTCTGTTCTAATTATTTACTTTCTTATTTTTTTTTATTAGTGAATGTTCCAAGCTCCCGAAGAAGACTTACGACTTAGGAAAATTCGGGAATTTATAACTTCTCACCAACAACCAATCGAGGAGTTGATCCAAAACATCCAAGAGAAGCAAGGAGAGATGGCAGCAGCTGACAACCGAACTCTCAAGGAGCTAGCCGCTCCGGACTTGGGTCAACAACCATTATGCATTGAATATGCTAATCTTGAGGTAGCTTTTGAATTAAAATCTGGTTTGATTCATCTTCTCCCAACTTTTCATGGTTTTGCAGGAGAGGATCCAAATAAGCACCTCAAGGAATTCCATGTAGTTTGCTCAAGCATGAGACCAACAGGGGTCACGGAAGAGCAAGTTAAGTTGAGAGCCTTCCCATTCTCTCTAGCTGATTCAGCAAAGGAATGGCTCTACTATCTACCATCCGGGACCATCACTACATGGAATGATTTGAAGAAAGCATTCTTGGAAAGGTATTTCTCAGCATCTAAGGCTGCCAACATTAGGAAAGAGATATGTGGGATTCGGCAATACAACGGAGAGTCCTTATATGAATATTGGGAGAGGTTCAAGAAACTTTGTGCATCATGTCCACAACATCAAATAAGTGAACAACTTCTCATCCAATACTTCTATGAAGGTCTCATGCCCATGGAGAGAAGTATGATAGATGCCGCTAGTGGGGGAGCTCTAGTTGATAAGACTCCCAGGGCTGCTAGAACATTAATCTCCAACATGGCAGCCAATTCTCAACAGTTCTCAATGAGACAAGATCCACCACCACAACCCAAGAGAGTTAATGAGGTAAGTATATTATCCCTTGAACAAAAATTTGATAAACTGACTTCTCTTGTTCAACAATTGGCTGTAGGTAAAATACAACAAATAAAGGCTTGTGGCATATGTTCAAACATAGGGCACCAAACTGATATGTGTCCAACACTTCAAGAGGATACCAATGAACATGTGAATGCCATGGGTGGATTTCAGAACCAATCAAGGAAATATGATCCCTACTCAAACACATACAATCCAGGATGGAGGGATCATCCAAACTTCAATTATGGAGGGAACCAATCACAAACTATTCCTCCACCATTTGACCACAGGCCACCGGGTTTTCAGCAAAGAGTGCAACAACCATACCAAACCCGACAACAACTACCACCCACCCAAAATTCAGGTACTTCTCTTGAAGACCTTGTTAAAGCTCTTTCTACTAATACAATTCAATTTCAACAGGAAACAAAGACAAGTATTCGAAATTTGGAGACTCAAATAGGGCAATTGGCAACAACCATGAGTCAAATGCAAGCAAGGGATTCTGGGAAATTACCTTCCCAAACCATAGTGAATCCAAGAGAGAATGCCAATGCTATAAATTTAAGAAGTGGGAAACAGCTAGAGACACCACAAAATGATAGTGCTCAAGGGGAGAACAATACCATGGTATCCTCTTCACATCCCAACGAGCCACTAAAAAAGGTAATTCCTAAACCATCCTTTCCTTCCTATATAACTCCTCCACCTTTTCCTAATAGGTTAGCAAAGTCCAAGAAGGAGGAGCAAGAGAAGGAAATTTTGGAAACCTTCCGGAAAGTAGAGGTGAACATTCCTTTACTAGATGCTATCAAGCAAGTGCCAAGATATGCCAAGTTCCTAAAAGAGTTGTGCACATCTAAACGGAAGTTGAAATGGAATGAAAAGGTAAGTGTGGGGGAGAATATGTCAGCTGTTCTTCAAAAGAAACTCCCACCTAAATGCAAGGATCCAGGTATGTTTACCATTCCTTGTAAGATAGGCAACACCAGGTTTGAGCGTGCTATGCTAGATCTAGGGGCATCTATTAATGTCATGCCATATTCAATTTATGCTTCATTGAATCTAGGACCATTAGAGGAAACCGGTGTTATAATACAACTTGCTGACCGTTCTAACACTTATTGATAACTCGTATAATTATATAGTTTTTAGTTATGTTTTATTATTGTTTTGTGTGAAATACGAGTTATTATTGTTTAGTCTAATTGTGTTTATGATCTTTTATATTTTTATGTAATTTGGTGTTTTTCACAAGTTTCTTTGAGTGATTTCAGATTATTAGAATTAAGGGCAAATCCAGTTCAGTTCCAGTTCCGACACCTTTTGCCATATCAGCTATCTCTGGAGTTTCACTGAAGCAATAAGGCTGAAATTTTAACCGTGCAAAGTTAAGAGGCATATCTATCTTTTTCATGTTTTACACTTCTTGAAACAGAGTCGTTTTCCCTAGCGAAATCAACCATCAAATTGGCTGATGTGCAATGACGTCTGTCCTGAGCAGTTTTCGCATTTTGACCATATCGTCCGATACACATCAGAAACTGAGCTGATTCCAACGGCTATGTATCACTAACTGATAGGGGAACATTTGTCTAGAAGACCATGTGATCAGATAAAGCCTCCAATATTGAAGAAATCGACCATCAACTTGGCTGATGTGCAATGACATCTGTGCTGACCTGTTTTCGTATTTTGCCCATATCTTCTTCTCCACATCAGAAAAGGAGCTGATTTCAACGGCTATGAATCAGTAACTCATAGGGGAACATTTTTATAGAAGACTATGTGATCAGATCAGGCCTCCAAGATTGACAAAATCGACCATCAAGTTGGCTGATCAAAATGGTCATACAATATGACGAAAATTGTTAGAAAAATGCACCCACCTATTATACCTACCTTTGAAATTTGTAAAGCTTGTCTCTTGTCATTTAGCCCTCCAAAATGTGTATAAATAGAGGGCCTTGGATGATTGTAGAGGATATATTGTACATAGGTAGGATATTAGCCATTGTAATAAAATTCTCTAAGTTTTCTTCTTCTTTCTTTTCTCTAGTTTTCTTTTTCTTTAGAAAGAGCAAGAGGTTGGATAATTAATATTCTTCTTCTTCTTCTTTCTTTCTTTTATTTTCTTCTTAGATTCTATTTAATTTTATGTTTATAATGCCTATGCTAGGCTAAACTTCTATTTGGTTAAGGGTGATTTCAAAGCCCTAGACATGTTTTGTGATTGATTTTCAGATTCTATCTATCATTAATTTTCTATCAAAGTTGCTTATGTTCTTCTACAAGAATTGTTCATGATGTTGTCTTGATTTATTTAGGTGTACAACTAGATAGATCTTGATAATTATCTATTGCTAGTCTAGGAGTCTTGATCCGTGTAATTGTCTTGATTTCCTATTCATAAGTGGCAATTTGTGATTAATGATTATGGTCAAGTTTTCAATAATTGCAAAGTGGAACATAACCTAAGTTGAACAATCCGAGCTTATGTGTTTGTTGCTTAGATCAACCTATCTTTCTCATCATAAAGCTGCCATTAAATTGAATTTAGAGAGCTTATTCTAGGTTGTTTAATGGTTAGAGATTAAATAGAGAGCTTGTTCTATTTAACGACAAACTAAGGAAAGATTGGGATAACAGAGCTTGTTGTTATCTACGGTTGTTAACTTTGATAGTTGGTTGATATTGATAGATCTGAAATTGATTCTTAATGATGTCTAGTGGTGGAGAATGAAACCTTAACCATATTTTTCATATTTGATTCTTCTTACTTACTTGTTTTCTTACTTTTCTAGTTTGCTTATTTTTAAAAGTATATTTATTTTTATTGGCTGGTTATACCGCCTAATTTGTATATTAACTTTGTTTTATTTTTATTGGCTGGTTATACCGCCTAATTTAGTATATATATTTTTATTGGCTGGTTATACCGCCTAATTTAGTATATATATTTTTATTGGCTGGTTATACCGCCTTGCATCTTATTCTTATTATTTACTTTAGTTTAAATCTGGCTTCAAAAACCCCTTTTCTTTTATTGTTTTCTTTGAACGTAAGTTATAAACTAATAACTCATAGATTAAAACCCAATCCCTGAGGACTCGACCCTTGCTAATCATTATACTTACAATTGATCTTTTTAATGCAAGGTTAAATAAGATACACTCTTTTGGGGTGCATCAAATTTTTGGCGCCGTTGCCGGGGATTGTTTTCTTTAGTTTATTTGTTACTTGGTTTATTCTTATTTTCAGTTCTAATGAGTTTTATTTTCTTGTACATACGGGTTTTTCTTATCAAATTTTGAAAAAAAAAAATTAAAAAAAAAAAACGATGGAATTGAGCAATCTAACACTTGAAGAGTTGGTGGCATACATGAACATGGAGAATCAACAAGCCAATCTCACCTTCCCAGTTCAACAATTTGCCATGGGAGGATGTCAAGGCCATCAAGTGTTCCAAGACCAACAGTATGATCATTACTCAAACACTTACCATGAGGGATGGTGGGATCATACTAACTATGGCTACTCGAAAAATTACCAAGAAGTAGATCCTTATGCCAATTACACTCATCCATCTAGATTTAATCAATCATGGTCTCAAGAACCAGATCTTTTTCAGCCACTACATATGACTCAAAACTCAGGTACTTCTTTAGAAGATCTTGTCGATTCTCTTGTTACTAATACTTTGCAATTTCAACAGGAAACAAGGGCAAGTATCCAGAGTTTGGAAAGGCAAATGAGCCTATTGGCTAGTAGTATGGTGGTATGGGTAGCACAAAGATCTGAAGAACTCCCTGCCCAAACGATGATTAACCCAAAGGAGAATGCTACTATTGTGACCTTGAGGAATGAGGAACAAGATGAGGATGAGACAAAATTGGAGATGAATTCTATTCTTGAGGATAATGAAGCCAATGATCCAAATAAGAGTATTTCGGCACCTGAGGTAACGTTTGAGATTCCAATTTTTACTAATGTTTCTTCTCCACCTTTTCCTAGTAGATTCGCAAAGTTCAAGGAGGATGAACATGAACAAGACACGCTGGAAACCTTAAACAGTTTGTTTGTGGATGTCATTCAACAAGTACCAAAAGATGCACCATTCCTCGATGAGATATGCACCACCAAGGATGATGGAATAATACTTGTAATGGAGAATGCATCCACTGTTGTGCAAAGAAAGCTACCTCTCAAACGCATAAATTTGGGAAATTTCATGTATGAGCCTGACAAGCCTAAAAAGCCAAGAAGGGGTGTTGGTTAGATTCAAAACACTAACTCAAGTGTTAATTGGGAAGGCAGCCCAATTAAAGATGAAATTGCCAACCTTCCATATTCAGATTTGCTTTCTCTTTCTTTTCCTTTTTCTTTTATTATTTTTATTATTTTTATATCTTATGTTTCTTTGTTAATTGTGTTTACTGCTTTTAAGTTCATTTAGGCTGCATAAGTTTCTTTTGTTTAATAGTTCTTTTCTCTTACATATAATTCTTGCATTGGGGGATAATAGCATTACATTAATGACAATGTAAGAATTATGTGTGGGGGGAAGAATTTATGATTTTATTTAGAGTGTTTTGTTTTTGAGTCTTTTTATGTTTTTTTTCTTTCTGATCCTTGTTTTGAAAATAACTAGATGTATATATAATTTTTATTTTTATTTTTAACCCCGGTTAAATGGCGGATAACGGTACTCCGTGATTATTTAAGTCGGTTCCATCAGCTACCCACAAAACTGATATTGTATATAAATTTCTCGTTCAATTTCTCTTTCATTTTTTTTCTTTTTTTCAGGATGGATGATATTCTCACAAGATTGCAGAAACGATTTCCTCCTTTTCCTCGAAATATTTTACTGAAGCTTTACCAAGTTCGATTTGAAAGATTAAGAATGCTTATGCACAAAGGGATTCCTGGAGACATACATTGGATAATTGAAGCCAAGGTACGTGAAGATGAATATCTTCCTGTTTTGCATTTACCAGGTACAGGTAGAAGCACTTTTGCAAAAAAGCGACGAGCAAAGCGCATGAGTTCAAATTGCCACAAATGTGCACGATGGACGTGTAACGGTAAATGTCGTTCTATTGGGATTCCGTCCTCTAATCGAGATGATAAAATTGAATTCATTAAGGATGGACTGAGTAAGGAGAATTTGGGTAATATCCAACTTTCTCTTGAGACGCATCCTAGTGGAGACGTACAAAGAGAAATTCTTGATTTATGGCCGCAATTCCAAAGGGAATGGCAACATCTTGGGAATCTGATGTTAAAAGACCCTGTTTGCCAGCTTGTAAGAAAACTGGATGGGAAGCATATCCTCGACTCATAGAAGGCGTTTAAGCCGTTTCTGGACGTAAAACCAGAGGAAGATGCCAAATACACTTTCAGCGACATTATTACTCTTGAC